>CM035173.1:36236858-36592264 GCA_020205615.1 Panax quinquefolius
TAACACATCAAATTTAAATGTTTGAGAAGTAACGTTATGCAATTTAGTTCCATGAAAATTAAAGATTTGTTCTTGGTTTTTGCTACTTTCATGCTTTAAAATTCTAGAACAAATTTTTTTTTATAAGGGAGGCTTATGCAATGCAAACTATCCAAGAACATTAGAAGTTTTCATTTATTTTTGTATTTATGGATATTTAATTTGTGTTTTTTATTATTTAAAAAATAAGTAATTTAATTTATTCTTGGTATGTTTTGGCTTCGCTTTTAATTTATTTTAAGATATTTTTTCCTGAGTAGATGCAATAAATTTTATAATTATATATTATCTTAAGAATTTCTTCAGACAACAAAAGCTTTGACAATTATTATTAATTTTCTTTGAAATTTCTCTATTTATAATGTGAATTCAAGATTTTATTTATGTTTGTGTCAGTATGTTATACTAACTAATTTATTACCTTTGGGTTAATTAATTAAACTAATCATCATATTTTTTTGTGTTATTATTAAAACTACAACTTTTAAATAAAATTTTATGAATATACCTATAACAATAGTTAATATATATATATATATATATATATATATATATATATATATATATATATATATATATATATAATAAACAAAACTCATTTTTTTTTTCTTCATTTTAGATATAAGCTTAGAATTTAATTGCTACTAAAATACTTTTTAAATTTTTTTAAATTTTATTTTATTAAATACTATTAAAACACTTTTAAACATAGAATTATATACATATATAATAAGACAAAACTTATTTTTGGTCTTCATTTTTGGTATAGGCTTAGAATTTAATTACTACTAAAATACTTTTTAAAGTTTTCTTAATATTATTTTATTAAATAATATTAAATACTTTTAAACCTATAATTTAACTAAAACCAAAACTCTATTTATAATTCTAAAAACTTTAGAATAAGTTATTATTTTACAAAATCCTATTTCTTACATGAGTCCTTTAGTTAATTAGTCATACAAATTATGTCTAGAATTTTACTTTTTAAGTTACCATTCAACTTTGGACTCTAGATACTACATATTAAGAATATAGAAAAAAATATAAGACCCCAATTTTTATGAATAATGATTGAATTTTCTCTAATTATCATTTTTAAATAATAAGGTTTGGATTTGATATAATGTTATAGTTGTGGGTAATATTTATAATTTTTACAAAGTAAGCATGTGACGCCCCCAAAATAGGTATACATCACCCATCTTGAGTCAAATAAAAATACGCTTCTGAATAACTTCATTTATACTGTTGTCATGCAAAATACGACAACATGTATCTTCATGAGTTTAAATACAAATATATATACCAACTCGACTCGTGTCACAATTGCACTTACATAAAGGTACAAATCGATAAGCTGTTTTAGAAATTAAAATCTTTGGGAAGTGCTCAAGAAAACATTCGTACATGGGAGGTCATGCGTCTAGGTTATGATAGTTATCATATGTCCACAGAATTATCCTTGGTTGACCAAATAGACCCCAAAGAAAAACGAGAAGATTACTATCATGTTCCTTCCAATGGTGAGCCTTCTTTTGATATATAACTATATCCACTGTCTGCAATTGAGAACTATACTTTAACCAAACTCCAAGATTATATAGGTAGTGCTCGTAGATATACTCAGTAAGTGGATGTGCACAACCTTGTCTTATGATAACACGAGGTTGTATGTCATTAGACATTTTGTATGATAGTGGCAAAACACCCTTCCAAAGTTGGGTTCACCTCACTCTATTTGGTTCACCAAAATTAAATATCAAATGGCGTATACAATACGACACACTTATCTAAAGTTCTCAATAAAATTATTTCCATACTATTTAGGGAGAACCTCAACAAATTATAAATAATCGTTACTATTTCCTATTATCCCCGCTTTCGACCCAAAAATGCACTCTTATTACACGAAAAGGAATTGTGAAACAAAAGGGTGAGCACAAATAGTCCAGTAAAGAATATCGTGACTAAAGATAATTAAATTATCAATAGTCTTCGTCAGTAATAAATCAGAGATTTAGAACATATGGTAGATGATAAAACTTTTTAACCATAGTTGCAGTGGAATGAGCAATCCATTAGAAGAGTCAAATAGACCATAAAGTCTATTATTTTCTCCACGTTAAAAGTCCACCAACAATGTTTTATCCCTGTAACATCAATCAATAGTTCCTTTCCACAATCATATGAATAACTTATAATCATAATTGTGATTCTAAATTCCTGTTCGCACCCAGGACGAAGATAATTTTCATACCTATCTTTACCTGAAACATCAAAGATCATGGTTATACCAAATCACAGTTCCTGTTTATAATCATACTTAATAAATTCATCTTTGCACTACGGGCCAAAGATATTCATTATCATTTCATCTTTGCACTACAGGCCGAAGACATACAACTGTATTTTAGAAGAGTTAAGTAGAGCATGATATCTACTATCTTCTACTGATTTAAAAGTTTTTTCATCACTTTTATCGATGAGACTCAGCTTAATAAATAATCCACATCATCGAATCACCCCTGTACTACGGCCAAGGATATTCATTAATATCACATCCATGAATTATCCATGCACTATGGGCCAAGGATATTCATTATTATCACATCCATGAATTAATATTTCATTCTGAGACTCAGCTCAATAATTAATCCACATCATTTGTAACATTAAGGTCATGATTATACCAAATAATCCCAATCATAATCATACCAAGTCCATCTATGCACTACAGCCACGATGACTTTCATTATTATAATATAAGCGTGAGGATAATGACAATGATATAAAGAATCAATCAAATGAGATAAAGGATAAATATTAAATATTTATAATTCAATTTATCCAAATTCGAATAATAACCAAATGTTATCAATCACTTAAGAATCTCATAATCTAATATCATTAATATTATAAAAATATTTTAATCATTTCTTAAACTTATAAATAATTTATTTTAATTGTTTACACTTTACTAATTAATGCATTTAATCATCCTAAAATGCCAAACTCATAAGATTTCATCATCAATAACCAAAACTCTCATCACAAATCTGCATATACCTTATATAGGATTTCCAAGCCATAAAATCCTATTTTCCAATTTTGTTACTTCACATAACATATTTAATTTATTGACTCATAACTAGTTCATTTTCATGAAAAATACCAAATCAGTCCCAAAAATATTTTTTTTCTGGGATTTAGCAGAATATAGTCTCATATTAAACATATATTTTTCTCAGAATTTTAAAAATTCATTTACTATTTTTTATATGGCCAAAACTGCCGAATATTTAGATATTTTTTATAAACTGTACTTTTGTCCAAAAATTTCGAAATTTACACGGTATACTTCTGTTATATACATGTACTCCCAATAAAAATTTCACCAATTTTGGAATTAACCACAAGGAGTTATAATGGTTTACTTTTAAAATAGTCTTTTCCCATAAAATTCATAACTCTTAATCTATACATCCAAAAATCGTCATTTTTGGACACAATATAGAAAACTCATCAAATTATCATTTCAAATTTTTCCGCATTTTTGAGGGTCGAAAAATTACGAAACTATAAATGGATTTTTGCTCGCCAAATGCAGAATCCACGTAGATGATTATTTTAACGAATAATAAAGAATGGAACAATAGAAGAATTCACCATGCATGCGATAGATCCTTGCAGCATGAGTTATTCCCAACAAAATAATAAAAAAAATAGAATTAGGTCATGCGTAATCCGCATGCATGAGGATGTTCCAACAGAATAATAAAGAATGGAACCAGGTCATGCGTCCGAATGCATGCATGGATGTTCCAATGAATAATAAAGAATTGAATAACAACAGAATTCACTGGGCATGCGATAGATCAAGACATTTATAAAAGTTATTCCAATGTAATAATAAAGAATGGAATAATGGAAGAAATTTTACCATGTATAAGGTACTTTGCATGTATACATGTTATTCCAACATAATAATAAAGAATGGAATAATGAATTTTACGAGTATTAAAAGAAAATAACTCTTTTCATGAATACGAAAGAATAATACCCCTTACCTTAGAAAGAAGAATATTCCGACTGGTAGGGCGAGAATATTCTTGAAGAAAACTTATACTATTTTCTACGCTCAAAGCTTCTTAAAACTCTAAAAAAATACGCTCAAAATTATAGAAGAAGAATTCTCTGAATTTCTGGTGTAGTTTCAATTCTAACTAAGCATCCTATTTATAGGAGAATGGAAAGGATACTATGCAATAATATATATATATATATATATATATATATATTTATATATTTTATTTAAAATCTAATAAAACAAATAACTTTATAAAAGTATTACATTTTTTATATAAAAAATTTACTATGCAAACACTATGCAAGTACTATGCAAATACTATGCATAATAAAATATATTATATTCTATTTATAATCAAATAAAACAAAACTTTATAAAAGTATTACATTTTATATAAAAAGTTTTCGCTTTTATTACATTTATAATAATAATAGAACAAAAATCATCATCATTATTATAATTCACACTATTAATCGACCGAATTAGCTTCCGGGAAAGAGGGGCTTTCCAATAAGAATTTCTCTCCCTATTAGGCCAAGCAATTAGGTGACCAAACCTCTCTTTGTGAGAACTTACAGACATCGTTAATATTGCAAATAATAATATTAATAACTTTGTTATCTCAATTATTAATTTAATAATATATAAAATATCGACAATAATTGAATCAAATAACGTGAGATCTTATGCAACAATTCTTTCAGAGCAATAATTGAACAAAAGCGAGTGACTTCTCACGTAAGCATCAATAATCAATCTTGTGCTACTACGCAACCACGCCAGACATCGCTTTTACTTTTACCACCGATTATTTTATGACAACTTGCTTACTTTGTAAAATTTTCAAATATCACCAGTAACTTTAATCCTTTATCAATTTAGTCATTTACTAAATAAAATAATATTTATAAGAAAAATGAGTACTTTTATTTCATAAATTTTGGGGTCTCACAAAGCAAGTTGTCATAAAATATTCGTTTGGTCGGAAAATATTTGTTTTATCAGGGAATATTCGTACGATGACACAATCATTGGTGGACCCCACAACGGATTACTGTCGAAGTTAGAAAACGACAGAAATAACTTTTTATAAAAATAATGGCAAAATTTTTACCGTTAACTATTGAAAGACCCGGTGGTAAAAGTACAATAATACGCGTAGTTGCACAGTAGCACACAGTATTGTACAATATCTTTGATTATTGATGTTTAAGTGAGAAGTAACTCAGTTATACTCAATTATTGCAACAGTAGTTACTGCATAGTATCTCATATTATTGATTCAATTATTGTCACAGTATCATCTGCATAATATTTTATATTATTAAATCAATAATTGAGACGACAAAATTATTCATATTATTATTTACATTATTGACAATGTCTAGAAAGTTCTGCCGAGGATAGGGGTTTGGTCATCTAATTGCGCGCCAATAAAGAGAAGTCCTTATCAGAAAACCCCCTCTTTCCTGGGAATGATCTGGTTGTTAATATTGTGAGTTATAATATTAATGATGAATAAATATTATTATAAATATGTTTAGTGAAGCCAATTGAATTGAGATAAATATAGTAGTTTTTTATGAAGTATTTTGTTATAAATTTGGCTTATTACATGGACCCCCACTTATTCATTTTTTAAAATCGTCGGTAAAAAATTATCTCAATTTTGTTTTATTACTTATATATATATATATTATAAATTTTGTTTCTTTTATATAAAATAGAATATATTATATTTTATTCTATAATATTTGCATAGTGTGTGCATAGTGTAGCATAGTAAAATCAAAAAAATTCGTTTAATTCGCCCGTGAACTTCGGCCCGTGAATTCCATTACTGTGCATCCATGATTATTTTTCTAAATAGTATCATGTCATTCTCCTATAAATAGGATGCTTATTTTAGAAATGAAAATCACAACAGAATCAGAGAATTCTTTTTCTATAATATTAAGCATATTTCTTTAGAGTTTAAGGAAGCTTTGAGTGTAGAAAATAGTACAAGTTTTCTTCAAGAATATACCCGCCATACCAGTCAGAAATACTCTCTTTTAAGGTAATGGATATTATTTTTGTTCAATATTCGTAAGAAATAATATTTTCTTCCATACTCTGTAGTATGTAAGTAATATTATTTCGTTTCATATTCCTAATTCTACACTTATGTTGATAAGTATTGCTTATATACTCTTTGAAATTAGTAGAATATCCTTGAAATTTGCGCTTCATCGAGTATCTTTTCACGGGAATATTTTTCTGAACATTCTTGTTAAATTTTAAAATTTTCATGTCGGGGTACTATTCAGGAAGTACTATTCATGGGGTATTATTCACGATAAAAAATTGATTTCTTTTCTGTCCAAATTATTTTTGATACATAAATATTATTCTTGAATTTTACTCCACAAAGCAGTTATCATGTTGACAATTTAGACATTCTTGAACTCTGAATAAATTGAATTATAAATCTTTAAAATTTATCCTTGTTTTCACTTAATTGAATTCTTATATCATTGTCATCATTCTCATGCTTATATTGTGATGAAAGCCATCTTTGGCCCGTAGTGCATAGATGCACTGTTGATCGGTATGATTATGATCAAGAATTATGTATCAGTATAATCAATGTTACAACTGATGTGGTAAAAGTTCTTATTGGCCCGTAGTGCATTGATGGACAGTTGTTGACATGATCATGACCACTGGTGATAATAACGAATATTCTTGGCCCGTAGTGCATGGATGATTCGTGGATGTGATACTAACGAATATCCTTGGCCCGTAGTGCATGGACAATTAGATGATGTTGATTATTTATTAAGCCGTGTTACAGCGATAAAATATTGATGATGAACTTTTAAATCATAGAAGATAGTAGATATCATGCTCTACTTGACTCTTCTAATAGATTGTTTGTTCCGCTGCAATTAAACTTGTTGTCTATTGTATTCTATCAGTTTACACTGTTGAAGGCTAACGATAATTTATTCTACATTATCTTAGTCATCCTATTCTTTACTGGGCTAGTTAAGCTCACATTTTTCTTTCATTGTTCTCTTCAAAAAATGAGAATATAGCTAGGACTAGTCGGGGAACGGAGTGATGGTCCGAGATGGTGGCTATAGTAGTCCTCACTATTTTATGAAATAGTGTGATAATAATTGTAATGATGACTCCATTTGAATTTGGATATTGTCTACGAGACAATATTCGTGTTAAAACTCTCAGCTTATGTTTTGTCGTATTTTACATGACAGTTATATAATTAAGTTTGTATTTAAATTTTGTAACATGTATTTGACGACTTAAAATGGATTGTGTATACCTATTTTGGGGGCGTCACAAAAAATATTATGAGTAAATATTTACTTATTAGTTTACAAAAATTTAATTCTTTATAAGAGTCATTTAGTTACTTAATCTTACAAAAAAAATAATCCAACTTTTAGATTTCTACCCAACTTTGAACTCTAAATAACTATGCAATGAAATTATTAAAAAATTATTATAAGTAAATAATAACTAATATTACTAAATATTATATATTACAAAATATATTAACGATTATACTTGAATTACCAATTCTATTTTATATAAGAGATCTTTTGTTAATTAATATTATAAAATCAATGTTAACATATATAGTAGTGATTAAAATTTTGTTAACTAAGTTTAAAATTAAAATTATAATGGTAACTCATTATTTTACAAAAGTTCTATTCCTAAATAACTATACATTAAAAATATACGATCCACAAATTTTATTAGTTTAAAAATATAAATAAATATGCATTATTTTTAATTTAAAATTGATCAATTTGACTAAAAAGTTAAATTAAGTTAGTTTTTTAGGGACGAAGGTAGTAATTAGTATTACAAACTTATATATATATATATATATATATATATTAATGCATGATTAAACTTTAGTTTTCAATTTTATCATAATAGTATCTTCGTATTTTATAACAACTTTATTCTTTGTAAAATTCATTTAGGTGATTAGTCGTACAATTTTGTCTTTTTTGAGCAAAGTTTATAGAGGTTCTATTAGCAATAATTAATTAATTTGTGAATTTTATAAAATATTTTGTAATCATTATATATAAAATAAATAAAATAAAATAAAAACTTTATTTTCCATTTTACCTTTTAAACTTTATTTTCATTGGTTTCTCTTGCCAACGTTTTCATCTCTCTCTAATATCCTGTCTTTTAGGATCACATATTCTCGTTATCATACATACATACACGTAGACCTAACAAACTGCAGCCCAAGCCCACATGTGATATCCCGAATTTTATGAAATAAAAGTATTCAATTTTTCTATTTTGATAAATAGTTAAATTGATAAAAGTTTAAAGTTAAGGGTGATATTTAAATTTTTTTTCAAGTAAGCACGTTGTCATAAAATAATCGGTGATAAAAGTACAGTAATATGCGTGGTTGCATAGTAGCACATGGTATTGATTATTGATGTTTACGTAAGAAGTTACTTAGTTATACTCAATTATTGCTACAGTAATTGTTGCATCATATCTCTCATATTATTGATTCAATTATTGTCACAGTATCATCTGCATAATATGTTATATTATTAAATCAATAATTGAGACGACAAAGTTATTCATATTATTATTTGCAATATTGACAATGTCTAGAAGTTCTGTCAAGGAGAGGTTTGGTCACCTAATTGCGCGCCAATAAGGAGAAATCCTTATCAGAAAGCCCCCTCTTTCCTGCGAATGACCTGGTTGTTAAATATTGTGAGTTATAATATTAATGATGAATAAGTTCGTGTTGATTAAAGATGAAATTGATAATTCCATTGTGTGGGAATTATTAGTATTAGTGAAAATTGACATTTATTACGATAATAATTGATGTCTGGAGGTTATATTGACCATTCGGGTAATTAACCGGATAAATGAGCAATTAATTGCTATTAATTCACATGCTTATAACTATGTGTTCACATGTGTGTACTATTGATTCACATGATTTACTATTAGGGGAGTTGGTGCAAGATTGATAATACTTGCATGACTAAATTAGAAATGGAGGTATAGATGGAGGTACTACACTATAATTAATTTTTTCACATGTTTAGAACTATTGAGTCACATGATTTACTATTAATTCACATGATTTACTATTAGGGGAGGTGGTGCAAGTTTGATAATACTTGCAGGACTAAATTAAAAATGAAGAAAAGAGGAAGATATTATACTGTAATATTTCGAGCCCCAAAATGTACAATTATTGAAACTATATTTTCCTATAAATAGAAGATCATTCCTTCATTATTTTTCACCAATTCACTAAAGCTATAGAGCAATTATTATAGAGAGAAAGAAGAAGAGAAGTCTGCTACCTCACTATTTCAGTATCCAGTTTTCTTCTAAGGTAAGGGGTATTATTCTTTCATATTCATGAAGAGAGCTATTGTTATTCCATTCTTTATTATTATGTTGAAATAAACTGTCTATGCGAAGTACCGCATATATGGTGAAATTCTTCTGTTATTTCATTCTTTATTATTCTATTGGAATAACCTGTCTGTGCGGTCTATCACATGCCTGGTGAATTATGTTGTTATTCCATCCTTTATTATTACATTGGAATATCCTGTGCATGCGGATTACGCGTGACACAGTTCCATTCTTTATTATTCGCTTGGGAATAACACATGCATGCAGTCCTATCGTCGCGCTCGGGTGAATTCTTCATTATTTCATTCTTTATTATTCTCGTTGGAATAACTTTGTCTATGTGGATTATCATGATGCATGGTGAATGATCCTTCGTATTCATTCTTTATTAAATTGTGAAAATGATCCGTCTACTTGGATTACCACATTGCGGGTGAAAATCTATTTGCAGTTTCGTAATTTTTCTGACCCTCAAAAATTTTGGAAAAATTTAAAATGATAATTTGTTGAGTTTTCTAGATTGTGTCCAAAAATGGCGATTTTTGGATGTATAGATTAGGAGTTATGAATTTTATGGGAAAATACTATTTTAAAAGTAAACCCTTATAACTCCTTGTGGTTAACTCCAAAATTGGTGAAATTTTTATTGGAAGTACATCTATATAACAACAGTATACTCTATAAATTTCGGAATTTTTGGACAAAAGTACAATTTTTGATAAATGTCTAAATATTCGGCAGTTTTAGTCATATGAAAAATAGTAAATGAATTTTAAAAATTTCAAAAAAATATATATTCAATATGGGACTATATTCGCTAAATCCCAAAAAGAAAATTTGTTTGTCTTGATTTGGTATTTTTCATGAAAATGGACTAGTTATTAGTAAATGAATTAAATATGTTATGTGAAGTAAGAAAATTGAAAAATAGGATTTTATGGCTTGAGAATTCTATATAAGGTATATGCAGATTTTTTGATGAGAGTTTTGGTTATTGGTGATGAAATCTTATGAGTTTGGCATTTTAGGATGATTAAATGTATTAATTAGTAAAGTGTAAACAATTAAAATAAATTATTTATAAGTTTAAGAAATGATTAAAATATTGTGGTAATATTAATAATATTAGATTATGAGATTATTAAGTGATTTATAACATTTGGATTAAGGTGTTATAAATATTACTATGAATTTTATTGTGAAACTTTATCTTTTTATGTCGGGGTTACTATTCACGTATACGACACTATTCATGTATATGGCACTATTGCGTATATGACATTATTTATGTATACGGTACTATGTATGAATACGGAGTACTATTTACGAGTTGCTATTTATGAGTTACTATTCATGAGTTACTATTTACGAGTTACTATTCACGAGTTACTATTCACGGGGTACTATTTATCCGAAAAATATATTTTTTTTCTGTCCAAATTATTTTTGGTACATGAATATTATTCTTGAATTTTACTCCACAAAGCAGTATCATGTTGATAATTTGGATATTTTTAAACTCTGAATAAATTTAAGGTCTTTAATATTTATCCTTGATTTTGTTTGATTAATGCTTATATCATTGTCATCATCTTCATGCTTATATTGTGATGAAATTCATCTTTGGCTTACGTGCATTGATGGACTATTGATTATTGATTTTACAGTTGTATATTTTTGCTTACGCAAAAGCGAAGATGGAATTGTTGATTATTGGTTTTATAGTTGTATATCTTTAGCTTACGTGCAAAGATGGACAGGTGTATGACATGATCATAACCACTTGTGATAATAATGATTATCCTTGGCCCGTAATGCATGGATAATTCGATGATGTGATTGGTAGGATCATGACCATTAGTTAACAGTTGAATGTCATTGGCCGTAGTGCACTGATAGACAATTGATTGGTATGATCATGACCATTGGTTTTGTTGTTGAATATCTTTGGCACGTAGTGCAAAGGTAAACAACTGATTGGTATTATCATTGTTATTACATTTGAATATCTTTAGCCTTTGGGGTAAGGATATTGAGTAAACATTTTATTAAGTCTTTGTGGCAAGGAGAAACTGTTGATTTACATGATTATAAATATGAATTATGGATTTAACTATAATCTTTGGTGGTTCAGGTGAAGACAGGTGATGAGAGTTCTTTTTGTCTTGGGTATAACGAAGAACTGTTGATGAATATTATAAGAATAAAATATTAACGATGGACTTTTAATCTAGAGGAGACAGTAGACATTATGTTCTACTTGACTCTTTTAATGGATTTCTTATTCCGCTGCAGTTGTTGATCTAAAACTTGTTGTCTATTGTATTCTATCAGTTGTTATACTGTTGAAAGCTAAGGATAATTTATTGTGCATTATCTTAGTCATAATATTTCTTACTGGGCTAGTTGAGCTCACCCTATTTCTTTCATTGTTCTCTTCAAAAAATGAGAATATAGCTGGGACGAGTCGGGGAATGGAGTGATGGTCCGAGATGGTTGTTTTAGCAGTTCTCACTACTTAGTGTGATAATAAATGTAATGAGAACTCCATTGAGTGTGGATATTGTCTAGATGATAATATTCTTATTAAAACTCTTAGATTATGTTTTGCCGTATTTTACACGATAATTGTATAATTAAGTTTGTAGTTGATTTCTGTAGTGTGATATCTGGCGACTCAAAATGGGTGATGTATACCTATTTTTGGGGGCTCACACCACAGGTCGGGTCGGGCTTTGGACTGCAGTTTTTTAGCCCAATAAAAGTCGGGTCTTTTTGGTCTGCCCGTTTTTAGCCTGGCCCGTTTGAACCAAACCCAGAAAAATAACATAAAATAGTCAAAAAATTGGTCTCGGCCCGCCCGCCACGGACCAGGTTTTAGGCTACAGAATTTTGGCCCATTAAAAATCGGGCCTTTTTGGCCCGCCCGTTTTTTGGCCCGCCCGCCCGCCACTCGCCCAACCCATTTGGGCCGGGCCCGCCCGTTTGCCAAGTCTACATACACGCAATGTATGCCATATAAATTACTTCCTTAATTTCTCCATCAAACATTAACTTAATTTGACTTAAAATTAAACATTTTTATAATTATAATTTATTTTATTTTTCTTTTAAGTTTAGTTACAATGGCTATAATCATAAGAAACTACATTGAATTTACTACTACTTCCAATTTTTTTGAGTTTGAAAATATAAATAAATATGCCTAATTTTTAATTTTAAAATTGATCAAATTGACCAGAAAAGTCAATATAAGCCAGTTTGTGAAGGACAAAGGGAGTAATATTTATAACCACGAATGTCAAAACTAATGAAATATTCACTGTAGTTGACACATTTTACTTATTACACCATTAACCTTTTAATTTTTTAAATTACCCCACTAAACTAATTATTATTTTAAAATTGGGACATTCTGTTAAAAAAATAAATAAACGAACATTAATTTTTTATCGATAAAACTAATAAATTACCCATTGTAGTTGGAACATTTTACTGATTACACCATTGAATTTTTAATTTTTCAAATTACCCCATTAAACTAATTAATATTTTAAAATTAGATCATTCTGTTAACAAAATTAAGTTGACATTAATTTTTTATCTATGTGGCTCTGGAAAAGAAATTAAAAAATTAAAAATATTACTTATGTGGCAAAAATATAATAAAAAACTTGAAAGTGAAAGCAAAATAATCAAAATATTTTGGGTACTCTAATCTCAGATGTTTATCACTAGAAAGAACTTTCCCACGAATAAAAAGCAACGCATCATTAGTAGAAATGAAAACGCGGTAATTGGCAACAACAATATTTTGCATCTGCCTCTGAATTATCTCCGCATCAATTCGTAAAAACTCAGACTCCTATCAAATCATAAATAGAATACCAACAAAATCAATTTAACCAAATATTACTACCACATGTGTGTGTGTGTGTATATATATATATATATATATATATATATACACACACACATAGATATATAGAGAGAGATTGTGGAAGGAATGGACCTTGTGGAGGCGATCGAGAGTGAATGAGAGAAGTTTGGAGACATAAGGTTGTTGATAGTCGGATGTGAGAGGGAGGAAACCTACTACAACACCGTTTACTTCATCTGTTGTTGTTGTTGGGGATTTAGACTCTATTATTATATCTAATGCTGAACTTTGAAGCTCAATTCAATGTTTTAGGTATTCGTATCGAGGAAATTTCATAGATTTTAAAGAGAAAAAATACGCAGATCTATTTGATCTGGAAGAATGGAGAGAACAGAGAGATGAAAGGAAGGAAGAGAGAGAATAAATCAAATTTTTTTATTTTCTTTATTCTTTTTCACGTCCACGTAGGATAAAAACCGAAATGATTTAACACTCGTGAGGCAGAGATAACAGAATGACCCAATTTCAAAATATTAATTAGTTTAATGGGGTAATTTAAAAAATTAAAGGTTCAATGGTGTAATCAGTAAATTAAACGTGCCAATTACAATAGGTAATTCATTAGTTTTGTTGATAAAAAATTAATGTCCGTTTATTTTTTTAACGGAATGACCTAATTTCAAAATAATAATTAGTTTAGTGTGATAATTTAAAAAAAATTAAGGTTTAATAGTGTAATCAGTAAAACGTGCCAACTACAGTGGGTATTTCATTAGATTTGTCAATCACGAATATAAGTGGTTTATCTAATTTTTAAAATAATAAAATTTATAAGTAATAATCATATTTAGATAATTTAATATTTTCATAATCGTACTGTGTAAATCTAAATTAATCTATATCAATTTTTATTTTAAAAATATTTTAAACTAACTTCAAGAAATTAATATTGATATTATAATGTAAATAAAAAGTGTACAACTTTTATAATTATGTCATCGTTATGGTTGAGTAAGGAACCGAAATCGACCCCCGAAACTAGACAAAAAATCAGTCAAATCGCACCAATTGAGCCGCATTAACAGTTCTGACGTATGTGACAGTTTTAGAATTATTAAAAAAACGCATATGCAGTTTGGGTGTGGGTTTGGGAGACTCCTGCACCGCACAACTCTTATATATATTATATATACTTTTTAGAAATATAGGCAATTCCAAATAATATATTAGAGAACTTTAATTATGTTATGAATTTTTAAACTTTTTGTTTGTGACTATAAATATTTCTAATTGAATTACAATGGTTTGAACAATATTGAAGCACTCATAGTAGGGGGTAAGAAAAAATTCTTGTAATTTTGTTTAAAATAGATGATTTGAAAAAAAAAAAACTCGCCCCAAAGGCAAAAATTTATAGGTCTGCCACAGCTTATATACTAAATAAATTATGTGTTTATTATAAACATTTATACATTTAATAAATATTAGAGATACATTTAAAATAAAGTTTATTTAAATTTATGTTTTAAAAATATATCTTTAATTTAAGAAGAATTATGTATTTCGGAGTGATGTTTATTGGCATTAAAACAACAAAAATGGCTCACCAGTACTGACTATAATTTTGGATTGGAGCAGTTTTTGTTTAATCTCTTTTTAGATGTCAAAGTTGACTACGGATCAATTGAAATGGAGGTTGGTAAACCAACTTGTCTCAAATCCTTGTTAAGATAAGTTTAGAGGAAAATAAGCAAGGTTTTGAAAAAGAATATATTATAACATATTAACCAAATAATGGCAAAAAAGAGGTTAAACTATTAGGTATGTTTGATAATGGGTTTTGATTTTTTTTGAAGCATTTAAAAGTCTAAATGCACTTAATAATCTTGTTCGTCTAATAGTAACCCATCTCACTTTACTCATAAATATAACGTAACGCGTAATTTATTTATTTATTTTTTCTTGTGTGTGTGTGTGCGCGGAGTAAAAGGGATCCAGTTATCATGAAGTTAATTTCATCGTAAGTTGGTCAATTGATCAATACAGTGCTGACACACAAAAAGAGAGATCACTTCCCGATCGACAATGTATTGATCATTGACTAAAGTTAACTTCATGCTAACCACTCCGAAAAGTAGTTTCCTTATCTCATCATCTGAACATAAGCAATTATTTCCATTTGAGGTTGGCATTAATTTTAAGTTTAATTAAAGTATTTCCATTTGTTAACTAATTTTTTTCCTTTTATATTTTCTCAACCAATTATAGCAAGGACTCTCAAAATTGTTCCAAAAGAGTCTTTTGATTCAATCTCACATATACTATATTTGTGAATACATCAAATTTTGCGATGAAGATGATCCATGGAAATCATTACTCTTTATGTATTTGTTAAATATTCAATTAAATATTATCTTAAAGGCTCATTAGAAATTTTAAAATAAATTACATAGAAATGTTTGGAATGATTTTTTCTAGAATTTTGTATTTAGAGTAGATGATAAAAAAACTCAAATATTCCTTTCTAGTTTATTACATTTAATATTAGCACAAACAAAAAAGCTTAATGGTATGCATGTCAAAAGTTTTATTTTATCGAATTATAATTATAAAATATATTAAATGTATGAGATTAAATAAAATATCAAGAATTTTCACCTAAATTAAATCAATACTTACCTATAAAAGTATGACTAGCCATCATACCTCATGACCACCAGAGTTAATTCAAATGATCAATATTAAATTTAATACAATAATTAATAATTGCAATTAATTTTTTTTTTTTTCAATTATGGAGAAATTCTTGAAATACTGAAAGTTATGTGTAATTTAAAATATGAGTAAATGTAATTAATATTTCTCACTAAGTAATAAAAGTAATTAAATTTCTTTTAATTGTGATATGTTGATCCAAATTATTTTAACATTATATATGTATTATGTTAATAAAAAATTATAAATATATATTAATAAAAAATTATCGAATATGTATAAAAAAATGATATAAATTAGTCCATACTTCAGACGGGATATTAAACTTGTATCCCTTTAAAAAAGTTAAGGTATATATTTTTATTTACGAAAGTGAATAAAAATAAAAACCTTAATAGCATGTCAACGGTTGGAGTCATCCTTTCCAAGGTCACTACCGCTCCGATTCTAGCGTCCGAAACTTTCCCAAATCTGAAATCTGAGATCCACCAACCAACCCTGCAAATTACTTTTTTCAATCGACCCATCCCCAAACAAATCCTGGCGGTCCATTTCACTCCTTTAAGCCTATTTATATCCCCTCCCATTCTCATCCCTTTTGTGCCTACAACCCCTCTCTTCACTTCTACACCGAAGAAGAGAGTAAATCCCAGATCTCGAAACCCCAAAACCCATAAACCCTTTTTCTATTTCTCAGATCTAGAGAGATAGAAATGGCCTTGCTAGTGGAGAAAACCGCCACCGGCCGTGAGTACAAGGTCAAGGACATGTCCTTGGCTGACTTCGGCCGACTCGAACTCGAGCTGGCAGAGGTCGAAATGCCCGGACTCATGTCCTGTCGGACTGAGTTCGGACCTTCACAGCCGTTCAAGGGAGCGAAAATCACCGGATCCCTTCATATGACTATCCAGACCGGAGTTTTGATTGAAACCCTGACGGCCCTCGGCGCGGAGGTGAGATGGTGCTCTTGCAACATCTTCTCCACCCAGGACCACGCCGCTGCTGCCATTGCCCGTGACAGCGCCGCCGTTTTCGCCTGGAAAGGGGAGACCCTTCAGGAGTACTGGTGGTGCACCGAGCGGGCTCTTGACTGGGGCCCTGGCGGCGGGCCGGATCTGATTGTGGATGATGGTGGTGATGCAACTTTGTTGATTCACGAGGGAGTGAAGGCCGAGGAGGAGTATGCCAAGACCGGTGCTGTTCCCGACCCGGCTTCCACTGATAATGCTGAGTTCCAGATTGTATTGACTATTATCCGAGATGGGTTGAAGACCGACCCGAAAAAGTACCACAAAATGAAGGAAAGATTGGTTGGAGTTTCTGAGGAGACTACCACTGGAGTGAAGAGATTGTACCAGATGCAACTAAATGGAACCCTTTTGTTCCCTGCTATTAATGTCAACGACTCTGTCACTAAGAGCAAGGTACATTCAGATCTGATTTTATGCAGTTATGTTGTTGAATTATATTCCTATAATCTTATTTACTTTAGATCTGTTGTTTATTAGTTACTTTTGTTTAATTGGTGTTTCAATTTACTAACAGTGATATGCATTAGATCCGGGACATGTTATTGGCTTACAAGTATAACTTGTTTTCATAATATTACAATAATTTATACAGTCTGGACTTTCAGGATCTGAGATGGGTAGTTTAGATTTTGTTCCAAAACTGTAATTTTTGAACTTTGAAAATACTCTTGCTTTATCTCCTATTTTAAGTTGAAATTTGATTCTTTTTCAACTATACACCCATGTTGTTTGTTAATTATTGATGTTTCAAACTGGTTGCGAATGTTTAATTGGCATTTAATTTAACTTTTTGATTAGTACTGTATTTTTTATATAAAGCTTCTAATTTTATTTGTTTCGTAACAGTTGATCTGCCCCTAGTTCAGTAACAAGGTCTTGGACTGGATTTTAAAAAAATTAATTTTTTTAAAATTGTCTTTTGTTGCTTTGGTCTGTTAGAAGCAGCATGTGACTTTTCCTTGTTTAGTATAGATCAGGCTGATAAATGTAGTCTTAGATCTTGCTTTTTATTTTTAATGTTCATGATAATAAATGTAATCATAGATCTAATTTTTTGTTTATGTATCTGTTGTTTAAGGTTCTGATAATTCCTTATGATTTTTGGTTTGAGCAGTTTGATAACTTGTATGGATGCCGCCACTCACTCCCTGATGGTTTGATGAGAGCCACTGATATTATGATTGCTGGCAAGGTTGCAGTTGTTGCTGGTTACGGAGATGTTGGAAAGGGCTGTGCCGCTGCCATGAAGCAAGCTGGAGCCCGTGTGGTTGTTACTGAGATTGATCCGATCTGTGCTCTTCAAGCTACTATGGAAGGTCTCCAAGTTCTGACCTTGGAAGATGTCGTGTCTGAAGCTGATATATTTGTCACCACCACCGGTAACAAGGACATCATCATGGTTGACCACATGAGGAAGATGAAGAACAATGCCATTGTTTGCAACATTGGTCACTTTGATAATGAAATTGACATGCTTGGTCTTGAGACATTCCCGGGTGTGAAGAGAATTACCATCAAGCCCCAAACCGACAGGTGGGTCTTCCCCGACACCCAATCGGGCATCATTGTTTTAGCCGAGGGACGTCTGATGAACTTGGGTTGCGCCACTGGTCACCCCAGCTTTGTGATGTCTTGCTCGTTCACGAACCAAGTGATTGCCCAGCTTGAGTTGTGGAAGGAAAGGAGCACCGGGAAGTACGAGAAGAAGGTGTACGTCTTGCCCAAGCACCTTGACGAGAAGGTAGCAGCTCTTCATCTTGGAAAACTTGGTGCTAAGCTCACTAAGCTCAGCAAGGACCAGGCTGATTACATTAGTGTACCAGTTGAGGGACCATACAAGCCTGTTCACTACAGGTACTGAGAAGGAAATGATTGTGAGATTGAGAAAAACAGAATGTTCAACGGCTTGATTGTTTAATTTTAATACTTTTGCTTTTGTTTAGAACACTAGTAGTTGCGAGTTTTATGGGGGTAGGAAAGTGGGAGAAAATGGATTGGTCTCTGTTGAAATAGACCATGTTGGGTTTGAATAAGGTGGTTTTTGGGGAGGTGTGGGCAGAAATATTGTAGTTGATCCTGTTTTTTACTCATTTGGTTTTCAGTATTGATGGAAAAAAAATGTTTTTTTAATATTTAGTTCCACGGTAAAACATGTCCTATTACTCTATTTACTTTTTGTTGGTGACCGCCTAATTGTGATTTTAGCATCGAAATTAATTTCCAAAATATTTGTTCGGGGGTATCCTTTGTAATTTTATTGGGTACCTTAACTTGTTTGGTGCATAGTTTCTGAATGTATTGAAAGATACATATGAAATATTAGTAAAAAAAGAAAACGGTTTCTAATGATTTTGGTTGCTGTTGGTGTTCATTAAATTGTGTTTGATTTACAATTAACGCAAGAGAGAGGAACAACCACAATATAATATGCAGCAGCAAGGTCGATTATTAGTTCATGACATATAGACTATAATATTAAACGATTATATTATATTTAATAAGTTATTGTCTACCAATCATTCTTTCACACCTATTTAAATATATTAAAAATTTATTGTCTACCAAATCAAGTTTCTAGATATAGTCTCTTTATTTTGCCAAAAAATATTTTAGACTATATTTAATCTGTTTGCTGGAGCAAATTCTGAGTCTTAAACTAAATTTAGTCTAAAATTTGAACATCTCCGAACTACTGAAAATGCTCTTAAGCAAGCATCCAGTATGTAGGAGCGATCAACTTACTACTAACAGGATATCATTGTACTTTGTTAGTACTCCCTTCGTTGCTTAATTTAAGTCTTAGAGGAGTGTTTTTGTTCCTTAATATAAGTCGTTTGAGAATTTTAAGTAAGAATTAATTGTTTAGTTTTCAATATTACACAAGTATTAAATATAACTTTGGTTTTCTCACTATTTTTTGCCTAATAAATAACACTCTTTTTTCAATATAAAGATAATATAGACAATTAATATTATATTTAGTGCTATATAATTATTTTTTAATATTTATATGCAATTCTAAAATATTTTATATTAAAGAAGGGAGGGAGTAGTATTTTCCATTCCTAATCCTTTTGGCGTTGCCCTTGGTCAGTTAAAAAGGCGGTGGCACAATTTTTGGTCACAACTTGGGTACACAAGGAGGATAGAAAAAATGGGGATAGATGATCTGCTCTCGTTAATGAATACACACTTCATTAACAAAATAACAATATTACTATCACATAAAACATGTCACATAATATTCATATACACACATATACATACTGTGGACCCCACCTGACATGTGGAGTCCGCAATATATATGTGTGTGTATATGAGTATTATGTGATAGTAGCATTATTTTTAACAAAATATGTTAACATCATCACACCTCTTTAATAAAAAATTTATATTAGGCAAAATTTTAATAATGTGTTATTATTTCAACTCCATCACCACGGCAGGTGTATTAAATTTTGGAACATTTACATTTTTTAATACATTTTTAGAAAAAATTACAACAAAAGTGCATCTATAAAATATTTACAAAATTAGTATATTTTTAATATTTTATTTATAAAATTAGTGCTTTAAATAGAAACATAATTGAAGATCTAGATTTGTTATACATTTCGTTCCTCAAATCCTCCACCTCATGCTCCTTTTCATCTAATTTCTCTGTTTCTTCCTTATGAATCTTCTCTCTATTTTCTCTCTCCACTTTTCCACTACTTCTGCTCAATATTCAAATCCTCCGAGGATGGCCTTGGAGGTGGTGCTGGTGGTGGACTAGGTGGCAGGGGTGGCCTTGGAAGTGGTGCTGGTGGTGGACTTGGTGGGGGTGCTGGAGGTGGCGGTGGACTTGGTGGAGGTGCAGTGGCTAGGAGGAGGAGCTGGTGGTGGCCTAGGTGGAGGAGCGGGTGGTGGTGGTGGACTTGGCAGTGGAGCAGGTGGAGGTGGAGGCTTAAGTAACTTGAAACTAAAATTCTTAAATTGGTAACTTGAAACTAAAGTAGCTTAAAAAATTAACATCTGATCATGTGAGGTGAGGACAGTTAAGTTCACGACACTGACACAATGCTATTCCAACTTTACTTTAAAAAATTATTAGTTTTTTATATTAACAAAGGTAACCAATTCAGTTGTATTGGGTTATCAATTAATTATAAAAAAAAATTTAAGAACAGTTTTAAAGTATTACCTGAATTTGTTCTCTTCAACATGTGCAACCATGAACAGTTTTATTGGGTTCTGTAATGGTCGTCGTCGGTATATTTTTTTTATAGTGCAGTTGTTAGCCAAACTTTCATACAAAGGTAACCAATTCAGTTTTATTGGGTTACCAATTAATTATAAAAAATTTAAGAACAATTTTCAAGTGTTAGCTGGATTTATTTTCTTCAACATGTGCAAACATTAACAGTTTATTAATTTCTGCAATGGTCGTCATCGGTACATGTACTTGTTTATAGTGCAGTTGGTAACCAAACCTTCATACAAAGGTAACCATTTTAGTTTATGTGGGTAACCAAATAGTCATAAAAAAATCAGAACAGTTACCAAGTGTTACATATATTTGTTTTCTTTATCTTGTTAAACAATGATGAAATCGGAGAGTAGTCGTGTGGTTTTCCTCTTACTTAATGTAAGAAGAAAAAAATACAAAATATTATTCAATATTGTATAACACAATCTCGGTTACCTTACATCAATAAAAATGTGCAGTTGGTAGCCAAACCTTCATACAAAAGTAACTATTTTAATTTTTGTGGGTAACCAAATAGACATAAAAAATTTCAGAACAATTACCAAGTGTTACATGTATTTATTTTTTTTATTTTGTTAAACCATGATAGAATCAGAGAGTAGTCGTGTGGTTTTAAAAATAATACAAAATATTATTCAATATTGTGCAACACAATTTCGGTTACCTTACATCAATAAAAAGATGCAGTTGGTAGCCAAACCTTCATACAAAAGTAACCATTTTAGTTTTTGTGGGTAACCGAATAGTCATAAAAAAAATTCAGAACAGTAAACCAAGTGTTACATGTATTTGTTTTCAAAATTACGTTTGTGAGACAAATCTTCTCCTTCTTCTCATTGGCGTTTTGGACAACGGTTTTGAGTTCTTGAAGGGTTTCGGGCGGGAGGAAAACCCGAGTATGGATCTCATGGGCGCCACTCCAATTGGAGATGATTACTAAACAAAGATGGACACAAAGAGCCAAATGAATTTGCACCTATAAGAAGCTTTAACAATTCGAATGAGAATCAACATGATTCTAAAGAGAAAATCCAAGAGAACAATAAGATGTCTACTTTATCTTCGTTGGTTTCTTCTATAAATTTCAGTGACAAGGTTATTAATCAAAGAAAAAAAAATCAAAAGAAACTTAAAACAATCAAAACACTAATGAATCAAAAAATCAAAAGTATACCATGGTGAATCAAAAGTATATCAAGTCCTCAATCTCAAAGGAAAAAATCAAAAGTTATCAGGCTTTCCTTAAAGAGGAAATCTGTCGATGGAGAAGAAACTAATGAATTTCATAAGTACATCATGGTGGTTCCCCTCCCCAACTTCATTTTTTTTGTAACATGGAACGAATTAACTGAAATTTCAATGATCCATCTTCTGTGATTATCTAATTAACTTCTTGGTTTTCCCATTTATTTTCTTGGAATCTGCTTGAAATTGTGTAGAAAAACCAACAGTTATCTTTTTCAGGAAAAGGGAAAGATCAGTAGGTAGCAGCGGTGCGCCAAGGACGAGGGCGGTGTAACCCAATTTTTTCAGGAGCTCCGCGACGGGGGAGAAGGATGAAGGGGAGGGGCGAGGAGGCGGTGAGGGAGATGAAGAGAATGGGCAGATGAGAGATCTAGGGTTTAATATGTTTGGTTATTGTATTGCATTTTTTTTGTAATTATTTTGTTAATGCACTAATCTTGTAATTACTTTCTAATTGTTGTATATTAATGGAAAGAACCCTTAAATTTTTACTCGTTTAAATAGCTTTGGACTCTTGCCAAATGGAAAAAAAATTACGGTAGGGGTGCACAAAGGTTGGATAAGGCCAGGCCTTGCACCAGGTCGGACTAATTGGTATAGACAAGGAGAATCCAACTGTTTAATTAAAACAAAGGATTACTGTTGGGGTGTGATTACCTGGATTTATTTGGACAGTGGGAGTCCTTATTAAAGTAAGATTGTGTTTCCTTATTTGGTGGGATAAGGATGTTTAATTTGGGAAGGAATCTATCAGCCATTAATTGCAGTTATAAGGTGATTTTACAAAGGACTTCTACTCCTGATTGGATTATACAAAGGACTTTTACTCCTGATTGGATTACAAAAGACTTCTATTCTTGATTGGATTACAAAAGACTTCTACTCCTAATTGGATTCTGGTGGACATGACAACTATAAATATAACAATAAACAAGGGATGAAAAAAAAAGACACAATAGCATATGACACAAATAAACACTTTGTACTCTTCATATTATTATAGTGGATTTCTCTCTCTCTTCGTGGTTTTTTCCCAATTGAGTTTCCATGTAAATTCTTGTGTTCATATTTTATATCTCTTTATTTATGTTTATGTGAGTGTATTTCGTGAGTTTGATTTCACAACAATGCAATCAACCGTTAGCGCGATTTTGGCCTGCTGTTTTGGTTATTTCGTCACTCGTACAAAATTTGGCGTTAACATTGGCGCCGTCTGTGGGAAACGCTTGTTCTAATATTGAATTAAAATCACCGATTTATCAAGAAGGGGAGATGTGACGCCCCCAAAATAGGTCCACACGACCCATTCTGAGTCGCCAGATATCACACTATAAAAATCATTTACAAACTTCATTTATACAACTGTTGAACTGTCGTGCAGAATACGACCACAGTTAAACTATGAGTTTTAATAAAAATGTATGTAACTCTCATGGTGCCTCGACCACAACCTTACAATGGTACTTTACATAAAAATATAGTCAAAAACTGTTTTAAAAATTAAAATCTTTGGGAACTGCTCAAGGAAACCTTCGAACATGGGAGGCCATGCGTCTAGGTTATGATAGATATCATATGTCCACAAAATTATCCTTGGTTGACCCAATAGACCCCAAAGAAAAAAGAGAAGATTACTACCATGTTCTTTCTAATGGTGAGTCTTCTCTTGACATATAACTATCTCCACTGTCTGCAATTGAAAATTATATTTCAACCAAACTCCAAGATCATATAGGTAGTCCTCGTAGATATACTCAACAAGTGGATGTGCACAACCCTGTCTTATGATAACACGAGGATGTATGTCATTAGACATCTTGTATGATAGTGGCAAAACACCCTTCCAAAGTTGGGTTCACCTCACCCTATTCGGTTCACCAAAATTAAATATCAAATGACGATACAATATGACACACTTATCTAAAGTTCTCAATAAAATTATTTCCATACTATTTAAGGAGAACCTCAACAGCTATTGTGACTCCCCCAAAATAGGTATACATCACCCATCTTAAGTAGCCAAATACATGGTACAGAATACAAATACAAACTTAATTATATAACAGTCGTGTAATATACGACAAAACATAGCTGAGAGTTTAAACATGAATGTTGCATTCTAGACAATATCCACTCTCAAATAGAGTCCTCATTACATTTATTGTCACACTATTTTATAGAATAGTGAGGACTACTAATACACCATCTCTGACCATCACTCCGCTTCTCCCGATTAGTCCTATTTCGTTCTCATTTCTGATGAGAACAATGAAAGTAAAAGGGTGAGCTCAACTAGCCCAGTAAGAAATATTATGACTAAGATAATGCAGAATAAATTATCATTAGTCTTCAACAATGTTAAACTGATAAAATACAATAGACATCAAGTTTAACTGCAGCGGAATAAGCAATCCATTAGAAGAGTCAAGTAGAGCATGATATCTACTATGTTCTATGATTTAAAATGTTTTCATCAATTTTTATAGCTGAGACTCAGCTTAATAAATAAACCACATCATCAAGTCATCCCTGTACTACGGGCCAAGGATATTCATTAAATCATCAATGGTCATGACTATACCAAATAATCCCTGGTCATAATCATACCAAAAACTGTCCATCAATGCACTACAGGCCACTGAGGACTTTTATCACATCATTTATAACATTATAGGTCATGATTATACTGAATGAACCCTGGTCATAATCATACCAAGTCCATCTATGCACGTAAGCCAAAGATGACTTTCATCACAAAATAAGCATGAGGATGATGACAATGACATAATAATTCAATAAAACAAGTTCAAGAATAAAATTTAAAGATTTATAAGTTAATTTATCCTGAAATCAATTACGTCCAAATTGTCAACATGATATTGCTTTGTGGAGTAAAATTCAAGAATGCTCGTAAGAATATTTCCATGAAAAAGATCTTTGGATGAAGTGCAAATATCCGGATATTCTACTAATTTCATGGAGTATAGAAGCCAAAACTTTAACCAACCGAGTATAATAGAATATATGAAACTACAAATGGATTTTCGCAGCACCATGCGGTAATCCACGTGATGCATCATTTCCACAATTTAATAAGGAATGAATACGAAGGATCATTCACCATGCATGCGGTAATCCACATAGACAGGATATTCCAATAGAATAATAAAGAATGAAATAACAGAAGAATTCACCAGGCATGCGACCGCACAAACAGGTTATTCTCAACAGAATAATAAAGAATAGAACCAGGTCATGCGTAATCCGCACAAACAAGATAGTGCAACAGAATAATAAAGAATGGAACCAGGTCATGCGTAATCCGCACAGACATGTTATTCCAACAAAATAATAAATAATAGAACCAGGTCATGCGTAATCGCACAAACATGATATTCCAACAGAATAATAAAGAATGGAATAATAAAAGAATTTCACCATGTATGCAAAGATTGGCAGGCCATGACAAAGTTATTCTAACATAATAATAAAGAATGGAATAATAGAAGAATTTCACCATGTATGCGGTACTTCGCATAAACAGGTTATTCCAACATAATAATAAATAATGGAATAATAGAAGAATTTCACCATGTATGCGGTACTTCGCATAAACAGGTTATTCCAACATAATAATAAAGAATGGAATAATAGAAGAATTTCACCATGTATGCGATATTGATAAACAAAGTTATTCCAACATAATAATAAAGAATGGAATAATTGAAGAATTTCACCATGTATGCGATACTTCAGATAAACAAAGTTATTCCAACATAATAATAAAGAATGGAATAATAGAAGAATTTCACCATGTATGCGATACTTGGCATAAACAGGTTATTCCAACATAATAATAAAGAATGGAATAATAGAAGAATTTCACCACGTATGCGATTTCTTGCATAAACAAAGTTATTCCAACATAATAATAAAGAATGGAATAATAGAAGAATTTCACCATGTATACGATACTTAGACAAACAAAGTTATTCCAACATAATAATATAAAATGGAATAAAAATAGCTCTCTTCATGAATACGAAAGAAATAATACTCCTTACTATAATAATAATATCCCTTACTACAATAATGATATCCCTTACTTTAAAAAGAAGAGTATTCCGACGGTAGGGTGAGGATATTCTTGAAGAAAACTTGCACTACGCTCAAAGCTTTCTTAAACTCTAAAGAAATACGCTCAAGATTATAGAAGAAGAATTCTCTCTACGCTTCTCTCTAAAGTTTCAAAGAATTCGTAAGAAATAATGAAGGAATGAGCTTCTATTTATAAAAGAATGGATCAGCGTAGTAACTAATTCATGAACGGTCCAGATTGATTTACTTTTAACCTGATTCTTAGTCGTTTAAAGCAAAATCTTTTAAATAAAATATAATATATTCTATTTATAATCTAATAAAACGAATAACTTTATAAAAGTATTCTGCTTTTATATAAAAATATTTTACTATCTGAGACCTTATGCAAATACTATGCATAATAAAATATAATATATTCTAATTATTATCTAATAAAATGTATAACTTTATAAAAGTATTCTCTTTTATATAAAAAGATTTTACTATTAGCCTAATAAAACGAATAACTTTATAAAAGTATTCTGTTTTATATAAAAAGCATTTCTGTTTTATTACATTAATAATACTAATAAAATAAAACTTCATCATCACTTACTTTGAAAAATTTTCAAATGTCACCCTCAACTTTAAACTTTTACCAATTTAACCATTTACTAAAATAGAAAAATTGAATACTTTTATTTCATAAAATTCGGGGTCTCACAACGTGCCCAAGGAATGCAACTTCCTCAAGCCAAAACTCACATTTTTTCAACTTGGCATAAAGCTTGTTTTCACGAAGCTTTTGAAGTATCAGCCTCAAGTGTTGCTCATGGTCTTCACGGGTTTTGGAGTATATGAGGATGTCATCAATAAAGACGATCTCAAAGTGATCCAAATATTCCTTGAATACTCGGGTTCATCATGTCCATAAAGGCAGCAGGAGCATTAGTCAATCCAAAAGACATGACTAGGAATTCATAATGCCCGTATCGAGTTCTGAAAGCAGTCTTTGGAATGTCATCAGTTTTAATATTCAACTGATGATATCCGGAACGAAGATCAATCTTTGAAAAGAATTTGGCTCCTTGCAACTGGTCAAACAGGTCATCATTGCGAGGCAACGAGTACCTATTTTTGATGGTGGCATGATTCAACTCCTGATAATCAATACAAAGTTGCATACTTCTATCTTTCTTTTTCACGAATAGAATAGGAGCACCCCAAGGAGACGTACTAGGACGAATGAAACCAATATCTAACAATTCCTGTAGTTGGGTCTTTAATTCCCGAAGTTCAATAGGAGCCAATCGATATGGGGCTTTGGAAATGGGTTTTGTACCGGATTTAAGGTCGATACAAAATTCAATTTCATCTCTCTGGGGTAGGCCAGGAAGTTCTTCAGGGAATACGTCAGGAAATTTATTAACAATAGAAATATCATTCAAATCTGACGTATTTTTATTTAAATCTGTGACATGGGCTAAGAAAGCTTGACATCCGTTTTTTAATAAACGAATAGCTTTATGACTTGATATGACAGTGATTGATTTTAGTAGTTTGGATGCTTGAATTCGCATAATAGGTTGGTTTGGAATATGAAAGCTAACAACCTTATGAAAATAATCGATTTTAGTATGATGAGTAGTTAACCAATCAATTCCTAAAATCACATCACATGCAAGTATTTTCAAGGAAATAAGATCGACAGGTAACGTGCGGTTACCGATTTGAATCAAACAAGACTTATAAACCGTGGATGTAATGAAGGTTTCTCCCAATGGAGTTTCAACAGATAAGTCAAAGTCTAATTTCTCCGGAGTCAAATTTAAACATTGGGCGCAAGTAGGAGAAATAAAGGAATGGGTAGAACCGGTATCAAATAAAGTATAAACTTCGCTAGAGTTTATGATTAGCTTACCCGTGATCACCTCGTTTGGATTCCTCGCTTTTTGGGAGGTTACGACAAATGCTCTCCCTTGAACTACCGATTTTGTCTTGTCTGGGACACCCTTTGATGCCTCCATCCCAGCTGGCTAGGTGACTTTCTTTTCCACAATTGTAACATGCTTTGGACTGCATCATGCAGTTTGGACTTATGTGTCCTTCCCTTCCACATTTGTAACATACTCGCGGTGGTCGCTCTCCTTCCTTAACAACAAAAAGTTGTGTTGACGCCTTTCCATCATTATTGAATCTCCTCTTCTTGAAATGTCCACTCTTATTGTTATGGCCATGATTACCACCGGTCATTACCATTTCGGCATGTTGATTCCTCCACGTTTGTTGTCACCGCTTGATGATCGCTACCACTGGTATTATCGACTTCTTACGCACGCCTCTCTTGGTTGGGTTGACTCATTATCGCGCTCGATAACCGAGCCATATTCACAACATCCGAATACAAACACAGCTTTTATGAGAGATAAGGTATTGATGTATCTCGGGTTTCAAACCTCTTAGAAACATCCGCGTCATTATCTCTTCATTATCAACCAAGTGGGGCGAAACCGAACCTGACTTCGGCAAACTTAGCTTCGTCTTGTGCCACATACCATATTGTTTTGCTCAAGCTTGATGAACTCTACCTCCTTCATGTGATGAATACTTTCATGAAAGTACTTATCGTTGAACAGTTCTTGGAACTTCTCCCAAGACATCTTCAGTGCGGTAGGTTGAGTACGCTTTACAGATTCCCACCAGTAATCTGCCTTTGCTCGCAACATGAAGGTGGCAAAGGGAACCTTTTGCTTCTCGAGCATCCCAAGACATCAAATATCTTGTTGATCCGCTTTATCCACGTTTACGCTTTAAGTGGTTTTGGCTCTCAAAAAACTCCGGTGGTCCCAGCTCCTTGAATCGCTTAGCGTTGACTGCTCGGGTTATCGGTGTTTCCACCGCATTTTGGGATGAGAGCGCGCCTTACCGATGTTGCATGAATTGCATAAAACCTCTGAACATCCCATCGTTCATCATTTGATCATTGTTGTTTACGAGGATTATTGTCTTCATGTTGCACATTATCCTCGGTATTAATGCATGGTGACTCAACGGTCTCATGTGCTTCATTGCTTATCTCAACATTTTCTTTGATGCCATTTTCAAATACTACCATAAAACAAGGGTTAATTATCATATCACATATTATCCCTATACTCGACCGAGACCAATTAAATACCAAATAAACTTAGGTAGGTAGGTCATACTAACAAAGAATTCCCTGCTCTCCCTCCTAGTTCTTGTCTCACATCTCACCAGGATCATATCCTAAGCTTTGATACCAACTGTGACGCCCCAAAATAGGTATACATCACCCATCTTGAGTCGCCAAATACATGGTACGTAATACAAATACAAACTTAATTATACAACGATAAGTGTAATATACGACAAAACATAGTGAGAGTTTAAACAGAATGTTACCTTCTGACAATATCCACTCTCAAATAGAGTTCTCATTACATTTATTGTCACACTATTTTATAGAATAGTGAGGACTACTAATACACCATCTCTCGACCATCACTCCGCTTCCCCGACTAGTCCCGCCACGCTCTCATTTTTTCCAAGAGAACAATGAAAGCAAAAGGGTGAGCTCAACTAGCCCAGTAAGAAATATTATGACTAAGATAATGCAGAATAAATTATCATTAGTCTTCAACAATGTTAAACTAATAAAATACAATAGACATCAACTTTAACTGCGACAGAATAAGCAATCCATTAGAAGAGTCAAGTAGAGTATGATATCTACTATGTTCTATGATTTAGAATGTTTTCATCAATTTTTATCGCTGAGACTCAGCTTAATAAATAAACCACATCATCGAGTCATCCCTGCACTACATGCCAAGGATATTCATTAAATCATCAATGGTCATGACTATACCGAATAATCCCTGGTCATAATCATACCAAAAACTGTCCATCAATGCACTACAGGCCACTGAGGACTTTTACCACATCATTTATAATATTACAGGTCATGATTATACCGAATGATCCCTGGTCATATTCATACCAAGTCCATCTATGCACGTAAGCCAAAGATGACTTTTATCACAATATAAGCATGAGGATGATGACAATGACATAATAATTCAATAAAACAAGTTTTAGAATAAATTTCAAAGATTTATAAGTTAATTTATCCTAAAATCAATTACGTCCAAATTGTCAACATGATATTGCTTTGTGGAGTAAAATTCAAGAATGCTCAGAAAAATATTTCTATGAAAAGATCTTTGGATGAAGTGCAAAATATCCGTGATATTCTACTAATTTCATGGAGTATAGAAGCCAAAACTTTAACCAACCGAGTATAATAGAATATATATGAAACTATGAATGGATTTTTACGCTTACGCCAGTAATCCACGAAAATGTATCATTTCCACAATTTAATAAGGAATGAATACGAAGGATCATTCACCATGCATGCAATAATCCACATAGATGTGTTATTCCAATGTAATAATAAAGAATGGAATAACGAAGAATTCACCGAGCATGCGATAGGATAGCATGCATAAAGTTATTCTCAACGAATAATAAAGAATGGAACCGAGTCAAAGCGTAGTCCGCATGCATGTGATATTGCAATGAAATAATAAAGAATGGAACCAGGTCATGCGTAATCCGCACAAACAGGATGTTCCAACAAAATAATAAAGAATAGAACCAGGTCATGCGTAATCCGCACAGACAGGATGTTCCAATCGAATAATAAAGAATGGAACCAGGTCATGCGTAATTCACGAACGCATGGGATGTTCCAAAAGAATAATAAAGAATGGAATAACAACAGAATTCACGGGCATGCGATGAGCCAAGACAGCATGTGTTATTCCAACATAATAATAAAGAATGGAATAACAGAAGAATTTCACCATGTATGCGGTACTTTGCATAGACAGGTAATTCCAAAATAATAATAAAGAATGGAATAACAACTCTTACGAGTATTGAAAAAAAATAACTCTCTTCATGAATACGAAAGAATAATACCCCTTACCTTAGAAAAAAAGCTGGATCTTTGGAATAGTGAGGTAGCAGACTTCTCTTCTTCTTTCTCTTTATAATTTCTCTCTATAATAATTGCTCTATAGTTTTTGTGAATTGGTGAGAAATGAAGGAAGAATGAGCTTCTATTTATAGGAAAATATAGTTTCGACAATTGCACATTTTGGGGCTCAAAATATTACAGTATAATACCTTTCTCTTTTTCTTCATTTTTAATTTTGTCCTGCAAGTATTATCAAACTTGCACCACCTCCCCTAATAGTAAATAATGTGAATCAATAGTTCAATCATGTGAATCAATAGTTATAATCATATAAAAATACGAATTACAGTATAGCACCTCCATCTATACCTTCATTTTTAACTTAGTCATGCAAGTATTATCAATCTTTCACCAACTCCCCTAATAGTTCAAGAATGTGAATCAATAGCACACACATGTGAACAAATAGTTATAATCATGTGAATTAATAGCAATTAATTGCTCATTTATCCGATTAATTACTCGAATGGTCAGTATAACTTTCAGACATCAATTAATATCGAAATAAATGTCGATTTCCACTAACACTAATAATTCCAACACAATGAAACTATCAATTTCATCTTTAATCAACACGAACTTATTCGTCATTAATATTATAACTCATAATATTTAACAACCAGGTCGTTCCCAAGAAAGAGGGGGATTTCCGATAAGGATTTCTCCTTATTGGCGCGTAATTAAATGACCAAACCTCTCCTTGACAGAACTTCTAGACATTGTAAATATTGCAATTTAATTGTGATGCCCCCAAAATAGGTATACATCACCCATCTTGAGTCGCCAGAAAATACACTATAAAAATCATTTACAACTTCATTTATACAACTGTCGTGCAAAATACGACGATATGTATACTGTGAGTATAAATACAAATACATATACCAATTCTGACTCATGTTACAATTGCACCTTACATAAAGGTACAGTCAAGAACTGTTTTAGAAATTAAAATCTTTGGAAAGTGCTCAAGGAAACATTCGTACATAGGAGGCCATAAATCTAAATTATGATAGATATCATATGTCCAGAGAATTATCCTTGGTTGACCCAATAGACCCCAAAGAAAAACGAGAAGATTACTATCATGTTCCTTCCAATGGTGAGTCTTCTCTTGACATATAACTATCTCCACTGTCTCCAAGTGAAAATTATATTTCAAATAAACTCCAAGATCATATAGGTAGTGCTCGTAGATATACTCAGCAAGTGGATGTACACAACCTTGTCTTATGATAACACGAGGTTGTATGTTATTAGACATCTTGTATGATAGTGACAAAACACCTTTCCAAAGTTGGGTTCGCCTCACCCTATTCGGTTCACCAAAATTAAATATCAAATGACGTATACAATACGACACACTTATCTAAAGTTCTCAATAAAATTATTTCCATACTATTTAGGAAAAATCTCAACAGTTATAGACCACCGTTCTATTTTTCTATTATCCCCGCTCGACTCAGCAATACTCTTATTACCTGAAAAGAATTGTGAAGCAAAAGGGTGAGCACAACTAGCCCAGTAAAGAATATAATAACTAAAGATAATTAAATTATCAATAGCTTCTGTCAATAATAAATCAGAGATTTAGAACATATGGTAGATGATAAAACTTTTCAACCATAGTTGCAATGAACGAAGCAATCCATTAAAAGAGTCAAATAGACCATCGTGTCTATTATCTTTCCATGTTAAAAGTCCACCAATAATGTTTTATCCCTGTAACATCAATCAACAATTCATGTCCACAATCATATGAATAACTCATAATCATAATTGTGATTCTGAATTCCTTTTTGCACCCAAGACGAAGATAATTTTAATCACCTATCTTCACCTGAAATATCAAAAATCATGGTTATACCAAATCACAATCCCTGCTCATAATCATACTAATAAATTCATCTTTGCACTACGACCAAAGATATTAATTAACAATTCATCTTTGCACTACAGGCCAAAGACATACAACTGTATTTTAGAAGAGTCAAGTAGAGCATGATATCTACTATCTTCTATGAATTTAAAAGTTTATTATCAATATTTTATCGCTGAGACTCAGCTTAATATATAATCCACATCATCGAATCACCCCTGCACTACGGCCAATGAGGACTTTTTCCACATCATTTGTAACATTTCGTTCATGATTATACCGAATAATCCCTGGTCATAATCATACCAAGTCCATCTATGCACTACAGGCCACAAATGACTTTCAACATAACATATACATGAGGATGATGACAATGATATAAGTATTAATCAAACGAAAACAAAGGTAAATATTAAAGACTTTAAATATATCCAAATATTATCAACCACTCATAATCTAATATTATTAATATCATAACAATATTTTAATCACTTCTTAAACTTATAAACAATTTATTTCAATTGTTTACACTTTACCAAATAATGCATTTAATCATTCAAAAATGTCATACTCATAAGATTTCATCACCAATGATTAAATCCCTCATCAAAAATTTGCATATACCTTATATAGGATTTCCAAGGCATAAAATCCTATTTTTCAACTTTGTTACTTCACATAACATATTTAACTCATATGTTCGTAACTAAACCATTTTCATGAAAAATACCAAATCAGTACCAAAAATATTTCTTTTCTTTGATTTAGCAGAATATAGTCCCATAATGAACATATATTTTTCTCGGAATTTTAAAATTCATTTACTATTTTTTAAAAATCAATTTCTAATTAATTCCTTAAGAAATTAGCTACCTCAAGTTTGACTCCAAAAATTCCCAAATCTTGGCAGGATCTTACACATCTTAACGTGAGCTTCCAGTTTAAATTTTATGGTCATCAGAGTTATAGAACTCCGGTTATAGCGTTTTTCGTCGGAAAAATCTAAATATTGAAATGGTCATAACTTGCTCATTTTAAGTCGGAATGAGCTCATTTTTGGACAGGAGGTACTTTATATCATATACTTTCATGTCCCAAAAGACCGGAATTTTTCTCTCAAATTAAGTGGCCAAAAATGCTCTTTTAAAATTTCTGGTAGTAGCTGTTTTCTCATTTTTCACTTTTTTGTGCTTTGCTAAAATCAGTCCACACGAAAATTTACAACACCTTTTCCAGTGTTTCCACTTGGATAAGTTAGGAAACTCATAGATCTAACTCTAAAACTTGACCACACTCAAAAATTCAAAATATAATAGGAGATATGGTCAATTGAATTTCATGTTCCATTTTTACCAAAATCTGATTTTTCAACCTTTTGTGATTTCTAAGAAAATTTCATGTTTTCATATAATAACCAACATAACTCATCATAACACTTACTAATACTTCAAATACCCATTATTTTCATCAGTCCAATGCTTTTATTATGACTCTCATCATAATCAACGTAACTAGATTATTTTCACAATTTAATAAGTAATGAATATAAAGGATCATTCACCATGCATGTGGTAATCCACATAGACATGTTATTCTAATAGAATAATAAAGAATGGAATAACAGAAGGATTCATCATGCGTGTGATAGACTGCACAGACAGGATATTCCAACAGAATAATAAAGAATGGAACTAGGTCATGCGTAATCTGCACAAATAGGATATTCCAACAAAATAATAAAGAATGAGATCAGGTCATGCGTAATCCGCACAGACAGGATATTCTAACGGAATAATAAAGAATGGAATAACAACAAAATTCACCAGGTATGCGAAAGATCACACATCTGAAAGTTATTCCAATGTAATAATAAAGAATGGAATAATGTAAGAATTTCACCACGTATGCAGATTGCTTGTATACGAGTTATTCCAACATAATAATAAAGAATGGAATAACATCCCTTACGATTATTGAAAGAAAATAACTCTCTTCATGAATACGAAAGAATAATACCCCTTACACAATAATGATATCCCTTACCTCAGAAGAAGACTGGATACTGGAATAGTGAAGTAGCAGACTTCGCTTCTTCTTTCTCTCTGAAGCTTCTCTCTCTATAATTTCTCTATAATAATTACTCTTGTGAGACTTAGTGAATTGGTGAAAATAATGAAGGAATGAGCTTCTATTTATAGTAAAATATAATTTTCATAATTGCACATTTTGGGGCTCAAAATATTACAGTATAATACCCTCATCTTTTCATTCATTTTTAATCTAGTCATGCAAGTATTATCAAACTTGCACCACCTCCCCTAATAGTAAATCATGTGAATCAATAGTAAATCATGTGACTTAATAGTTTTGAACATGTGAAAAATTAATTATAGTATATAGTACCTTCAACTATACCTCCATTTTAACTCTTAGTCATGCAAGTATTATCAAACTTGCACCAACTCCCCTAATAGTAAATCATGTGAATCAATAGTACACACATGTGAACATATAGTTATAAGTGTAAAACCCCAAATTTTACGAATAAAGATTTAATTTTCTTGAAATATTTTTTTGAATATTATGGTGTGGATTTGAGATAATGTTATAGTTGTGGGTAGTATTTATAAATTTTGCAAAAGTATCTGTTGTTATATAATATTCGATTGGTGGGGAATATTCTTTTTGTCGGGGAATATCCGTATGACGGTACAATCATTGGTGGACCCCACAACAGAGTTATTGTCGGATTGAGAAAACGACAAAAATATTTTTATGAAAATAACGACGAAAGTTTTACCGTTAAAACTGTTGAACTACTCGGTAGTAAAAATACGATGTCGTGTGGTTGCATAGTAACACACGGTATTGATTATTGATGCTTACGTGAGAAGTCACTCAGTTTTGTTTAATTATTGCTACAGTAATTGTTGCATAGTATCTCACGTTATTTGATTTAATTATTGTAGATATTTAATATATTATTAAATCAATAATTGAGATAACGAAGTTATTAATATTATTATTTGTAATATTAACGATGTCTAGAAGTTTTGCCAAGGAGAGGTTTGGTCACCTAATTGCGCGTCAATAGGGAGAAATCCTTATTGGAAAGCCCCTCTTTTTCAGGAGCGACACGGTCGATTAATATTGTGAATTATAATAATGATGATAAATATTGTTAAATATATTGAGGTGTCTTTTATGAAGTCACGGAAGTTTATATATATATATTATATATAAATTTTGTTTTATTAGTATTATTAATGTAATAAAAGCAGAAAAACTTTTTATAAAATGAGAATACTTTTATAAAGTTAATTGTTTTATTAGATTTTAAATAAAATATATAAATATATATATATATATATATTTTTTATATTATATTTTATTACATAGTATCTTTTTTATTTTCCTATAAATAGGTTGCTTAGTTAGAATTGAAATCACACGAAATTTAGAGAATTCTCTCTTCATAATCTTGAGCGTATTTCTTTAGAGTTTAAGAAGTTTTGAGCGTAGTGCAAGTTTTCTTCAAGTATATCCTCGCCTCTACCCGGTGAGTATACTCTTCTTTATAAGGTAAGAGATATTATTTGTTGTACCATAAGGGGTATTATTTCTTTCAGATTCATGAAGAGAACTTCTTACATTATTCCATTCCTTATTATTACATTGGAATAACTTTGTATATCTGAAGTACCACATACATGGTGAAATTCTTACATTATTCCATTCTTTATTATTATGTTGGAATAACTTTTGTCTGTCTGAAGTACCACATACATGGTGAAATTCTTCTATTATTCCATTCTTTATCATTACATTTGGAATATCCACAAAATATCGTATACGTTCTGCGTGACTGGTTCCATTATTTATTATTACATTGGGAATAACTTTGTATGCGTGCGATCTCTATCGCACGCATGGTGAATCCTTATGTTATTCCATTCTTTATTATTCTGTTGGAATAACCTATCTGTGTGGATTACCACATACATGGTGAATGATCCTTTGTATTCATTTCTTATTAAATTATGGAAATGATCTGGCTACGTGGATTATCGCATGGCGGGCAAAAATCTATTTGTAGTTTCATATATTCTATTATACACAGTTGGTTAAAGCTTTAGCTTCTATATTCCTTGAAATTAGTGGAATATCCTGGATATTTGCTCTTCATCCAGTATCTTTTTGTGGAAATATTCTTCTAAGCATTCTTGAATTTTTCTCCACAAAGCAGTATCATGTTGACAATTTGGACATTATTGAGTTCAGGATAAATTAACTTATAAATCTTTAAAATTTATTCTTGAACTTGTTTTATTGAATTATTATGTCATTGTCATGATGAGTTATGTTGGTTATTATGTGAAAACATGAAAGTTTCTTAGAAATCACAAAGGGTTGAAAATCAGATTTTGGTGAAAATGGAATATGAAACTCAATTGACCATATTTCCTATTATATTTTGAATTTTTGAGTGTGGTCAAGTTCTAGAGTTAGATCTATGAGTTTTCTAACTTATCCAAGTGGAATCACTTTGAAAAGATGTTGTAGATTTTAGTATTGGACTGATTTTAGCAAAGAAGGAGTCAAAAACGCAAAAGTACCAAAAAGGCTACTGTCTAGAAATTTAAAAGGGCATTTTCGGCCACTTAGTTTGTGAGAAAAATTCTGGCCTTTTGGGACATGAAAATATATGGTATAAAGTACCTCTTGTCCAAAAATTATCTCATTCCGACTTAAAATGAGCAAGTTATGACTATTTCAATATTTATGTTTTTTTGACGAAAAACGCTATAATCGGAGTTCTATAACTCCGATGACCATGAAATTTAAATTGGAAGCTCAAGTTAACATGTGTAAGATCCTGCCAAGATTTGGGAATTTCTGGAGTTAAACTTGAGGTAGCTAATTTCTTAAGGAATTAATTAGAAATTGATTTTTGAAAAATATTTAAGAGAGTTGAAAAATTAAAAAAAAAATACTTGTTGTGTATGAAATATATGTATATATGTTTGGGCAAAGGATAGAAAAATAACAAGTTGATTTGGTAATTTTTCATGAAAATGGTTTAGTTACGAACATATGAGTTAAATATGTTATGTGAAGTAACGAAATTAGTAAATAGGATTTTATGGCTTGGGAATCCTATATAGGGTATATGCAGATTTTTGATAAGGGATTTGATCTTTGGTGATGAAGTCTTATGAGTATGGCATTTTTGAATGATTAAATGCATTATTTGGTAAAGTATAAATAATTGAAATAAATTGTATATAAGTTTAAGAAGTGATTAAAATATTGTTATAATATTAATAATCTTAGATTATGAGTTTATTAAATGATTGATAATATTTGGATAAATTTAAAGTCTTTAATATTTATCCTTGTTTTCGTTTGATTAATGCTTATATCATTGTCATCATTCTCATGTTTATATTGTGATAAAAGTCATCATTGGCTTATGTGCATAGATGGACTTGGTGTGATTATGACCAGGGATTATTCGGTATAGTCATGACCGTAATGTGACGGATGATGTGGTAAAAATCATCAGTGGCCTGTAGTGCATTGATGGACAGTTTTTGGAATGATTATGACCAAGGATTATTCGGTATAGTCATGACCATTGATGATTTAATGAATATCATTGGCCCGTAGTGCAGGGATGATTTGATGATGTGGTTTATTTATTAAGATGAGTCTCAGCGATTAAGTTGATGAAAAACTTTTTAAATCATAGAAGATAGTAGATTTTATGCTCTACTTGACTCTTCTAATGGATTGCTTTTTCCGTTGCAGTTAAACTTGATGTCTATTGTATTTTATCAGTTTAACATTGTTAAAGACTAATGATAATTTATTTTGCATTATCTTAGTCATAATATTTCTTACTGGGCTAGTTGAGCTCACCCTTTCTTTCACTGTTCTCTTCAGGAAATGAGAATATAGCTGGGACGAGTCGGGGAACAGAGTGACGATCCAGATGATAGCATTAGTAGTCCTCACTATTTTGTTAAGTAGTGTGACAATAAATGTAATGAGGACTCCATTGAGTGTGGATATTGTCTAGATGACAATATTCTTATTAAAACTCCCAGTTTATGTTTTGTCGTATTTTACACGACTGTTGTATAATTAGTTTGTATTTATATTTAGTACCTTGTATCTGGTGACCAAAGATGGGTGATGTATACCTATTTTGGGGGCGTCACTGTTGGTATCAAAGCTTAGGGATATGATCCCTAGCTGAGATGTGAGATAAGAACTAGGAGGGGAGAGACGGTGAATTCCTTCGCTAGTATGACCAACCTAAGTTTCTTTGGTATTTAATTGGTAGGTCAGAGTATAGGGATAATATGTGATATGTCAATTAACCCTTGTTTTGTGACAGTGTTTGAAAATGGCATCTGAAAATATTGAGATAAGCAATGGAGCAAAATAATATGACCGTATCGTAGTACGAGGCTAAGTTTACGGAGTTATCCCGGTTTGCATCCCATTTGGTCGATAATGAGGAGCGAATGACGCGAATGTTTCTAAGAGGATTGAAACCCGATATACGTCAATACCTCATTTCTCATAAACTTTGTTTATATTCAGATGTTGTGAATAGGGCTCAATTATTGGAGCGCAATAATGAGTTAACACAACCAAATGGTAATGACCAACAACACGATAATAATCGTACCGGTGGCAACGACCATCGAAACAATGATGACCATCGTGGGGGAAATTATCATGCCAAGAATGGTAACCACTTCGGTGGTAATCATGGCCAAGATAATAGAAGTGGAAATTTCAAGAAGAGAATGTTATTTAGCTCGATTTTGTCGTATAGTGAAGTCAAGTCCAGCTGGGATGGTGGCACCAAAGGTGGATATGAACAAAACAAAGTTGGTGGTTTCAGGAAGAGCGTTTTTCGTGACTTCTCAAAAAGCGAGTAACCCGAACAAAGTTAGCACAGGTTAGTTAATTATAAATTCTTGCGAAGTCTATACCTTATTAGATACCGGTTCTACCCATTCTTTTATCTCTCTTGCTTGCACTCAACGTTTAAATTTGACTCTGAAGAAATTAGACTTTGACTTATCTGTTGAAGCTCCGTTAGGAGAAACCTTCATTACATGTGTTATCCAAGTCTTGGATGAGAGTCACAGTTTTGAATGATATTTTTATTGTTAATAAATTTCCTGACGTATTCCCGAAAGAACTTCTTAGCCTACCCCTAGAGCGTGAAATCGAATTTTGTATTGACCCCAGTACAAAACCCATTTCTAAAAACCTCAAGTATTTCTTCACCCAAAACGATCGTATAATGCCCCAAAGATGTTGGCTCGAGCTGTAGAAGATTACGATCATATCATTCAATATCATTGTGAAAGAGCGAACGTGGTAGCTGACGCGTTAAGTAGAAGATCATATGCGTTTACAAATGCGAATATACAAACCTACGTGAAGATAACGAATATATGATTAGAACCGACTTTAGTCGATAATGTTAAAGCTGCTAAAGCTACGGAATCTTGAGGCGATGAATACGAAGAAGAAGGATCAAGAGGCGTTATTTTAAAAGCAAGAGTTCTTTGAAGAGGAAATATCAACCCTCGATTTAATTGGCCCATTTGAAATCCTCGATCGAGTAGGAACTGTGGCTTATAGACTCATTTTACCGCCAAGTATGTCGCGTGTTCATAATGTTTTTAACGTATCGATGTTAAGTAAATATGTGGATGAGCCGAACCACATTATTAAATTAGAACTAGACGATATAGCAGAAGATTTAACGTATAAGGAGATACGTGTTAAAATCTTGGATAAGAAGGATCGTATTCAACACTTAAAGGTTATACCTCAAGAGTTAGAATTTGAAATGAAGTCAAGGTATCCTCACCTCTTCGGCATACCAGGTATGTACGTAAATTTCGAGGGCGAAATTTCATAAGGAGGGGAGATTGTAAAACTCCAAATTTTACGAATAAAGATTTAATTTTCTCAAAATATTTTTTTGAATATTATGGTGTGGATTTGAGATAATGTTATAGTTGTGGGTATTATTTATAAATTTTTCAAAGTATGCAAGTTGTTATATAATATTCGATTGGTCGGGGAATATTCTTTTTGTCGGAGAATATCCGTACGATGGTACAATCATTGGTCGACCCCACAACGGAATTATTGTCGGATTGAGAAAACGACAAAAATATTTTTATGAAAATAACGGCGGAAGTTTTACCGTTAAAACTGTTGAACTACTCGGTAGTAAAAATACAGTAATACGCGTGGTTGCATAGTAGCACACGGTATTGATTATTGATGCTTACGTGAGAAGTCACTCAGTTTTGTTTAATTATTGCTACAGTAATTGTTGCATAGTATCTCACGTTATTTGATTCAATTATTGTCGATATTTTATATATTATTAAATCAATAATTGAGATAACGAAGTTATTAATATTATTATTTGCAATATTAACGATGTCAAGAAATTTTGCCAAGGAGAGGTTTGGTCATCTAATCAATTGCGCTATAGGGAGAAATCCTTATTGAAAGCCCTCTTTCTTTCTTGACATTCGACACATTCGATTAATATTGTGAATTATAATAATGATGATAAATGTTGTTAAATATATTGAGGTGTCTTTTTATGAAGTGACTAAAGTTTATATATATATATATATATTATATAATTTTGTTTTATTAGTATTATTAATGTAATAAAATGTAAAAAACTTTTTATATAAAAATAATACTTTTATAAAGTTATTTGTTTTATTAGACAATAATTAGAATATAATATATTTTATTATAAAGTTATAGTGTTTGCATAAGTACTGCGTAGTGTTTACATAGTAGAAAAAATTTTTATATAAAAGCAGAATACTTTTATAAAGTTAATTGTTTTATTAGATTTTAAATAAAATATATAAATATATATATATATATATATTTTATATTATATTTTATTGCATAGTATCCTTTCTATTTTCCTATAAATTGGTTGCTTAGTTAGAATTGAAATCACACCAGAAATTTAGAGAATTCTCTTCTATAATCTTGAGCGTATTTCTTTAGAGTTTTAAGAAGTTTTGAGCATAGTGCAAGTTTTCTTCAAGTATATCCCCGCCCTACCCGTCAGAGTACTCTTCTTTTTAAGGTAAGGGATATTATTTGTTGTACCCGTAAGGGGTGTTATTTCTTTCGTATTCATGAAGAGAACTTCTATTATTCAATTCCTTATTATTCTGTTGGAATAACCTGTATATGCGAAGTACCACATACATGGTGAAATTCTTCTGTTATTCCATTCTTATTATTATGTTGGAATAACTTGCCATGTTTATGCATACCAGTACCACATACATGGTGAAATTCTTCTATTATTCCACTCTTTATCATTCTGTTGAATATCCCGTCGTGCGTTCTGCACGACCAGTTCTATTATTTATTATTCCATTGGGAATAACTTTTGCATGTAGTAGTCTATCGCACGCATGGTGAATCCTTCTGTTATTCTATTCTTTATTATTCTGTTGGAATAACCTGTCTGTGTGGATTACCACATACATGGTGAATGATCCTTTGTATTCATTTCTTATTAAATTATGGAAATGATCTAGCTACGTGGATTATCTCATGGCGGGCAAAAAACCATTTGTAGTTTCATATATTCTATTATACACAGTTGGTTAAAGCTTTGGCTTCTATATTCCTTGAAATTAGTAGAATATCCTGGATATTTGTGCTTCATCTAGTATCTTTTCGTGGAAATATTCTTCTGAGCATTCTTGAATTTTTCTCCACAAAGCAGTATCATGTTGACAATTTGGACATTATTGGGTTCAGGATAAATTAACTTATAAATCTTTAAAATTTATTCTTGAACTTATTTTATTGAATTATTATGTCATTGTCATGATGAGTTATGTTGGTTATTATGTGAAAACATGAAAGTTTCTTAGAAATCATAAAGGGTTGAAAATTAGATTTTGGTGAAAATGAAATATGAAATTCAATTGCCATATCTCCTATCATATTTCGAATTTTTGATTGTGGTCAAGTTCTAGAGTTAGATCTATGAGTTTCCTAACTTATCCAAGTGGAAACACCGGAAAAGGTGTTGTAGATTTTCGTGTGGACTGATTTTAGCAAAGCACGAAAAAGTGAAAAATGGGAAAATATTGTATAAACAATTGAAATAAATTGTATATAAGTTTAAGAAGTGATTAAAATATTGTTATAATATTAATAATCTTATATTATGAGTTTATTAAGTGATTGATAATATTTGGATAAATTTAAAGTCTTTAATATTTATTCTTGTTTTCGTTTGATTAATGCTTATATCATTGTCATCATTCTCATGTTTATATTGTGATAAAAGTCATCTTTGGCTTACGTGCATAGATGGACTTGGTGTGATTATGACCAGGGATTATTCAATATAGTCATAACCGTAATGTGACGGATGATGTGGTAAAAATCCTCAGTGGCCTGTAGTGCATTGATGGACAATTTTTGGTATGATTATGACCGAGGATTATTCGGATAGTAGTCGCTATCATTGATGATTTAATGAAAATCCTTGGCCGTAGAAGTGCGAGATGATTCGATGATGTGGTTTATTTATTAAAATTGAGTCTCAAAGAATTAAGTTGATGAAAAACTTTTTAAATCATAGAAGATAGTAGATTTTATGCTCTACTTTTTCTTCTAATGGATTGCTTTTTCACCGCAGCTAAACTTGATGTCTATTGTATTTTATCGGTTTAACATTGTTAAAGACTAATGATAATTTATTCTGCATTATCTTAGTCATAATATTTCTTACTGGGCTAGTTGAGCTCACCCTTTCTTTCACTATTCTCTTCAGGAAATGAGAATATAGCTGGGACGAGTCGGAAAACGGAGTGACGGTCCAGATGATAGCATTAGTACTCCTCACTATTTTGTTAAATAGTGTGACAATAAATGTAATGAGGACTCCATTGAGTGTGGATATTGTCTAGATGACAATATTCTTATTAAAACTCTCAGTTTATGTTTTGTCGTATTTTACACGACTGTTGTATAATTAGTTTGTATTTGTATTCAATACCTTGTATCTGGCGACCCAAGATGGGTGATGTATACCTATTTTGGGGGCGTCACAATAAGCATGTGAATTAATAGCAATTAATTTCTCATTTATCTGGTTAGTTACCCGTTTGGTCAATATAACCTCCAGACATCAATTATTATCGAAATAAATGTCGATTTTTTACTAACACCAATAATCCCAACATATTGGAACTATCAATTTCATCTTTAATCAACACGAACTTATTCATCATTAATATTATTACTCACAATATTTAACAACCAGGTCGTTCCCTTATTGGCGCGCAATTAGCTGACCAAACCTCTCCTTGACAGAATTTCTAGACATTGTCAATATTGCACATAATAATATGAATAACTTTGCCATCTCAATTATTGATTTAATAATATAACATATTATGCAGATGATACTGTGACAATAATTGAATCGATAGTATGAGAGATATGATGTAACAATTACTATAGCAATAATTGAGTATAACTGAGTGACTTCTTACGTAAGCATAAATAATCAATACCGTGTGCTACTATGCAACCAATGCCAGACATCTTGTATTTCTTTACTATCGGGTAGTTCAACAGTTTTAACGGTAACACTTTTGCCATTATAAAAAGATAATTCTTTCATTTTCTTACTACGATAATACATCCGTTGTGGGGTCCACCAATGATTGTGCCATCGTACGAATATTCCCCGGCCAATCGAATATTATATAACAACTTGCTTACTTTGAAAAAATTTCACATATCACTCTTAACTTTAATCTTTTATCAATTTAACCATTTACTAAATAGAATAATTATAAGAAAATTGAATACTTTCATTTCATAAAATCCGGGGTCTCACAGGAGATCCTACGCATAACAAATAAGTGATCATCTTCTTCCAAATTGCAAAATCTGGTCGACGGGAGATAATGGTAGAGGTGGAGGGTCTTAGTATATTTATGGAAGCTGCTGGTGGGAGAGTACTTTGGATATGGAGGCTACTGGTGGGAGAGTACTTCGAATATAGAAGCTACTGGCGGGAGAGTACTTCGGATATGAGAGTTACTGGTCGGAGAGCACTTCAGATATGAAGGCTACTGGTGGGAGAGCACTTCAGATGTGGAGGCTACTGGTGGGAGAGTACTTCGGATATAGAAGCTACTGGCGGGAGAGTACTTCGGTTATGGAGGCTACTGGTGGGAGAGTACTTCAGACTTGGATTACTGGTTGTTGTCACTCTCTTCGGTATGATAACAAAATTAACAGGAGAAAATATTTTTGGACAAGATATAAGATTGATATTTGACTCAAACTTCTTCTTAAGTTCGAGTCAAGGTCACTGGGGGGCAAGATACACAAGTTTGGTATAAACTTCACCGGTCGGAGATCTTCACTTATGACACTTCGGACAACAACAACTCACTTCGGGAAACAACAACTCACTACGAGCAATAACTACTCGCTTCGGATAATTGCAGTACATTTTGGATTACGTCATATCAGCTTCATTCTGGCTTCGGCTATCTACTTTGGTGTTTTTGGAGGTTCGGTTGGATCTGTTCATCCTAAAGATGGTGAACAGAGTCCTGATTCGTTCTGAAGATGGCGAACAGGATTGTCTGGGGGTTCGATTGGATCTGTTCATCCTAAAGATGGTGAGCAGAGTCCTGATTCGTTCTAAAGATGGCGAACATGATTGTTAGGAGGTTCGGTTGGATCTGTTCATCTTAAAGATGGTGAATAGAGTCCTGATTCGTCATAAAGATGGCGAACATGATTGTTTGGGGGTTCGGTGGATATAAACATTCATTCATATTTTCATTCATTTGTTTATTCATTCATTCGTTTATATAACATACACATTTATTCATTTATCCATTTCTTCAGAATGAATATGTTCAGTTCCTCGAAACGAACTTTATAATTGGTGTTAGGTTGGATGTTCAGTTCTTTGGAATGAATTTTATTGGTGTTCGGTGGGTTATTTATTCGGTTGTGATAAGGTTGGTTCGGTTGAGAAAAGGTTGGTTCGGTTGGTATATGGTTGGTTCTTTACATCTTCGGTAGTGGTAAAGTTGGTTCGATTGTGATAAAGTTGGTTCTTTACATCTTCGGTAGTGATAGGGTTGGTTCGGTTGTGATAAGGTTGGTTCTTTACATCTTCGGTAGTGATAAGGTTGGTTCGGTGGGTATAAAGTTGGTTCTTTACATCTTCGGTAGTGGTAAGGTTAGTTCGGGTGTGATAGTTCGTCTTCGGCAGATATTTTTGTTGGGATAAATTTGTATACTCTCTTATTTTAAGTTCTTTATAAATAAGAGACTGGGGGTAATGTTGCGGTGTGATTATTTGGATTTATTTGGACAGTGGAAGAGTCCTTATTAAAGTAAGATTGTGTTTTCTTATTTGGTGGGATAAGGATGTTTAATTTGGGAAAGAATCTATCAGCCATTAATTGCAGTTATAAGGTGATTTTACAAAGGACTTCCACTCTTGATTGGATTATACAAAAGACTTCTACTCCTGATTGGATTACAAAAGACTTCTATTCCTGATTGGATTACAAAAGACTTCTACTCCTGATTGGATTACAAAGGACTTCTACTCGTGATTGGATTCTAGTGGACATAGCAGCTATAAATACAACAATAAGCAAGGGATGGAAAAAAAGACAAGACACAATAACATATGACACAAATAAACACTTTGTACTCTTCATATTTTATATCTCTTTATTTATGTTTATGTGAGTGTATTTCGTGAGTTTAATTTCACAACAATGCAATCAACCGTTAGCGCGATTTTGGCCTGCTGTTTTGGTGATTTCGTCAGGCATACAAAATTTGGCGTTAACAATTATCATGGTATCTGCAGATGCTAATGTAATATGATTTCTACACCGTGCTTTGAATGTCAAAGTGAAGAAATTCAACTAAACTACATAAATTTTGTTACGACTTCTCCTTCTGGACTTTTTTCGTCGTCACGGACAGCGAACCACCAACATCGTCGCGCCCAGACAACCCGTTTGAGACCCAGGATATTAATTAATTTTGTTTCTCTCCATATAGATAGAGAGAGAGATTCCAACCCAAATTCGATTGTCCGTTTGAAGATCTAAGGATAAAGCATCTGAATAATAGTTATTTAAAAAACAAGAGGGACTCCATATAATAGTTATGCGGTAGGGAATTAACTGATTAAAGTGGCTTTTTTTTTAATCTCCCCTGTTCCTCCAAATCAAATGAAACACCTTCGCAATACATTATTTTTCCCAACAAAATGTCAAGCTGATTGTGTTACATTGCTTCTTCATAAAGTTCATGGAGCTTCAATTAATATCTAGCTTAAATTATTTTTCTATTCATTAGATATGTATAGAGAGATTCTATTATGAAAAAGAATAGAGAGAAATCGATTAATCTTAAACTCCATTAACGGAGTTTCAAGTACACTGACATATATAGTTTCAAATTTTGAAATTAAACACAAACCCATTTGAGCAAATCCACTACATCAAAACGTAGTTGAAGAAATAGTTGGCAAAATCGACGCCGCCGTTGCTGCTTGACGTACGGTCTCCGGCGACACCATTAGCTGAGAAACTTCTCATCATTCTTTACTAAACTTTTTCTTACTTTGCAAGAGAGAGAGAGCGAAACGGGGGGAGAAGGGAAGGATCCATTAGTGAAAATGGATTAGTGAATCTGGTAGGATTTTTTTTGTATATAATATATATCCATATGAACGTTTGTTATGCAAGATCGTTCGATCGTTTATTCCGTTGATCCTGAATGATGAAAAGAATATTTGACCAATCCCAGCCTTCCATTGTCCAGATCAACGGTAATCAACTTGGTTTTTGAAACAGTGTCATGTAAAAACGTTCTTTATGGATGAATATATATATATATATATATATATATATATATATATATATATATATATATATATGAATGATCCATAGCAAAGATTTCTTATGGATAAAAATTGGGCAAATAACATCATAACAGTTCATTCCAATAATCAAGGACGCAGATTAAAAAAGGGAATTGCCCGTTCGCCAGTTCGTCTAACGGACGTGTTTTAAGAAATTTTGAGACAAAATTGCAAATACACAAAATAGATCAAATTTAGAGCATAGTGATAAAGGATAAACCATCAATACCGCTTCAGGTACCAGAATCATCATCTTTTTCATCTACAGAGATGTATAAGTCTTTCACTTCTCTGTCTCTCTATTTTTCTCTCTCTCACCTCCCCTGTTTCACTCCCTGTTCCTCCTGAAACTACTGTTTTTTCAATACCCAGATCGCAGATTCTCATTTTCTTGCGTTTTATGAATTACCCAATTCGGATTACATTTTGGTTCATCCTAAATTTGTTTCTTTGTTTTTTCTTGAAGGTTTGATTTATGTTTTTGTTTTTAAATTTTTAAATCAATTTATGCAATTGAGTTTGGTTGTGTGAGTTGAATGCCAATCGGGATTGAGAAGACATCAAGTGTGGGAAAAGGTAAGCACTCTTGGGAGTCGGGGAAGGAAGTACAAAGCGAAAAAGGTTGTCTCCTGCCTCGAGTTCTCATATAATACTTGTAAGGAAAATGTTCGCCAATTGCGACCATGGGATTGTCCCTTGTCGAGAAAAAAATCGAATCAGCTCAAGGTTGTTTTGGGTATGTTATTACTTTATTTGTTATGAGTCTCAATTGTAAAATTTGCAAACACTAGTGATGTATTTTGTGTATAAAACACGTCTGCTAGATTTAACCCAGCGGACGGACTTTATAATTTCTCACCTCACCAAGTGACGGCAATTCCTTTTTAATCATACCCTTGATTATTGGAATGAATCTACATTATGATGTTATTTGCCCAATTTTCATACATAGCAAATACTTGCATGATCATTTTCCATATATATATATATATATATATATATATATATATATATATATATATATATATATATATATAAAGTTTATTATAGCCTGCTTGATTTTAATTATAGGAAGTTCATTTTAATTAAACTTTTATGATTCATTTGAAGAGTCGACAGCGTATATATACACTCCAACTTTACTTCAATAAAAATAACATAAAAGTAAAGTTTAAATAAATTAACTCTTTATTATTTAAAAATTTGAAGATATATACTTATTACATAGATAGATAGAAATAAAAATGTGTATACTGAAAAATGATACAAATATAAATAAATATTCCCTCGTCCCAAAATTAATTTTTTTATTATTATTTTAGTATTTTAGGTAGTCTCGAAGTTAAATGTTTATTCAACTCAAATAATTTATTTTTTACAATAATTTGTCTATAATACTTTGCATATTAATTGTCATATTTCTATTCTCTATGCATATTTATAGAACATCACTAATCATGTGCAAGAAATTATGAAATTAAATGAAAATTTAAATATGTACAGTTTTATAATTTTATTTTATACTATTTCTTAATATTCACAAAAAATCAACTAGGATCTTAAGGCTGAGGGAGTATAATTTTAAAATTTATTGTACCAAAATACCCTCTAAATTGGCTTTTATTTAGACGGAGAAGGATAAAATGGTCAAAATAAAAATATGAAAAAAAAATCTAAATTTTTAGGTTTTTAGGCCTGATTTATATAAATTGGGGGGCGTCCGGTGCCCTTAACGACTGGTACCTTTAGTTTTTTTATTTTTTTTAACCACAATTATAAGAATAATAAATAAAAAAATAATAGAGCAAGTTTAAACAAAAAACTGTAAAAGAAAATATATTTTTTATTGAAAAAACACTGTAAAAAATAATAGAGCAAGTTTGAACAAAAAACTGTAAAAGTTTACAGTGTTTTTTCAATAAAAAATATATTTTTTTTTACAATTTTTTGTTCAAACTTGCTCTAATATTTTTTATTTATTATTTTTATAATTGTAGTTAAAAAAAATAATTAAAAGTATCGGACTTACCGGTCGTTAAGGGTACCTCCCCCCTGCGAATTATATATATATATATATATATATATATATATATATATATCAAACATCACATCATAAGCTGATACAGAGACGAATAAAATTTGGCACAGAAGAATAAAAGTTTCCAGTCCAATTATTCCTTGGTATCAGCATGCTATTCAATATGAACTTTGCATTCTGTATTCAAAACAAATGGGAGCTGTTTTGGGATTTTATATATATATATATATATATATAGTCTGCTTTAAAATTAATGGAAGGAAATAACTAACAACTAACCCCATTTATAGCGACAATTTTTTTCGTCGTTATAGCATAGAAAGCCAGTTTTTTATGTTATAAATGACGGAGCCGCTCGCTATAATTGATTCGTTCTTGGTTCTTTCCTCCAGTTCGTTGGAGAAATAAACTATATATAGAGAGAGAGAGTAAGGATCAATAGCATTCTCCTTAAATAACATTCTTCCTTAAATAACACTCTTTTATTAAAATTACATCGCTTTGGAGTCTTATTTTAAAAAACAAGTGGGGCCGTGAGGGGCATTTTTATAAATAAAAGGAAAGCAAGTGGGATCACTCTCTTTTAAAAGACTCCAAAACGACGTAGTTTTAATAAATGAGTGTTATTTAAAAAAAAATATTATTTAAAAAGAATCTTTCTTGATCCTTATATATATATATATATATATATATATATATATATATATATATATATATATATATATATATATACACACACCACACTGAAAAGGATACCCACCTGAAATTGTTTATTGATGATGCGTAGCAAGGATAACCACATGAAGTTATTATTTGTTTATGCACAACTGACGTGTAAGAATGTTTGGAGGATTCAGGGAAAATATTTATGACCAGAACAAACCATATACTTATAATCTGAGCCAAAAATACTGCAAAGCTTATGATGCAAAAGTTAACAGAACACTGAATGCTTGTTGATTTGAAAACACAATTAGCCCCTACGAGCCAAAATAGATGAATAGTATTTGTTCCAAGAATATAAGAAGCTACGATAATTGGTTCATCACAAGCAAAAAAATACACGGTGATGCAGGATGGTCCGAGATAAAAGATACCGAGCTATCGGATAGTATATTGATGACCTTGGAATATCATGAATTAGATGATCGTCACAAACGAAAATGTCATTAAACATCTTCGGAATTAATACCTTCAACTTCGAGCTTCGAGAGATGGAATGACATTCTAACTTCGGAAGTTCGACAAATTAGTACTCCCTCCGTCCCATAGTTATTGGCTGATTTTCTATTTTGAGATGTCCCAATATATAGACTACTTACTATTTATAAAATTTAGTTGGTTCATTATTTTACTTTTATTCCCTTATAATAAATATTCAACCATTACTATTTTTTTGAAGAAACAATCTTCAATGTCATTATTTTTATCACCACATTTAATGTTGTTGTATTCTCAATAAAAAAATTCAATTTTTTAGGGTTTACTAGTTTAACATATTTTGTGTATAAAAGACAATTGTACCAGCAATCAATGAAGTTAAGAGTTCCAATGTGATAAGTAAGGAGTAATTAATTTATTCATTAATTTCATATTAAAGGGTATATGTGGAAAATTTCTGTTAAAAATTGTCACTTAAATTGATTTTCTTATACTATGTGGCAAAAGAAATCAACCTATAACTATGGGACGGAGGGAGTAGTTCATTTGTTTTCTATTCCTATTTAGTTTTTTATTTAATAATACTCCCTCCATTCCTAAATGAGTGACGTCTTGAAAAGTTTCACACTTATTAAGAAAGTCATTTATTGCTCCAATTATGTCATTAAGATTGATATGTATTACCACAATTATCCTTGCATTAATTAAGAAAAAATGTACTCCATATATTTGCCTAGATAAATGAGATAGAAAGATACTTGAAGGCAATAGAGGAAAAATTGTAATTAATGCTTCTTAGAAATTTGATAACGTCAAATATATTGAAAAATTTTGAACTCCCTAAAACGTCATTTATTTAGGAATGGAGGGAGTATTTTATTATTAGCAAGTTTGTTAGAAGTTATTTCCGTAAAATTAGGAAGTTTGTTAAGATCTTATTCACATCCGGAGGATTTTATTTTCATATCTGTAAGAAAATTCTAGAGTGACTTGGAGATAAAGTTTTGCTAAGCTATATAAACCCGACTTGTAGGTTGAATTCATAACTTTGATTTTTTGATAAATATAATATATACATTTGTTTTTCCGATGAATCTCTTTCTTCATCTTGTGAATTTATTTATTTATCTAAGCCGCGGGATAATCAATATCTCGCCCAGGCGTTACAAGGCTTCCTTACATTCATCAAAATTTCTGACATACTTACAAAGTCCAGAAAATGGGTGTAAGCATAGACCAGTTTTAATGCAAAAGCATTTGGATTTAAGCAATTAGAAGTCCCCTCACCTCTGATCTGCTCCATCTGGATCCTTTCATTGAAAGATATAAAGAGAAAATATTAAACGAAAAGCAATAGAATCACCCTCAATTTTCAATTGTCCCATCTGGCAGGCAGAGCATCATCACGAACAAGAAGGATAAGTAGTTTTACTTGAATTAATATTGCAGTCACAATGACAGGAGAGTTGGTAACAATAAAATTAAAAGCTTGAAGCAAATTATATAACAAGTAAACTACTCTCTCCCCATTTTCCCTGTTCCCCTTGCATCTAGGTGTCAAAATTTAAGTGGGGGGACAGAAAAAATAGAGACAGGAGATCTGTTCTCACATACGCATGCTATAGAGCAATATCTAACATAACTTGGAATAGAAAGAGATAGACATCCCAAAACCCCCTAAAACTATAGAAATAGATACTTACCAGAGACAATGTCTTTAAAAAGGATTAGTTAGACAAACAAGGTTATAACCAATGTTACCTAGATAATTCAATATGGTACATGGAACAAAAACAAGAATGGAAAGAACCACTTTTCAACTTTTCATGGAATATTGGTATGGAATGTGTAGGTTTCTTCGAATCGCGTAATTGATACAAAATACGTTTATCCAGAACATGGTATGCTCTAATAGTTTTTTTATATTTAGTTAAAATTGTTAAGTTATTTTTAAGCGTAGTGAACTTGATGCGCTTTTTCAAGAAGACTATGCCATCTATCGTTACAATAGTTGGCTTTAATTTAAGACTCTTGATGTACATATTAGGGTTTTTGATAGTGTTCTTAATTTACAGTTATTCTTTTCAATATCTAGATATTTAGAGGATGATTTTAGATAGTCGATCCTAACCTTTCTTCAGTTTTGATCTAAAACATTGGTAATATGAGCCTACCTATATAAGGTGATGCCCCTTATATGTAAATCATAAAGTAGAGATATAATAAAGTTTGTTGTAGTAGGAAAAATAAGTTTTAGATGGCCAAATTTAATGTTTAAGAGCAAGAGCTTATCATGTTTTGAAATGTTGATACCAAATGGTAACTTGTTATCCAACTTTGTTACAATAGTATAACCAACAATTGTGGTAGTATTATAAAAGATTAATAATATTAAGAACAAGGATGATGATTAAGGGAGAAGAGCATTCTCATTTCATATATGTTGTAATTGTATATGTCTCTATCTCATTCTCTTTACAATACTACTATTTATGGTACAAGGACATCAATACTAAGATGTTACAAAACTCAAAGGTCATGAGTTTTGTAAGACCCCGAAAATTTTTTAAATAAAAAGGAATTTTCTTTATTTATTATTTTGAAATAGTAAGGGTTGATTTGATTAATGTGGATAGTTAAGGGTTAAATACGCAAATATTTCAAAATAAGCAAGTGGTTATAAAATATTCATTATCGTTTGGAATATTCGTTTGGTCGTGGAATATTCAATGCATCGTCTTTAATATTCGTGATGACTGCCTTGACGCAACCATGTATGCGTGGGCCCCATAACTGAAAGCGATTGGATGAAGAAAACGACAAATATAAGTTGTTTTTAAATAACTACGTAGTTGTTGCCATTAATATCTTGTTGGAATACTGGGTGGTTAAAAACACACTAATCTGCGTTGTTGAAAGCGATTACACCAGTATTGCACCAATTATTGATTCTTACGTAAGAAGGCACTACATAATAATGGTTACAGTAATTCGCTCAAAGATTTTATTTTATTGATTCAATAATTGCTACGTTGATATTTTATATTCATTGTTGTTTCAATAATTGTCATTACCGCAAGATATTTTCATTATCAAAGCAATAATTCATATTATCCTAATAATATTATTAGATAACATTGTTGGCAATGTCTAGAAAGTTCTGTCTAAGGAGAGGTTTGGTCACCTAATCATGCGCAACAAAGAAGAAGAAATTCTTATTGAAAGCCCTCTTTCCGGGAACCGCCTAGTTGTCAATATTGTGATTCTCGTAATATTATTTGTGAATAATTAATTATTGATTTATATGATGAGGAAAATATTGATTTTATGTGGATATAGATGGAGAAAATTTTAAAATGACAATTGTTGAAAATTAATATTTTATCTTTTCTCGATAAAATAATTCATTTAAATATATTATTTTAATAATATATTAACGGTGATATTTTTACAACGAATGTGGGATATATGAGTATACTGAGGAGGAAGAGTATTTTTGTTGCAATAAATGTTTAAAACATGTTAAACATGCTCATGGGACCCCATTTATCGATGAAATTTGATTATAAATTTGTAAAATCGAATAGTTTGTGGATTTCTTCCAATTTCCATTTGGAATTTGGAAAAACTTTCTTCCGCAAAGTTGTAGAGAATTGAATTTCCTATAAAAACTCGCCAGATTCAATTTTCTGATGAAAGGGCTATTTATTATGAATTATTGAAGTTCAAGTTCAAAATAATTGATTTTTGTAAGTTTTAATTACTTATTTTATGAAAACGTTTTTTTTTACTTTTCTAGAAGGTGGCATGTGGGAAATGCTAGGATCTGAATTCTAAGGTTGGCGTATGAATTTGATATATATATATTAATTTATTAAATTTTCTAACTTTTTGTGTTACAAGCAATTTCCTATAAATAGGGTGTTTAGGTTAGAATTGAAAATCACACCGTAAAATCAAGTTTTCTCTCTATATTATCGAAATATATTCTTGTGAGTATTTTGAGTATACTTTGAGTATTGCTAGATTCAAAAGTTCCTTGAAAGACTATACCCTGTATTCTAGCTAGAAGTCTTGATCTTTCGAGGTAAGGGATATTATTTTTTTCAGTAATGATATTATTTCTTCAATATCATTATACTTTGAAATGTTGATCTAAAGTTTTATCAAATTTGGAATTTTTTCATGTCGGGGTTACTATTCATGGGTTACTATTCATGAGTTACTATTCATGGGTTACTATTCACGAGTTACTATTCACGAAGTTACTATTCACGAAGTACTATTCATGAAGCGTGAAGATGTTTTTGTGGAATTTCTATCTTTGGTCATTTGAGTTACTTATTCACGTGATATCGGTGACTATTCACGATAATCGACACTATTCACGATACTCTGATTATTCAATCTAAAAAATAAAATTTCTTCTTTTCGTCCAAAACATCTATTCGGATACTAACTCTCGATTGTATCCATGTTTTGATCATTCTTGAATTTTACACCACTATGATTATTTTTGAGGTATTTTGGACGTGGATAAAACCAAGTACGAATCCTTAATCCTTAATCCTTGTCATTTTGTTTCAATGGATTCGCTTTCTTTAAAAAAAAATATTTTCATCATCCTCGATCTTAAATGATGATATTATGGAATATCTTTGGCAGTAGGTGCAGCAAGATGAATGATTTCTTAAAGAATATCTTTGGCACAGTAGTGCAAAGATGAATGATTTTGAAAGAATATCTTTGGCCCGTAGTGCAAAGATGAGCAGTGTGTTTAAATGAACACTGACCAATCGATGAATATCTTTTCGGCTGTGAGTGCAAAGATGAATATTTGATTCCGTATGTATATTGATTGATGTTACAGGATAAAAGATGAGCGATGAACTTTTAAATTCATACATGTAAGATAGTAGTTTTGCATTCTCTACTTAACTCTTCTAATGAATTATTATTTCATTGCGAATATTGATTTAAAATTTGTTGTCTATCAGTATTCTATTATATTTTTCCTCTCGTGAAGACTAACGATAATTTGTTGTATATTATCTTAGTCATAATATTCTTCTTCGAGCTAGTTGAGCTCACCCTTTTCCTTTTTGTTCCATTTTTTCTCGTGGAGGCGAGAATATAAATTAAGTACGAGCCTGGGGTATGGAATGAAGGTTTTAGAAAGGATTGTTTAGTAGTCCTCACCATTTTGTAAAATAATGTATCAATAAATGTGATGAGAATTTATTTGAGTATAGATATTGTCTGAAGATAATATATGTATTCAAACTCACAGCTTTCTTGTTGTAATAATAAAGTTGTAGTTGTTTTTTCTACCATGTATTGACAACTCGTATTAGGTGATGTATACCTATTTTGGGGGCGCCACAGATTGGTATTAGAGCTTAGGATATGATCTCCATGCGAGATGGGGAATAGAACTAGGAGGGAAAGACGGTAAATCCTTCGCTAAGTGTGTCCTACCTAAGCTTATTTGTTAGTTGGTCAAGATATAGGGATATTATGTGATATATTGATTTCTTTAATTAACCCTTGTTTTATGACAAGATTTTTGAGAATGTCGATTGAGAAATATTAACAATGGAAATGAGACCGTGGAGATGCTCAGACTCACCAACGAGGAGAACGTGCAACAGTCGGGGAATGTTCCTCCCGTGAACAACACCATTGAAAGAGATGATGAACGAGGGATGTTTAGAAGTTTTTTGCGATTCATGCAAAATCGACGAGGAGAGACTCGTGTTCAAAATACAGGGAGAAATGATAGCAATTCACGGGCCAAGTCACACATGGCGCTTCAAAGAGTTGGGACCACCGAATTTAAGGGAAAGCCGATCCGATCATGCCAATAAACATGGGTCAAACAAATTACCAAGATATTCGATGTCTTGGGATGCACGGAGGAACGAAGGTTCCATTCGCCACCTTTATGTTCCGCAAGCGAGGCGTATCACCGGTGGGAGTCTGTGAAGCGTACCATCCACCGCACTCAAAGATATCTTGGGAGACGTTTGAGAAGCTATTTAATGACAAATACTTTCCTTAAAGTGTTCGTCTATATGAAGGAAGTAGAGTTCATCGATTGGAACAAAACAACATGACGCATGCCTCAAGACGAGGCAAAGTTTGCGAGTTATCCAGTTTGCACCTCATTTGGTGGAGAATGAGGAACGTATGACGCGGATGTTTCTTAGAGGTTTGAAACCGGCAGATACGTCAAGATCTCATTTCTCATAAATTTTCTCTTTATTCAGATGTTGTAAACATGGCTCAATTATTAGAGCGAGATAACGAAGTACGGTCAAACCGAGGGACCACAACCGGGATCGTGATCGTAGATAGCGATCAATGTAATAATGATAACTCATGGAGAAAGAAAAAACAGACGGACAGAAATGGTAACCACTCGGTGGTAATCATGGCCATGAAAATAGAAGAAGCGAGTCGGAGGAGATTTTAAAAAGAGAGATTTAACAATGAATTACCGTATGAAGACGACAAAGCGTTTAAAGAATCGGTTCTAAGGAGAGAGAACGACCACCCCATTATATGCTACAAATGCGGAAAGAGGGACATATCGGTCCAAACCGCCCACAACAGATTCAAGGTATGCTATAATTGTGGAAAGGAAGGACATATCGCTCGAGATTATACGGTAGAATAAACCTAATTCAATGAGGACGGTGACTCAAAAGATCGTCCCGTAAAAGTCAAAGTCAACGATTCCGGAAGAGCGTTTTTGTGATCGGTCATAATGCGAGGAACCCAAACGAGGTGATCACGGGAATTAAAGGTCCAACTACAGAATTGTTGGACATCGGTTTCATCGGCCCTAAGTACATCTCCTCGGGGTGCTCCTCTGCTTTTATTTGTAAAGAAGAAAGACGGAGTATGCGACTTTGTATTGACTATCTGGAATTGAACCATGTCACCATCAAGAATAGGTATCCTCTACCTCGTATTGATGACTTGTTTGACCAATTGCAAGGGGCACAATTCTTTTCAAAAATCGATCTTCGCTTACGGATATCATCAATTTGAAGATTAGAATCGAGGATATTCCAAAGACCGCCTTAACTCTCGATGGGCATTATGAATTCTTAGTCATGTCTTCTGGACTAACTAATGCTCCTGCGGCTTTCATGGATATGATGAACCGAGTATTCAAGAAATATTTGGATCAATTCGTTGTTGTCTTTATTGATGACATCCTTATATATTCCAAAAGTCGTGAAGATCATGAGCACCATTTGAAGTCGGTACTCGAAAGGCTTCGTGAAAACCAACTATATGCCAAATTGAAGAAATGCGAGTTCGGCTTGAGGAAGTAGCATTCCTTGGGCATGTGGTGTCGAAAACATGGAGTATCTCGCTGATCCGTGAAAGATTGAAGCAATACAAAGTTGGAGCAACCAAGTTTGTGGATCAAGTATCGTAGCTTTTGGGCTTAGTGGTTATTATCGGAGATTAGTGTGGAAGGTTTTCTCGAATCGCTACTCCATTAACTCAAATTAACTCTAAGGATACAAAATTCGTTTGGAGTGAAGAATGCGAGAAGAGTTTCCAAGAGCTTAAGAGAGACTTATTTCTAAGACTGTTCTAACAATACCATCCGGTTCGGATGGATTTGTTATCTCAAATGATGCTTCGTGCAAAGGGTTAGGATGTGTTCTCATGCAACGTGGGAAAGTCATAGCTTATGCCTCATGACAACTTAAAGAGTATGAGAGGAATTATCCTACTCATGATCTAGAGTTAGCGGCCGCGTTTTGCAGCTTAAAGATATGGAGGCACTATCTATATGGGGAGAAAGTGGAGATATATTCGCACCATAAAAGCCTTAAATATTTCTTCACTCAAAAGAACTCAACATGCGGCAATGACGTTGGCTCGAGCTATTGAAAGACTACGACCACACTATTCAATACCATCCCGGTAAAGTTTAACGTGGTAGTTACGCATTGAGTAGAAGATCATATGCGGAACGAAAAGCGATGATGTCAAGTATACGACAGAGCCAACTTTAATAGAAAAAGTTAAGGTTGCTCGAGCCACCCAATCCGGAAATGATGCATATGAAGAAGAAAGTACAAGAAGGAGCTATTCCTAAGCGAGAATTGATGAAGAAGGAATACTTGAGTCCACTCTAGACTTTGTGTTCCTAACGACTCGGATTTGAAGTAAAAGATTATGATGGAGGCACAATACGCCATTTGCAATCCATCCTCGAAGTACTAAAATGTATCGTGATCTTCTACATACATTTTGGTGGAACAATATGAAGAGAGAGATTGCAAAGTTTATCTCGATGTGTTTAACTTGCTAACGTGTAAAGGCGGGCATCTTGTACCTAAGGGTCCGTTGCAACCACTTGAGATTCCGTAATGGAAGTGGGAACACATTACTATGGATTTCGTTACGGGTCTTCCTACGGCTTCTCAAGGCATCAATGCTATTTGGGTTATTGTTGATAGATTAACCAAGTCTCGCTCATTTCTTGCCGATACGGAGACTTATTCCCTTGAACGCCTTGCTAGTAGTATGTACGTGAATGAGATTGTGAGGTCAGTATGGCATGCCCAGTATCCATAGTTTCGGATCGTGACCCAAGATTCACTTCAAGATTTTGGGTTAGCTTGCAAAAAGCTATGGGCACGCATTTGCGATTTAGTTCGCATACCATCCCCAAACCACTTTTACAATCGAGAGGACTATTCAAACTCTTGAAGATCTATTAAGACTCGTGTCCTGAACTTCAAGGGTAGTTGGGATAAGTATTTACCATTGGTGGAATTCTCCTACAACAACAAAGCTTATCAAGCAAGTATAGGTGTGGCTCCATTCAAGCATTATATGGACGAAAATGTCGTTCTCCAATATGTTGGGATGAGGTGGGTGAAGCAACATTGTTGGGACCCGAAGTTAAGACGTATGACTCACCGAAAAGATCCAAATGATTCGACAACGATACAAACGGCACAAGATCGACAAAAAGTTATGCGGATCTTCATCGAAAGGACGTGGAATTTAGTGTAGGGATCATGATTGTTGCGAGTTGCTCCATGGAAGGGAGTTACAAGATTTGGGAAGAGAGGAAAGCTCAATCCACGATTTATCGGTCCATTTCAAATTCTTGACCGGAGTAGGAAATGTAGCCTATAGACTTGCGTTACCTCTCGAGTATGTCTCGTGTTCATAATGTGTTTCACATATCCGTATTTCAGTAAATATGTGAAAGACCCGAACCACGTTATTGAAGTAGAACCCGGACGAGATAGCCAGAAGACTTAACGTATGAGGAGGTACCACCAAGATCTTGGATAGGAAGGAGCATGTCCTACGCTAAGAAAGGTCATACCACAAGTTAAAGTTTTGTGGAGGAATCATGCTATAGAGGAAATGACCAGAATTGAAAGCGAAATGAAAGCGAGGTATCCTCACCTTTTCAAACACCAGTATCGTACGCCAATTTCGAGGACGAAATTTCATAAGGAGGGAGGTTGTAAAGACCCTCAAAAATTTTTTAAATAAAAAGGAATTTCCTTTATTTATTATTTTGAAATAGTAAGGGTTGATTTGATTAATGTGGATAGTTAAGGGTTAAATACGCAAATATTTCAAAATAAGCAAGTGGTTATAAAATATTCATTATCGCTTGGAGAATATTCGTTTGGTCGTGGAATATTCGCATCGCTTCGGAAATATTCGTGACGACGGCCAAGCTATGTGTGTGGGCCCCATAACGAAAAGCGATTGGATGAAGAAAACGACAAATATAAGTTGTTTTTAAATAACTGCGTAGTTGTTGCCAAGTAATCTCGCTGGAATACCCGCTGTGGTTAAAACACACTAATACGCGTTGTTGAGAAGTTGACACCAGATTGCACCAATTATTGATTCTTACGTAAGAAGGCACTACTCAATAATGGTTACATGAATTACTCGCTCGAGATTTTATTTTATTGATTCAATAATTGCTGCGTTGATATTTTATATTCATTGTTGTTTCAATAATTGTCATTACGACAATTTTTTCATTATCGAAGCAATAATTCATATTATCTGAATAATATTATTAGATAACATTGTTGGCAATGTCTAGAAAGTTCTGCCTAAGGAGAGGTTTGGTCACCTAATCATGCCGCCAAGAAGAAAGAAATTCTTATTGAAAACCCCTCTTCCTTGAACCGCCGGGTTGTCAATATTGTGATTCTCAGAATCTTATTTGTGAATAATTAATTATTGATTTATATGATGAGGAAAATATTGATTTTATGTGGATATAGATGGAGAAAATTTTAAAATGACAATTGTTGAAAATTAATATTTTATCTTTTTCTCGATAAAATAATTCATTTAAATATATTATTTTAATAATATATTAACTGGTGATATTTTTACAACGAATGTGGGATATATGAGTATACGAGGAGGAAGAGTATTTTGTTGCAATAAATGTTTAAAACATGTTAAACATGCTCGGTGGACCCCATTTATCGATTTCGAATTTGATTATACCGTGTAAAATCGACCGCTTGTGGATTTCTATCAATTTCCATTTGGAATTTGGAAAACTTTCTTCTCGCAAAGTTGTAGAGAATTGAATTTCCTATAAAAACACGCCAGATTCGAATTTTCTGATGAAAGGGCTATTTATTATGAATTATTGAAGTTCAAGTTCAAATAATTGATTTTTGTAAGTTTTAATTACTTATTTTATGAAAACGTTTTTTTCTTACTTTTCTAGAAGGTGGCATGTGGGAAATGCTAGGATCTGAATTCTAAGGTTGGCGATATGAATTTGATATATATATATTAATTTATTAAATTTTCTCGCTTTGGTGTTCTAAGCAATTTCCTATAAATAGGTGTGTTTAGGTTAGAATTGAAAATCACACCGTAAATCAAGTTTTCTCTCTATATTATCGAGCGTATTTTTGTGAGTATTTTGAGTATACTTTGAGTATTGCTAGATTTGGTGCAAGTTCCCTTCAAAGACTATACCCTGGTATTCTAGCTGTAAGTACCGATCTTTCGAGGTAAGGGATATTATTTTTTTCAGAATGATATTATTTCTTCAATATCATTATAATCGAAATGTCGATCTAAAGTTTTATCAAATTTGGAATTTTTTCATGCTCTGGTTACTATTCATGGGTTACTATTCATGAGTTACTATTCACGGTTACTATTCATGAAGTTACTATTCACGAAGTTACTATTCACGAGTACTATTCATGAAAGCGTGAAGATATTTTTGTGGAATTTCTATCTTTGGTCGCTTGAGTTAGTTATTCACGATATCGACTATTCACGATACGACACTATTCACGATACTGCATTTACTTATTCAATTAAAAAATAAAATTTCTTCTTTTCGTCTAAAACATCTATTCTGGATACTAACTCCGATCAGATCCATGTTTTGATCATTCTTGAATTTTACACCACTATGATTATTTTTGAGGTATTTTTGACGTGGATAAAACCAAGTACTAATCCTTAATCCTTAATCCTTGTCATTTTGTTTCACCGGATTCGCTTTCTTTAAAAAAAATTATTTTCATCATCCTCGCCTTTAAATGATGATATTATGGAATATCTTTGGCTCAGAGTGCAAAAAGATGAATGATTTCTTAAAGAATATCTTTGGCCTTGTAGTGCAAAGATGAATGATTTTTGAAGAATATCTTTGGCTGTAGTGCAAAGATGAACAGTGTTTTAAATGAACATGACTAATCGATGAATATCTTTGGCACAGAGTGCAAAGATGAATATTTGATTCCGTATGTATATCGATTGATGTTACAGGGATAAAAGATAGACGATGAACTTTTAAATTCATACATAGAAGATAGTAGTTTGCCTTCTCTACTTAACTCTTCTAATGAATTATTATTTCATTATAATATTGATTTAAAATTTGTTGTCTATCAGATTCTATTATATTTTTCCTGTTGAAGACTAACGATAATTTGTTGTATATTATCTTAGTCATAATATTCTTTACCGAGCTAGTTGAGCTCACCCTTTTCCTTTTTTGTTCCATTTTTCTCGTGGAGGCGAGAATATAAATGCGAGTACTTAGCCTGGGTATGGAATGAAGGTTTTAGAAAGGATTGTTTAGTAGTCCTCACCATTTTGTAAAATAATGTATCAATAAATGTGATGAGGATTTATTTGAGTATAGATATTGTCTAGAAGATAATATTTGTATTCAAACTCACAGTTTTACTGTTGTAATAATAAAGTTGTAGTTGTTTCTGTACCATGTATTGACAACTCAGAATAGGTGATGTATACCTATTTTGGGGGCGTCACAAGTTTCATAACTCAATGGGAGTTTCAAAATCATTACAATCAAAGATAGGGAGAATAAATGTAGACATCCATTATATGAATTTAGACATCTATTATAATATTTTATAACACTCCCCCTTGGATGTCTATTGTATAGCCATACGCATTGAAAGGTGCCTCATTAAAAACCTTACCAGGAAAAACCCAATGGAAAAAAAACCTTGGTTAAGAGAAAAAGAGTACAGCGCGTATTAGCTCTCCCTCATGAATGTATCCTTAAGTCCTTCAACTATCACATTCCAATATTGCGACACAATCCTTCAAACATTGTAGTTGGTAATGCTTTGGTGAACAAATCTGTTAGATTATCTTTTAAGCAAATTTGTTGAACATCAATGTCACCGCACTTATAAGACCTCAACTTATTATAAATAAAATTGAATTTTCTCTATTCATTATTCTAAATTAATAAGGTGTTAATTTGATATAATGCTTTGGTTATGGGTGAAATGTGCAAATTTTACAAAATAAGCAAGTGGTTATAAAATATTCATTTTTGTTTGGGAATATTCTTTTCGGTCGTGGAATATTCTTTTTGTCGGGAATATTCGCATTTACGCGCAAAACCATTCGTGGGGCCTCATAATGTAATAATTGTTTGATGAAGAAAAAACGACAAAATATGAGTTTTATAAATAATTGCAGTAGTATTAATACCAAGTAACACCGCTTGGAATACCGTGGTTAAAATATAGTAATACGCGTGGTTGCACAAAGAGAGACACATGGTATTGCACAAAGATTGTTGAATTATTGATTCGTACGTAAGAAGGCACTACTCAACAATTGTTACAAGAGTTATCGCTCAATATTTTATTTTATTGATTCAATAATTGTCATATTGATATTTTATATTATTATTGTTTCAATAATTATCAACGCACAAAGATTTTCCCATTATTATATCAATAATTCATATTATTTGAATAAAATTATTAGATAACATTATTGGCAATGTCTAGAAAGTTCTCATCTAAAGAGAGGTTTGGTCACCTAATCAAGGCCACCAAGAAGGAGAAATCCTTATTGGAAAGCCCCCTCTTTCCTAAAAACTGTCCGGTTGTCATAATTGTGATCCTGTAATATTATTTTTAAATAACTAATTATTGATTTATATGATAAAAAAATATTTATTTGATGTGGATATAAATGATGGATTTATTTATGTGGTTATAAATGAAGGAATTAATGCTGAGGTATTTTATCAGTATTTTGTCAGAATGGAGGATTTAAAAATCATCCGTGTGTGAATTTTGGATATTTTCTGTTGGAAATTTGGAAAAACTCAAAGCTACAAAGTTGTAGAGAATTCTATTTCGTGTGGAATGGACATAAAATTCGTATTTTTATGCTAAACGGACTATTTTTTATGAATTACTGAAGTTTCGAAAAATAAAATAATTTTTATTAAATTATGGGTGGGACCCACTTTTTGGTTGGTGTTGAATAACACATGGGCTGCTGATTTTTGTCCAAGAAGGCATGCTTGGCTTTTTTTCAAATGGTGGGTGGCGTAAAAATTAAAAAGAAATAATAATATTTTATTATTTTAGTCTCCTATGGCGTTCTAGCATTTTTCTATAAATAGACGCTTACGTTAGAATTGAAAATCACACCAGAAACAAGTTTTCTTTCTCTCTAGATTATCGAACATATTTTTGTGAGTATTTTGATACTTTGAGAGTTGCTGTTCAGTACAAGTTTTCTTCGGCTTTCTATCCGATATTCCGATCAGAAGTACCGTTATTTTGAGGTAAGGGATGTTATTTTCTTCTTAAATGATATTATTTTCTTCAATATCATTATGCCGAAATATTGGTGAACTTTTTAATCAAATTTGTGATTTTTTGTGTCGGGATTACTATTCACGTGTACGACACTATTCACGAATACGGCACTATTCACCAAAAAATAAAAAAAATTCTTTTTGTCCAAGATGTCTATTTTGGCTACTATCTTTGATTGTATCCATGTTTTTATCGTTATTTTTGAATTCTCGCTTCACAATTGGTTATTATGAAGTATTATCGATCTTGATAAACCGCTATACTAATCCCTAATATTTGTCCTTCCGTCTCACCGGATTCGCTTTTCTTTAAAATATTTTTCATCATCCTCGCCTTAAAATGATATTATCGAATATCTTTGGCCCAGTAGTGCAAAGATGAATGATTAATCGATGAATATCTTTGGCCGTGTAGTGCAAAGATGAACAGTGTTGAGATGAATACGACCAACCGGGTGATATAAAATGAATATCTTTGGCCTCAGAGTGCAAAGATGAATATTTGATTAAAGATGTATATTGATTGATGTTACAGGGGATAAAATATTGATGATGGACTTTTAAATCTTAGAAGATGGTAGAATTCATTCTCTACGTGACTCTTCTAATGGATTGTCTTTTAATGGATTGTTGTTTCCGCTGCATTTCTTGATCTAAAACTTGTTGTCTATTATATTCTATCAGATTTTTCCTTGTTGAAGACTAATGATAATTTGTTGTATATTATCTTAGTCATAATATTCTTTACTAGGCTAGTTGAGCTCACCCTTTTCCTTTTTGTTCCATTTTTCTTTCGTGAGGTGAGAACATATGCAGGATCTAATCGGGTATGGAGTGATGGTTCTAGAAAGATGTTTTAGCAAGTTCTCACTATTTATGTAAAATAGTGTATGAATAATTATAATGAGGACTTATTTGAGTGTTGATATTGTCTAGAAGACAATATTTGTATTTAAACTCACAAAGATGTGTTGTCGTATTTTGCACGACAATCAGTATTATTAAAGTTGTAGTTTGATTTCTGCACTATGTATTTGGTGACTCGTAATGGGTGTCAGATACCTATTTTGGGGCGCCACAAATGGTATCAAAGCTTAGGGATATGGTCTCCAAGTGAGATCGGGAATAGAACTAGGAGGGAGAGATGAGTAAATCATTCGCTAGTGTGTCCTATCTAAGCTTATTTGTTGGTTGGTCATAATATAGGGATATTATGTGATATGTTAATTTGTTTAATTAACCCTTGTTTTATGGCAGTATTTAAGAATGGCTGCTTAGAACGTTAACAATGGAGTGTATGAGACTGTGAAACAATCTTTAGTCACAAACCAGGAGAACATGCAACAGGAAGACAATATTCCTCCTGTAAACAACACTACCGAGCAAACGATGAATGATGGAATGTTTAGGAGCTTTATGCAGTTCATGCAAAATCAGACGAGGCAGACTCGTGTACAAAATACGGGTGGAAGTGATGGCAACGCGCGGTCTGTCACAGCCAAGCAGTTCAAAGAGTTGGGACCACCATATTTCTGGGGAAAGCTTGATCCGATTAAGGCGGAAACATGGGTCAAGCAAATTACCAAGATATTCGATGTCTTGGGATGCACGGAGGAACAGAAGGTTTCATTTGCCACCTTTATGTTCCGTGGAGAGGCAGATTACTGGTGGGAATCCGTGAAGCGTACCCATCCAGCCACACTTAACATGTCTTGGGAAAGATTTTAGTTATTCAATGACAAGTACTTTCCAGAAAGTATTCGTCATATGAAGGAGGTAGAATTTATTAGACTAGAATGTAACAACAACGACGCATGTCTCAAAGACGAGGCAAAGTTCGCAGAGTTATCCAGGTTTGCACCTCATTTGGTGGAGAATGAGGAACGTATGACACGGATGTTTCTAAGAGGTCTAAAACCCGAGATTTGTCAATACCTTATCTCTCATAAATTTTCTCTGTATTCAGATGTTGTCAATAGGGCTCAATTATTAGAGTGAGATAATGAGTACACTCAACCGAGGGATCACAACCTGTGGTCATACCTAGGTGGATGGCGAAAGAATCATCGGAGCGATGATAACCAAATGAGGAGGAAGAATACGGATAAAGGCGGTAACCACTTTCTAGTGGTAATCGTGGCTATGATAATAATAGAAGAGGTGAGTCTAGTGGAAATTTCAAAAGAGGAGATTCAACAATGACGAAGAAGACATCAAGAGAAACAAACAACATCAAATGTTGCTAGGGGAGGAGAACGACCACCCAATCGTAATGTTACAAAATGCGGAAAGAGGGACATATCATTGAAACCGCCCACAACAATCCAAGGTATGTTATAATCGTGGAAAGGAGGGTCATATAGCCCGAGAGTGTTCTCAGAAAAAAACCAAGTTCAATGGGGATGGTGACTACAAAAGTCATCCTGATAAGTCGAAATTAACGGTTCCTCGGAAGAAGCGTTTGTCGTGGATCGCCAAAATGTGAGGAACCCGAACGAGGTGATCACGGTAAGCTAATCTTGAATTCTTGTGAAGTTTATACCTTACTAGATACCGGTTCTACCCATTCTTTTATCTCTCCCTTTGTGCTCAACGCTTAAACTTGACTAAGGAGAAATTGGACTTTAACTTATCTGTTGAAACACCATTGGGTGAAACCTTCGTTACATCTACAGTTTATAAATCTTGCTTGATCCAAGTTGGCACTATCACATTACCTGTTGATCTTATCTCTTTAAAGATACTTGCTTTTGATGTGATTTTAGGAATTGATTAGTTAACCACTCATCATGTCAAAATTGATTATTTTCGTAAGGTTGTTAGTTTTCATATTCCTAACCAACCTGTCATACGAATTCAAACAACTAAACCACTAAAATCAGTCACTGTCATATCAAGCCACAAAACTATTCGTTTATTAAAAAATGGATGCCAAGCTTTCTTAGCCCATGTTATGGATTTGAATAAAGACAAGTCAGATTTGGATAATATTTCTGTTGTTAGAGAATTTCCTGATGTATTTCCTGAAGAACTTCCCGGTCTACCCCCAGAACGTGATGTTGAATTCTTTATTGACCTTGAACCGGGTACAAAGCCCATTTTTAAAACCCCATATCGAATGGCTCCTATTGAACTTCAGGAGTTAAAAGTCCAACTATAGGAGTTATTAGACATCGATTTCATTCGTCCTAGTACATCTCCTCGGGGTGCTCCTGCTTTATTCAGTAAAGAAGAAAGACGGAGTTTGCGACTTTCAGACGACTATGAGAATATAACCATGTCACCATCAAGAATAGTTATCCATGTCACCAAGAAGAATAGGTATCCTACTAGAATATAACCATGTCACCATCAAGAATGATCCGCTACCTCGCATTGATGACCAGTTTGACCGCCATAAGGAGCACAATTCTTTTCAAAGATCGACCTTCGCTTCGGATATCATCACCAAGATTAAAAACCGAGGATATTCCAAAGACCGCCTTCAGACTCTCCAGACGGGCATTATGAATTCTTAGTCATGTCTTTTGATCGACTAATGCTCCGCTGCTTTCATGGATATGATGAATCAAGTATTCAAGGAATATTTGGATCAGTTCGTTGTTGTATTTATTGATGACATCCTCATCTATTCCAAAATCCGTGAAGATCATAAGCACCATTTGAAGCTGATACTTGGAAGGCTTCGTGAAAACAAGTTATATGCCAAGCTGAAGAAATGCGAGTTCTAGCTTAAGAAAGTAGCATTCCTTGGGCACGTGGTGTCAAAACATGGAGTATCTATTAACCCGACGAAGATTTAAGAAATACAAAGTTGGGAGCAACCAAGTTTCATGATCAAAGTCGTAGCTTTTCTAGGCTTAACTGGTTATTATCAGAGATTCGTGGAAGGATTTTCTCGAATCCCTACTCCGTTAACTCAATTGGCTCGGAAGGATACAAAATTTGTATGGAGCGAGGAATGCGAGAAGAGTTTCCAAGAGCTCAAGAGGAGACTCATTTCGGAACTGCTTTTCAATACCATCATCCGTTTCGATGGATTTGTTATATACAAAATGATGCTTCGTGCAAAGGGTTAGGATGTGTTCTCATACAACATGGGAAAGTCATAGCCTATACCTCGCGACAACTCAAAGAATATGAGAGGAATTATCCTACTTAAGATCTAGAGTTGGCAGCAGGCGTTTTCGCGTTGAAGATATGGAGACACTACTTGTATGGGGAGAAAGTGGAGATTTATACGGACCATAAAAGCCTCAAATATTTCTTCACCCAAAAAAAACTTAATATGCGTCAATGACGTTGGCTTATGCTTTTGAAAGATTACGATCACACTATTCAATATCATCCTGGAAAAGCGAACGTAGTAGCTGACGCATTGAGTAGAAGATCATATGCGAGTACGAGTGCGATATTGTCAACGAAAAGGCCCATTTGGTATGACTTGCAAAGGATGGAGATAGAATTAAAGACTCCAAGGACCCACATGATGATGGCGAATATACGAGTAGAACCGACTTTAATCGATAAAGTTAAAGCTGCTCAAGCTACTGGACACAAATGATGCGTATGAAGAAGAAAGTGCAAGAAGGTGCTATTCCAGAAGCAAGAATCGATGAAGAAGGAATACTTTGAGTCAACTCTAGACTTTGCGTTCCTAACGATTCGACTTGAATCATAGAATCATGGTTGAAGCACACAACACCCCCATTTGCAATCCATCCTGGGAGTACCAAAATGTATCATGATATTCGACACACATTTTGGTGGAACAATATGAAGAGAGAGATCGCGGAGTTTATCTCGAGGTGTTTAACTTGTCAACGTGTAAAGGCGGAACATCAAGTGCCAAAAGGTCCATTGCAACCACTTGAGATTCCAGAAAGGAAGTGGGAACACATTACCATGGATTTTGTTACAGGTCTTCCCAAGGTTTCTCAAGGCATAGATGCGATTTGGGTTATTGTTGATAGATTAACCAAGTCTGCTCATTTCTTACCGATACGAGAAACTTATTCCCTTGAACGTCTTGTTCGTATGTACGTGAATGATATTGTGAGATTGCATGGCATGCCAGTATCCATAGTTTCGAATCGTGACCCAAGATTCACTTCACGATTTTGGGTTAGCTTGCAGAAAGCTATGGGCACGAATTTACGATTCAGTTCGGCATACCATCCCCAAATGAACGGGTAATCGGAAAGGACTATTCAAACCCTTGAAGATCTATTGAGACTCTGTGTTCTAGATTACAAAGGAAGTTGGGATAAGTACTTGCCACTGGTGGAATTCTCCTACAACAACAGTTATCAAGCAAGTATAGGCATGGCTCCATTCGAGGTGTTGTATGGACGAAAGTGTCGTTCTCCAGTATGCTGGGACGAGGTGGGTGAAACAACGTTGTTGGAACCAGAATTAGTACGCATGACTACAGAAAAGATCCAAATGATTCGACAACGTATTCAAACCTCACAAGATCGACAAAAGAGTTATGCTGATCTTCATCGAAAGGACCTGAAATTTAATATTGGAGATCATGTACTGTTACGTATTGCTCCATGGAAAGGAGTTACAAGATTTGAAAAGGGAGGAAAGCTCAATACAAGATTTGTTGGTCCATTTGAGATTCTTGATCGAATAGGAAATGTGGCCTATAGACTCGTATTACCTCCAAGCATGTCTCGTGTTCATAATGTTTTTCATATATCTATGCTTCGTAAATATGTGAAAGACCCAAACCACATTATTGAGTTAGAACCAGACGAGATAGTCAAGATTTAACGTACGAGGAGGTACCTATTAAGATCTTGGATAGAAATAGCATGTCCTACGCACTCCAAGGTTATACCACAAGTTAAGGTTTTGTGGAGAAACCATGCAATTGAGGAAATGACACGGGAGTTGAATCGAAATAAAAGCGAGGTACCTCACCGCTCAAACACACCATGTACGTATGACGCCAATTTCGAGGACGAAATTTTATAAGGAGGGAGGTTGTAAGACCCCAACTTATTATAAATAAAATTGAATTTTCTCTATTCATTATTCTAAATTAATAAGGTGTTAATTTGATATAATGCTTTGGTTATGGGTGAAATGTGCAAATTTTATAAAATAAGCAAGTGGTTATAAAATATTCATTTTTATCTGGGAATATTCTTTCTGGTCGTGGAATATTCTTTTTTATCTGGGAATATTCGTATTTACCTGACAAACCATTCGTGGGCTCATAATGTAATAACTTTCTTGGATGAAGAAAACGACAAAGTATGAGTTTTTATAAATAATCTACATAGCTTATTACCAAGTAACACTTGTTGGAATACCGGTGGTTAAAATACAATGAATACGCGTGGTTACACAAAGAAAGATTACCAGATTGCATGTAAAGATTGTTGAATTATTGATTCATACGTAAGTAAGGCACTACTCAATAATTATTACAATAGTTACTATTTAATATTTTATTTTATTGATTCAATAATTATCATATTGATATTTTATATTATTGTTGTTTCAATAATTGTCTCTCGCACAGTATTTCTCATTATCAGATCAATAATTCATATTATTTGAATAATATTATAAGATAACATTATTGGCAATGTCTAGAAAGTTCTGTCTAAGGAGAGGTTTGGTCACCTAATCATGCGCCAAGAAGAGAGAAATCCTTATTGGTAAGCCCCTCTTCCCGGAACCGCCTCGTTGTCATAATCAGATTCTGTAATATTATTTGTGAATAATTAATTATTAATTTATATGATAAGAAAATATTTATTTGATGTGGATATAAATGATGAATTTATTTATGTGGTTATAAATGAAAGAATTAATGCTGAGGTATTTTATCAGTATTTTGTCAGAATGGAGGAATTAAAAATCATCCGTTTGTGGATTTCGGATATTTTTTGTTGGGAATTTGGAAAAACTCAAAGCTACAAAGTTGTAGAGAATTCGATTTCGTGTGGAATGGACTTAAAATTCGTATTTTTCTGATAAATGGACTATTTTCTATGAATTACTGAAGTTTCGGAAAATAAAATAATTTTTATTAAATTATGGGTGGGACCCACTTTTTGGTTGGTGTTGAATAGCATATGGGCTGCTGATTTTTGTCCAAGAAGGCATGCTTGGCTTTTTTCAAATGGTGGGTGGCGTAAAAATTAAAAAGAAATAATAATATTTTATTATTTTAGTCTCCTATGGCGTTCTAGCATTTTCCTATAAATAGACGCTTAGGTTAGAATTGAAAATCACACTAGAAACAAGTTTTCTTTCTCTCTAGATTATCGAAATTTTTTTTTGTGAGTATTTTGATACTTTGAGAGTTGTTGTTCTAAGATAAGTTTCCTTCTACTTTTCATCCGATATTCCGATCGTAAGACTGCTATTTTGAGGTAAGGGATGTTATTTTCTTTTTAAATGATATTATTTTCTTCAATATCATTTTGCTGAAATATTGGTAAACTTTTTAATCAAATTTGAGACTTTTTGTGTCGGGGTTACTATTCACGTATATGGCACTATTCACGAATACGGCACTATTCACCGAAAAATAAAAATTTTCCTTTTTGTCCAAGATGTCTATTTTGGCTACTATCTTTGATTGTATTCATGTTTTGATCTTTATTTTTGAATTCTGCTTCACAATTGGTTATTATGAAGTATTATTGATCTTGGATAAACTGTTATACGAATCCCTAATATTTGTCCCTCTGTCTCACTGGATTCCTTTTCTTTAAAATATTTTTCATCATCCTCGCCTTAAATGATGATATTATCGAATATCTTTGGCCCGTAGTAGTAAAGATGAATGATTAATCGATTAATATCTTTGGCCCGTAGTGTAAAAAGATGAACAGTGTTGAGATGAACACGACTAACCGGTGATATAAATGAATATCTTCGCAATATGTAGTGCAAAGATGAATATTTGATTAAAGATGTATATTGATTGATGTTACAGGATAAAATATTGATGATGGACTTTTAAATCTTAGAAGATGGTAGAATTCATTCTCTACGCGACTCTTCTAATGGATTGTTGTTTTCACGCATTTGTTGATCTAAAACTTGTTGTCTATTATATTCTATCGATTTTTCCTGTTGAAGACTAATGATAATTTTTGTATATTATCTTAGTCATAATATTCTTTACCGGGCTAGTTGAGCTCACCCTTTTCCTTTTTGTTCCATTTTTCTTTTAGGAGAGGGTAAACATAAGATCGATCTAATGGGTAAAATGAGTGATGGTTCTAGAAAGATGTTTTAGCAGCCCTCACTATTTATGTAAAAATAGTGTATGAATAATTTTAATGAGGACTTATTTGAGTGTTGATATTGTCTAGAAGATAATATTTGTATTTAAACTCACAAAGATGTGTTGTTCGTATTTTGCATTTACAATCAGATTGTATTATTGAATTGTAGTTTGCTTTTTGTACCATGTATTTGGCGACTCAGAATGGGTGTTGTATACCTATTTTGGGGTCGTCACAGCACTTATCAAGGTCATGTGTGAAAAAGAATTTCGATGATATGTGTTTTCTTCTATCTCCTTTGATGTATCCTCCCTTTAATTGAGCTATACATGCAGCATTGCCTTCATATAGAATGGATGGAGTTCTTTTGTAGCAATTTTCTAAGAATATGCCTCGTTAAAAACCTTACCAAATAAAAACACAGTGGGAAAAAAATTGGCGAAGGAAAAGAGTACAATATTCTTGTGTAACTTCTAGTGCCGTGGGATTACCTCATTAAAACCTTGCAAAGGAAAACCCAGTGAGAAAAAATCTTAGCGAAGGAAAAAGAGTACAATCAGCACATATCCTTTTTACTCCCCTTCATAAGTACATAAAATTTTCATTATTCATGGTAAAAATATCATTAAGTCGAAGCTTGTCAATATTGTGCACCATCTTCTTCAAAATCGTAGTTGGTAATGACTTAATGAATATATCAACCAAATTATCACATGTTCATATATGCTTGATATCAATATGCCATTCTTCTGGGGCTCATGTGTATAAAATAATTTTGGTGCAATATGCTTGGTTCTATCACCCTTTGGATAAAATAATCCCAAATCAATAGTCTCACGAAGATAACATAAAATATGTTTAATTTCATTACAATGTCTTCGAGTTTGTGCATAACTATACATTGCTAGTAAGTTAACTGCAAATGCTATATCAAGTCGTGTGAAATTTGTAAGATACATCAAAACATCAATTGCACTAAGATATGGTACTTCAGGACCTAATATATGGTACTTCGGGACCAAGAGTTTCTTTATTATTTTCTTGTGGTCAAAACGAATCTTTCTTGATATCAAGTGACCAATCCATCATTGGAGTACTCAAAGGATTAACATTATCCATGTAAAGTTACTTCAGAACTTTTTCTGTGTATGTTGATTGATGAACAAGAATTCTATAGTTCAATTTGTAGGCCAAGACAAAAATTTGTCTTACAAATATCTTTAATCTCAAATTTGTTATTTTTGTCGACTCTTCTAGAGCAAGATCTTTCATCAATAAATACAGTAATAATAGCAAATCCAGATTATGATCTTTTGATAAAAATGTATGCACAAATTGAATTATTCTCAAATCCTTCTTTCAAAAGATATCCACTCAGGCGATTATAAAAAAATATGCATCTGGATTGCTTTAACTCATATAAGAATCTTTGTAGCTTGATAGAATACATATTTCGAGATATAGAATTTATGCTTCAGGAATTTTATATCCTTCAGGGATTTTCATGTAGATATAATTATATAATAATCCATACAGATATGATGTAACAACATCCATTAATTTCTCTTGCTACCAAGCTAATTAAAAAATTGAATGTAATTGTGTCCATTACATGAGCATATATTTCTTCATAATTAATACCATGTCTCTACGAGAAATCATGTGTTACAAGTCACGCTTTGTACCATATAATTTCATTTTTCTTATTTCGTACAAATACCCATTTGTATTCAACAGGCATCACACATTTAGGTGTTCGGACTACAGGTCCAAAAACTTCACGTTTACTTTGTAAATTTAGTTCTACTTGAATCGCCTCTTTTCACATTGGCCAAATATTTCTACATTCATCAACGATTTGTGGTTCATATATATGATCATTACTTCTGGTAATATCAAGAACAATTTTATACGAAAATATGTTGTCGACAGCAATTTTATTTCTATCCAATATATTCGTCTCCTGTATATACATAATGTATCGAGATCTCGTTATTTTCAGGTACCTGATCCTCTTCAAGGGATAACTCATCCTCTTCAAGGAATAACTCTTCAAGAGTTTTATTTACAGGAGATTTTTGTTCATAAATTTTGGATATATCGATAAATTTTGTAGCCTGTTTCATGGGTATAGCCTCTTTATAGGCTGCAACTTGTTTTTCTTGTACTTTCTTCTTCTAGGAATTTTTTTTTTAACACCAATAGATCTTCCACGCTTTAGGTGTGGTTTTGATTCATTTTTTGCTGTATAAACTGATTGTCCTACAGGGACTTCAATCCCTACTAGAGTATTAGCAGCTAAAATGTGAGATATCATTTTCTTATTATCGGTGAAAAAAATTTCAAGTAATCTCCCTTATCCTGCTTCAGGCAACGACCTCACGTCGTGCTTGGGCAACGACTTTTCTCCCCCTAATCGTGGGAAGACTGTTTCATTAAACTAACAATCCTCAAAATAAACCTTAAAAATATCACTTATTGAGGTTATGTTGCAGCATGTAAAATAACAAGACCCCAAGCATAAACTGGCAATTTTGATTTCATAATCAAAGGTCGAGCAATAATTTAAAATCTCTTCAAAATTGATTCAGCTATACCATTTTGAGTATGTGTATGTGCAACATGATGTTTAACATAAATTCCAATTAACATACAATATTCATCAAAAACATGAGATGTGAATTTTTACCAGCATTATCTAAATAAATTTTCCTAGTTATATAATCAGGAAATTGTACTCGCAGCCTAATCATTTGAGCAAAAAGCATAGGAAATGCAATATTTCTAGTTAAAAGTAAATATACATGTGATCATCTGATTAATGCATCAATTAAAACCATAAAATACTTGAATATACCACAATGTGAGTGTATTGGTTCAAATAGATCACCTTGAATTCTTTCTTAGAAAGATGAACACTAAATAACAATAATTAAATGTGATAGTTTGGTAATTAATTTACTTTGATATAATCAACAGGCAAAGGAATATTTTGGTTCTTTAAGGGATGTTCATGGGAGTTTTTCAATAATTCAACGCAACATTATTGATCCTGGATGATCAATACGATCATGCTTAATCATAAAAACCTTTGGATCTAAACACTTTTGGTGTATTGAACACTTCTAGTATATTACAACATTCGTTTCAACTATTTTCATTTTAGTATAATATAACCCAGAAGAGAAAATAGACAGTTTTTCTAATATGAGCTTCTGGCCCGATACTATTGAAGTAATATAAAGAAATTTTTCCCTGCCTTCGTTATTGGTTTCAATTTAATAACCATTATAACATATATCCTTAAAACTGAGCAAATTTGTGCTTGTCTCAGAAGAATATAAAGAATCATTAATACAAAGTTTTGTACCATTTGACAACATTATAATCGCTCTTCGAGAGCCTTTAATTAAGTTTGATGAGCTTCTAGCTCATACATCTTTATATATGCAAAAACATAAATTTAACTTTATTACTTAAAACATAAATAAAACATATAATAAAAATACTTATTATAATGCCATAATACAATGAAATAAAAATAATTAATTGGTTTGAACAATTCTATCAACATCATCAAGGAAATCATAGATATCAAAATTAGTTATTTCCATTCCATTTGAAAGTCAAAATAATTCATGGGATCTTCAGGATCATTATGATCAATAAAATTTATTTCAATTTTATTTCTTTTTCTTTTATGGAGTCTTGGTACAAATTTACGAAATGTTTAGGAGTACGACAGGTACATTCCATTTTCTATATTGATAGTTCTTTTCACGTCCACGGCCACAACCATAATTTTCTCTATGTTTATCAAATGAGGTTTCATTCATTTCAAGGAATGGAGTAGAACCAATCGGGCGAGATTGTTAGTTTTTCAACAAAAACTCATTATTTGTTCAGTCACTAGAAGAAATGATATCACTTCTAGTAATATAATTTCATTTATCGCTTCAGGGAATATTTTTTGAACTAACGCTCTCGATATTGCTGCTGCAGGAGCATATTCAAGGCATGAAATATAATAAATATATTTTCTAACATGTCTTTATCAATATTTTTTTCCATGGAGATGATGACAAATAAAAATAATTGATTTTGCATGATCCTACAGGGAGGCATGCTTGTCAATCTTAATTATATCTCCAAAGTTATCTTTATATGAATATCAGTATCAAGAGTCCATGACAAGTAATTCTTTCTCGATATATATCAAGGACAATAAATTTAAGTTTTGTAATGTTCGATATTTATATAAATATATAATTAAATAACTAAATATAAATATCAAATCAACAAAAATAGTAGCAAAACTTAAGTGTGACAACAATAATAAACATGTCATTTCCTGTTTAGTCAAAGACAAAATTCTATCTTAATTAATACTAGTAGTTTTCTTTACTATGCCATGCCATGTTAATAGGAAAAAAAAATGACTTTGTTTCTCAAAAGTAAAAAGATGGGTATAACATGTTAGACATGATAATGAATTCCTTTTGAATAATTAGGAGTATATGAATGCATGTTGAAGCATATCATAATGCATCCAGATGCTAATAAGACTAAACAAATGAGGCCTAAATATGCTATAATGTCGCATGCATGTTATACATGCATGCATGTGTTAACGAAGCCTACCTGATAAGTCTTAAATTAATTGCAAAATAGGATACAAAAGAGACAAATATACTAAGAGATGGACCCAATCTTATGTATCAATTTTCTCTCCTTACCCTCTATTCCATTCGATTGTAATGACAAAACATATATTTTATACAAAGAGAGATGGAGAGTTGTACCTTATTCTACTTCAAACCAAATATGATTATCTGCTTCAAGACAAAAAAATGAGGAACAATTCGTGCTGATAATGTGAGACCCCGAATTTTATGAAATAAAAGTATTCAATTTTTCTATTTTGGTGAATAGTTAAATTGATAAAAGTTTAAAGTTAAGGGTGACATTTAAAAATTTTTCAAAGTAAGTGATGATGAAGTTTTGTTTTATTATTATTATTAATGTAATAAAATGTAAAAGCTTTTTATATAAAATGTAATACTTTTATAAAGGTATTCTATAAATAGAATATATTATATTCTATTATGCATAGTGTTTTACATAGTAAAATCTTTTTTATATAAAATGTAATACTTTTATAAAGTTATCTGCTTTTATTAGATAATAATTAGATTATATTATATTTTATTATGTATAGTATTTGCATAGTGCTCTCGATAGTGTTTGCATAGTAAAATCTTTTTATATAAAATAGAATACTTTTATAAAGTTATTCGTTTTATTAGATTAGAAATAGAATATATTATATTTTATTTAAAAGATTTTGCTTTAAATCTGGACCGTCCGATTAAAAGTAAATCAATCTGGACCGTTCATGAATTAGTTACTATGCAGTCCATTCTTCTATAAATAGAAGCTCTTTCCTTCATTATTTCTTACAAATTCACTGAAACTCTAGAGAGAGAAACTATAGAGAGATTTCTTCTTCTGTAATCTCGAGCGTATTTCTTTAGAGTTTAAGAAAGCTTTGAGCATAGAAGATAGTGCAAGTTTTCTTCAAGTATATTCCCGCCCTACCGATCGGAATACTCTTCTTTCAAAGGTAAGGGATATTATTTGTTGTACCTTTAAGGGGTATTATTTCTTTTATATTCATGAAGAGAACTTCTGTTATTCCATTCTTTATTATTCTGTTGGAATAACCTATATACGCGGACTACCCTATACTTGTTAAAATTCTTTTGTTATTCCATTCCTTATTATTATGTTGGAATAACCTGTCTATGCGAAGTACCGCATACATGGTGAAATTCTTCTATTATTTCATTCTTAACTGTTCCGTCGAAATATCCTGTCTGTGCGTTTACGCTGTACCTGATTCCATTATTTATTATTCCGCATTTATTATTCTGTCAGAATATCCTGTCTGTGCGTTTACGCCGGACCTGGTTCCATTATTTATTATTCCGCATTTATTATTCTGTTGGAATATCCTGTCTGTGCGTTTACGCCGGACCTGGTTCCATTATTTGTTATTCTGTTGGGAATAACATGTCTATGCGGTTTCTATCGCATGCATGGTGAATCTTTTTGTTATTTCATTCTTTATTATTCTGTTGGAATAACCTATCTATGTGGATTACCACATGCATGGTGAATGATCCTTTGTATTCATTCCTTATTAAATTGTGGAAATGATCTGTTTACATTGATTATGATGAGAGTCATAATAAAAGCATTGGACAGATGAAAACCATGGGTATATGAAGTATTAGTAAGTGTTATGATGAGTTATGTTGGTTATTATGAGAAAACATGAAAGTTTCTTAGAAATCACAAAGAGTTAAAAATCAGATTTTGGTGAAAATGGAATATGAAATTCAATTAACCATATCTCCTATTATATTTTGAATTTTTGAGTGTGCTCAAGTTCTAGAGTTAGATCTATGAGTTTTGTATCATCTCCAAGTGGAATCACTGGAAAAGGTGTTGTAGATTTTCGTGTGGACTGTTTTTAGCAAAAGAGTCCAAAGCTGCAAAAGAGGAATAATAATTAATGCCCAGAAACTTTAAGGGGTTGTTTCGGCCACTTAATTTGTGAGAAAAATTCTGGCCTTTTGGGACATGAAAGTATATGGTATAAAATACCTCCTGTCCAAAAATGAGCTCATTTCGATTTAAAATGAGCAAGTTATGACCATTTCAATATTTAGGTTTTTCCGACAAAAAATGCTATAACCGGAGTTCTATACCTCCGATTACCATGAAATTTAAACTGGAAGATCACGTTAACATGTGTAAGATCTTGCCAAGATTTGGGAATTTCTGGAGTTAAACTTGATGTAGCTAATTTATTAAGGAATTAATTAGAAATTGATTTTTGAATAATAGTAAATGAATTTTAAAAATTCCGAGAAAAATATATGTTCATTATGGGAATATGACTAAGTCCCAGAAAAGAAATATTTTGGGACTGATTTGGTATTTTTTATAAAAATGGTTTAGTTACGAACATATGAGTTAAATATGTTATGTGAAGTAACAAAGTTGGAAAATAGGATTTTATGGCTTGGAAATCCTATATAAGATATATGTATATTTTAAATGAGGGATTTAATCATTGGTAATGAAATCTTATGAGAATGGCATTTTGAATGATTAATTGCATTATTTGGTAAAGTGTAAATAATTGAAATAAATTATTTATAAGTTTAAGAAGTGATTAAAATATTGTTATGATATTAATAATATTAGATTATGAGTGGATGATAATATTTGGATAAATTTAAAGTCTTTAATATTTATCCTTATTTTTGTTTGATTAATACTTATATCATTGTCATCATCCTCATGTGTATATTATGTTGAAAGTCATTTTGTGGCACTCAGAAGTGCATAGATGGACTTGGTATGATTATGACCGTGTGATTATTCTAAGATAATCATGACCGTAATGTTACAAATGATGTGGAAAAAGTCCTCATTGGTCGTAAAAGTGCATTGATGGACGCTTTTGGTATGATTATGGCTATAATTCACTTGACGAAGGGTGCAAAGATGAATTGTTTTATGGCATGATCAGGATCATTAATGAAAACACGATTATCTTTGGCCCGTAGTGCGTGGATAATTCGTGGTCGTGATACTAAAAGAATATCTTTGGCCTATAAAGCGTGGGGATGAATTGATGATGTGGATTAATTATTGAAATGAGTCTCAAAGAATGAAATATTAATTCATGGATGTGATAATAATGAATATCCTCGGCCGTAGTGCATGGATAATTCATGGATGTGATATTAACGAATATCCTCGGTAGTAGTGTGGGGTGATTCGATGATGTGGATTATTTATTAAAATCGAGTCTCTCATTTATAAAATATTGATAATAAGCTTTTAAATTAGTAGAAGATAGTAGATATCATGCTCTACTTGACTCTTCTAAAATAAAGTTGTATGTCTTTGGCCTGTAGTGCAAAGATGAATTGTTAATGAATATCTTTGGTGTAAGACCCCGAAATTTTTAAATAAAAAGGAATTTCCTTTATTTATTATTTTGAAATAGTAAGGGTTGATTTGATTAATGTGGATAGTTAAGGGTTAAATACGCAAAATATTTCAAAATAAGCAAGTGGTTATAAAATATTCATTATCGTCGGGGAATATTCGTTTGGTCGTGGAATATTCGCATCGCGTGTGAATATTCGCATGCGACTTCCGCCACAAGACCATGTATGGGCCCCATAATGTAAAGCGATTGGATGAAGAAAACGACAAATATAAGTTATTTTTAAATAACTTGAGTTGTTAGTTATTCCAAGATTATCTCGTTGGAATACCCGTGGTTAAAACACACTAATGCGCTGTTGTTGAAAGCAACAGACACTACAGATTGCACCAATTATTGATTCTTACGTAAGAAGGCACTACTCAATAATGGTTACGATAATTACTTGTCAAAGATTTTATTTTATTGATTCAATAATTGTCGCGTTGATATTTTATATTCATTGTTGTTTCAATAATTGTCATTGCACAAAGATTTTTCATTATCGGCTAATAATTCATATTATCTGAATAATATTATTAGATAACATTGTTGGCAATGTCTAGAAAGTTCTGTCTAAGGAGAGGTTTGGTCACCTAATTGCGGCCAAGAAGAAGAAATTCTTATTGGAAAGCCCCTCTTTCTAGAAAGCTGCTCGGTTGTTAATATTGTGATTCTCGTAATATTATTTGTGAATAATTAATTATTGATTTATATGATGAGGAAAATATTGATTTTATGTGGATATAGATGGAGAAAATTTTTAAAATGACAATTGTTGAAAATTAATATTTTATCTTTTCCTCGATAAAATAATTCATTTAAATATATTATTTTAATAATATATTAACTGTGATATTTTTACAACGAATGTGGGATATATGAGTATACGAGGAGGAAGAGTATTTTTTGTTGCAATAAATGTTTAAAACATGTTAAACATGCTCATGGACCCCATTTATTGATCGAAATTTGATTATAAATTGTAAAATCGACCTTGTTTTTGGATTTCATCAATTTCCATTTGGAATTTGGAAAAACTTTCTTCTCGCAAAGTTGTAGAGAATTGAATTTCCTATAAAAACTCGCCAGATTCAATTTTCTCGATGAAAGGGCTATTTATTATGAATTATTGAAGTTCCAAAGTTCAAAAATAATTGATTTTTGTAAGTTTTAATTACTTATTTTATGAAAACGTTTTTTTCTTACTTTTCTAGAAGGTGGCATGTGGAAATGCTAGGATCTGAATTCTAAGGTTGGCGTATGAATTTGATATATATATATATATTAATTTATTAAATTTTCTGCTTTTGGTGTTCTAAGCAATTTCCTATAAATAGGTGCTTAGGTTAGAATTGAAAATCACACCGTAAATCAAGTTTTCTCTCTATATTATCGAGTTTATTCTTGTGAGTATTTTGAGTATACTTTGAGTATTGCTAGATTACAGTGCAAGTTCCCTTCAAAGACTATACCCAGATTCTAGCTAAAAGACTTGATCTTTCGAGGTAAGGGATATTATTTTTTCAGAATGATATTATTTCTTCAATATCATTATAATCGAAATGTTGATCTCAAGTTTTTATCAAATTTGGAATTTTTTCATGTCGGGGTTACTATTCATGGTTACTATTCATGAGTTACTATTCATGGGTTACTATTCATGAGTTACTATTCACGAAAGTTACTATTCACGAGTACTATTCATGAAGCGTGAAGATGTTTTTGTGGAATTTCTATCTTTTGGTGTCTGAGTTACTATTCACGATACTCGAGACTATTCACGATATACGACACTTATTCACGATACTAGGTCTTATTCAATTTAAAAATAAAATTTCTTCTTTTCGTCTAAAACATCTATTCCGGATACTAACTCGATTGTATCCATGTTTTGATCATTCTTGAATTTTACACCACTATGATTATTTTTGAGGTATTTTTGGACGTGGATAAAACCAAGTACGAATCCTTAATCCTTAATCCTTGTCATTTTGTTTCACTGGATTCGTTTCTTTAAAAAAAAAAATATTTTTCATCATCCTCGCCTTAAATGATGATATTATGGAATATCTTTGGCTCAGAAAGCAAAGATGAATGATTTCTTAAGAATATCTTTGGCCCATAGTGCAAAGATGAATGATTTCAAGAATATCTTTGGCCCGTAGTGCAAAGATGAACAGTGTTTAAATGAACATGACTTAATCGATGAATATCTTTGGCCCTAGAAAGTAAAAGATGAATATTTGATTCCGATGTATATTGATTGATGTTACGGGGATAAAAGATAGATTTATGAACTTTTAAATTCATACATAGAAGATAGTAGTTTGCATTCTCTACTTAACTCTTCTAATGAATTATTATTTCATTGCTAATATTGATTTAAAATTTGTTGTCTATCAGATTCTATTATATTTTTCCTGTTGAAGACTAATGATAATTTGTTGTATATTATCTTAGTCATAATATTCTTCTTCGAGCTAGTTGAGCTCACCCTTTTCCTTTTTGTCCATTTTTCTCGTGGAGGCGAGAATATAAAGAGTGCGAGCCTGGGTATGGAATGAAGGTTCTAGAGAGAGTTGTTTAGTAGTCCTCACCATTTTGTAAAATAATGTATCAATAAATGTGATGAGGATTTATTTGAGTATAGATATTGTCTAGAAGATAATATTTGTATTCAAACTCACAGCTTTCTTGTTGTAATAATAAAGTTGTAGTTGTTTCTCGTACTATGTATTGACAACCCGAATAGTGATGTATACCTATTTTGGGGGCGCCACAGTTGGTATCGAGCTTAGGATATGATCTCTGGCGAGATCGGGAATAGAACTAGGAGGGAGAGACGAGTAAATCCTTCACTAAGTGTGTCCTACCTAAGCTTATTTGTTAGTTGGTCAAGATATAGGATATTATGTGATATATTGATTTCTTTAATTAACCATTGTTTTATGACAAAGATTTGAGAATGTCGAATCGAGAATATTAACAATGGAAATGAGACCGTGGAGATGCCTCAGACTCACCAACGAGGAGAACGCGATAACAGTCGGTGGCAATGTTCCTCCCGTGAACAACACCATTGAAGCGAGATGATGAACGAGGGATGTTTAGAAGTTTTTGCGCTTATGCAAAAAAATCGATTTGAGGAAACTCGTGTTCAAAATACTGAGGAGGAAATGATAGCAATTCACGGTTGTCACAAAAATGCAAGCGCTTCAAAGAGTTGGGACCACCAGAATTTAAGGGAAAGCCAAATCCGATCACGGCGGAAACATGGGTCAAACAAATTACCAAGATATTCGATGTCTTGGGATGCACGAGGAAACAGAAGGTTCCATTCGCCACCTTTATGTTCCGTGGCGAAGGCGATCATCGGTGGGAGTCTGTGAAGCGCACTCCATCCAAACAAGACTCAAAGATGTCTTGGGAGACGCTTTTGGTTATTTAATGACAAATACTTTCCGAAAGTGTTCGTTATATGAAGGAAGTAGAGTTCATCGATTGGAACAAAACAACATGACGGTGTCTCAAAGACGAGGCAAAGTTTGCAGAGTTATCCGTGTTTGCACCTCATTTGGTGGAGAATGAGGAACGTATGACGCGGATGTTTCTTAGAGGTTTGAAACCCAAGATACGCCAAGATCTCATTTCTCATAAATTTTCTCTTTATTCGAGATGTTGTAAAACAGGCTCAATTATTAGAAATGAGATAACGAGTACTACCAACCGAGGACCACAACCAGATCGTGACGTAGATAGCGAGTCAGCAATGTATAATGATAACTCATGGAGAAAGAAACAGACGACGGAAGAAATGGTAACCACTCGTGGTAATAATCATAGCCATGAAAATAGAAGAAGCGAGTCGAGAGAGATTTTAAAAGAGGAGATTTAATAACGACCATATGAAGACGACAAAGGTCTTGCGAGAATCGGTTCTAAGGGAGAGAACGACCACCCCATCATATGCTACAAATGCGAAAAGAGGGACATATCGGTCCAAACCGCCCACAACAGCTTCAAGGTATGCTATAGTTGTGGAAAGGAAGGACATATCGCTTCGAGATTATACTGAGAAGCGAAACCTAGTTCAATGGGGACGGTGACTCAAAAGATCGTCCCGAAAAAGTCAAAGTCAACGATTCCGGAAGAGCGTTTGTTGTGATCGGTCATAATGCGAGGAACCCAAACGAGGTGATCATCGGTAAGCTATTTATAAATTCTTGCGAAGTTTATACCTTACTTGATACCGGTCTTACCCATTCATTTATCTCTCCGCTTGTGCTCAACGCTTAAACTTGACTCGGAGAAATTAGACTTTGACCTATCTCAGGAAACTCCGTTAGAGAAACTTTCATCACATCCAATCGCTTATAAATCTTGTTTGATTCAAGTTGGCACCATTACCTTACCCGTTGACCTTATCTCTTTAAAGATACTTGCTTTTGATGTGATTTTAGGGATTGATTGGTTAACTACTCATCATGCCAAAATTGATTGTTTTCGTAAGGTTGTTAGTTTTCATATTCCTAACCAACCCGTTGTACGAATTCAAGCAACTAAACCATTAAAATCAATCACATCATCATATCTAATCATAAAGCTATTCGCTTATTAAAAAACGGATGTCAAGCTTTCTTAGCCCATGTTATGGATTTGAATAAAGACACGCCAAATTTGAATAATATTCCCGTTGTTATTGACTTTCCCGACGATTTCAAGAACTTCCCTGGTCTACCCCGAACGTGAAGTTGAATTCTTTATTGATCTTGAACCTGCACAAAGCCCATTTCTAAAACCCCATATCGAATGGCTCTATTGAACTTCGTGAGTTAAAGATCCAACTACGTGAATTGTTGAACATCGGTTTCATTCGTCCCAAGACATCTCCTCGGGGTGCTCCTGCTTTATTTGTAAAGAAGAAAGACGGGAGTATGCGACTTTGTATTGACTATCGGGAATTGAACCATGTCACCATCAAGAATAGGTATCCTCTACCTCGTATTGATGACTTGTTTAACCAACACTGCAGGGCACAATTCTTTTCAAAAATCGATCTTCGCTTACGGATATCATCACCAAGATTAGAATCGAGGATATTCCAAAGACCGCCTTCGAACTCCTGGTATGGGCATTATCAATTCTTAGTCATGTCTTTCGGACTAACTAATGCTCCTACGGCTTTCATGGATATGATGAACCGAGTATTCAAGGAATATTTGGATCAATTCGTTGTTGTCTTTATTGATGACATCCTTATATATTCCAAAACTCGTGAAGATCATGAGCACCATTTGAAGTCGGTACTCCAAAGGCTTCGTGAAAACCAACTATATGCCAAATTGAAGAAATGCGAGTTCGCTTTGAGGAAGTAGCATTCCTTGGGCATGTGGTGTCGAAACATGGAGTATCTGTTGATCCGGCCAAGATTGAAGCAATACAAAGTTAGAGCAACCAAGCCGGTGATCAAGTACGTAGCTTTTTGGGCCTAGCAGTTATTATCGGAGATTCGTGGAAGGGTTTTCTGGAATCGCTACTCCATTAACTCAAATAACTCCTAAGGATACAAAATTCGTTTGGAGTGAAGAATCGCGAGAAGAGTTTCCAAGAGCTTAAGAGGAGACTTATTTCGGCACTGTTTCTAACAATACCATCCGGTTCGGATGGATTTTTTATCTACAAACGATGCTTCGGGCAAAGGGTTAGGATGTGTTCTCATGCAACGTGGAAAGTCATAGCCTTTATGCCTCGCGACAACTTAAAGAGTATGAGAGGAATTATCCTACTCATGATCTAGAGTTGGCGTGATCGTTCAGCTAAAAGATATGGAGGCACTATCTATATGGGAGAAAGTGGAGATATATTCGCACCATAAAAGCCTTAAATATTTCTTCACTCAAAAAGAACTCAACACGCGGGCGCAATGACGTTGGCTCGAGCTATTGAAAGACTACGACCACACTATTCAATACCATCCCGGTAAAGCGAACGTGGTAGGCGACGCATTGAGTAGAAGATCATATGCGGAACGAAAAGTGCGATGATGTCAAGTATACGACGTAGAGCCAACTTTAATAGAAAAAGTTAAGGTTGCTCAAGCCACCGAATCTTGAAGTCGATGCGTGCATGAAGAAGAAAGTACAAGAAGGAGCTATTCTTAAGCGAGAATTGATGAAGAAGGAATACTTCGAGTCCACTCTAGACTTTGTGTTCCTAACGACTCTGATTTGAAGTAAAAGATTATGATGGAGGCACACAATACGCCATTTGCAATCCATCCTGGAAGTACTAAAATGTATCGTGATCTTCGACATACATTTTGGTGGAACAATATGAAGAGAGAGATTGCAAAGTTTATCTCGATGTGTTTAACTTGCCAACGTGTAAAGGCGAAGCATCTTGTACCTAAGGGTCCGTTGCAACCACTTGAGATTCCTAATGGAAGTGGGAACACATTACTATGGATTTCAATTACGGGTCTTCCTACGGTTTCTCAAGGCATCAATGCTATTTGGGTTATTGTTGATAGATTAACCAAGTCTTGCTCATTTCTTGCCGATACGGAGACTTATTCCTCGAACGCCTTGCTAGTATGTGCGTGAATGAGATTGTGAGGTTGCATGGCATGCCTGTATCCATAGTTTTGGATCGTGACCCAAGATTCACTTCAAGATTTTGGGTTAGCTTGCAAAAAGCTATGGGCACGGATTTGCGATTTAGTTCGAGATACCATCCCCAAACCCAGACGGACAATCGAGAGGACTATTCAAACTCTTGAAGATCTATTAAGACTCGTGTCCTGACTTCAAGGGTAGTTGGGATAAGTATCTACCATTGGTGGAATTCTCCTACAACAACAGCTTATCGAGCAAGTATAGTGTGGCTCCATTCAAGCATTATATGGACGAAAATGTCGCTCTCCAATATGTTGGGATGAGGTGGGTGAAGCAACATTGTTGGGACCCGAAGTTAAGACGTATGACTCACCGAAAAGATCCAAATGATTCGACAACGATACAAAACCAAGACAAGATCGACAAAAGAGTTATGCGGATCTTCATCGAAAGGACGTGGAATTTAATGTAGGGATCATGTATTGTTGCGAAGTTGCTCCACGGAAGGGAGTTACAAGATTTGGGAAGAGAGGAAAGCTCAATCCACGATTTATCGGTCCATTTCAAATTCTTGACCGAGTAGGAAATGTAGCCTATGACTTGCGTTACCTCCGAGTATGTCTCGTGTTCATAATGTGTTTCACATATCCGTATTTCAGAAATATGTGAAAGACCCAACCACGTTATTGAGTTAGAACCGGACGAGATAGCCAAGACTTAACGTATGAGGAGGTACTGCCAAGATCTTGGATAGGAAGGAGCATGTCCTACGCCAAGAAAGGTCATACCACAAGTTAAAGTTTTGTGGAGGAATCATGCTATATAGGAAATGACCGGGAATTGAAACGGAAATGAAAGCGAGGTATCCTCACCTTTTCAAACACTGTGTACGTACGTCAATTTCGAGGACGAAATTTCATAAGGAGGGAGGTTGTAAGACCCCTCAAAAATTTTTAAATAAAAGGAATTTCCTTTATTTATTATTTTGAAATAGTAAGGGTTGATTTGATTAATGTGGATAGTTAAGGTTAAATACGCAAATATTTCAAAATAAGCAAGTGGTTATAAAATATTCATTATCGTCGGGAATATTCGTTTGGTCGTGGAATATTCGCATCGCTTGGGAATATTCGCACGACACAAAACCATGTGTGGGCCCCATAACTGAAAGCGATTGGATGAAGAAAACGACAAATATAAGTTGTTTTTAAATAACGGCGTAGTTATTCATTAATTATCATTGTTGGAATACCCGTGGTTAAAACACACTAATACGCGTTGTTGAAAGCAACAGACACCAGATTGCACCAATTATTGATTCTTACGTAAGAAGGCACTACTCAATAATGGTTACGAGAATTACTTCGCTCAAGATTTTATTTTATTGATTCAATAATTGCTCGTTGATATTTTATATTCTTTGTTGTTTCAATAATTGTCATTGCACAAGATTTTTCATTATCGAAGCAATAATTCATATTATCTGAATAATATTATTAGATAACATTATTGGCAATGTCTAGAAAGTTCTCGTCAAGGAGAGTTTGGTCACCTAATTTCGCCCCAGAAGAAGAAATTCTTATCGAAAGCCCCTCTTTCCTGAACCTGCCGGTTGTCAATATTGTGATTCATAATATTATTTGTGAATAATTAATTATTGATTTATATGATGAGGAAAATATTGATTTTATGTGGATATAGATGGAGAAAATTTTAAAATGACAATTGTTGAAAATTAATATTTTATCTTTTTCGATAAAATAATTCATTCAAATATATTATTTTAATAATATATTAATCTATGATATTTTTTACAAATCGAATGTGGGATATATGAGTATACGAGGAGGAAGAGTATTTTTGTTGCAATAAATGTTTAAAACATGTTAAACATGTCTCATGACCCCATTTATTGACCGAAATTTGATTATAAATTTTGTAAAATCGACTGCTTGTGGATTTCTTGGTCAATTTCCATTTGGAATTTGGAAAAACTTTCTTCTGCAAAGTTGTAGAGAATTGAATTTCCTATAAAAACTCGCCAGATTCAATTTTTCTGATGAAAGGGCTATTTATTATGAATTATTGAAGTTCAAGTTCAAATAATTGATTTTGTAAGTTTTAATTACTTATTTTATGAAAATGTTTTTTTCTTACTTTTCTAGAAGGTGGCATGTGGAAATGCTAGGATCTGAATTCTAAGGTTGATGTATGAATTTGATATATATATATTAATTTATTGAAATAGTAAGGTTGATTTGATTAATGTGGATAGTTAAGGTTACTATTCATGGGTTACTATTCATGAGTTACTATTCATGGGTTACTATTCATGAGTTACTATTCACGAAGTTACTATTCACGAGTACTATTCATGAAGCGTGAAGATGTTTTTTGTGGAATTTCTATCTTTGGGTCACGCTTGAGTTACTTATTCACGATATCTAAAGACTATTCACGATATCGACACTATTCACGATACTCTGATTATTCAATTAAAAATAAAATTTCTTCTTTTCGTCTAAAACATCTATTCTCGGATACTAACTCGATTGTATCCATGTTTTGATCATTCTTGAATTTTACACCACTATGATTATTTTGAGGTATTTTTGGACGTGGATAAAACCAAGTACGAATCCTTAATCCTTAATCCTTGTCATTTTGTTTCACTCGGATTCGCTTTAAAAAAAAATATTTTCATCATCCTCGGGTCTTAAATGATGATATTATGGAATATCTTTGGCCCGTAGCAAAGATGAATGATTTCTTAAAGAATATCTTTGGCCTCAGAGTAAGATGAATGATTTTGAAGAATATCTTTGGCCGTAGTGCAAAAGATGAACAGTGTTTAAATGAATATGACTAATCGATGAATATCTTTGGCCCAGAGTGCAAAGATGAATATTTGATTCCGTATGTATATTGATTGATGTTACAGGATAAAAGATAGAGCGATGAACTTTTAAATTCATACATGAAGATAGTAGTTTGCATTCTCTACTTAACTCTTCTAATGAATTATTATTTCCGCCGCGAATATTGATTTAAAATTTGTTGTCTATTGTATTCTATTATATTTTTCCTCGTTGAAGACTAACGATAATTTGTTGTATATTATCTTAGTCATAATATTCTTTATCGAGCTAGTTGAGCTCACCCTTTTCCTTTTTGTTCCATTTTTCTCGTGAGGCGAGAATATAAATGAGTGCACGAGTCGGGTATGGAAATGAAGGTTCTAGAGAGAGTTGTTTAGTAGTCCTCACCATTTTGTAAAATAATGTATCAATAAATGTGATGAGGATTTATTTGAGTATAGATATTGTCTGTAAGATAATATTTGTATTCAAACTCACGCTTTCTTCGTTGTAATAATAAAGTTGTAGTTGTTTCGCATCATGTATTGACAACTCGTAATAGGTGATGTATACCTATTTTGGGGGCGCCACATTTAGTAGTAGTCAAAGATGAATTTATTAGTATGATTATGATCGTGGATTGTGATTTGGTATAACCATGATTTTTGATGTTTCGGTGAAGATAGGTGATAAAAATTATCTTCGCCCGGTGTTAAAAGGAATTCGTAATCACAATTATGATTATGAGTTATTCATATGATTGTGGATGAAATTGTTGATTGACGTTACAGAGGATAAAACATTATTGGTGGACTTTTAACATAGAGAAGATAATAGATCCGATGGTCTATTCGACTCTTCTAATGGATCGCTTCGTTCACCGCAATTATGGTTGAAAAGTTTTATCATCTACCATATGTTCTAAATATCCGATTTATTATTGATGAAAGCTATTGATAATTTAATTATCTTTAGTCATGATATTCTTTATCATTAGTTGTGCTCACCCTTTTTTGCTTCACAATTCCTTTCGTAAATAAGAGTATAAATTTGGGTCGAGCGGGGATAACAGGAAATAAAGTGGGATGGTCCGAGATCGTAGAAGTTTCTCAATACATTATAAAATGACATGACATATAAATGAGATAATTGTATTGAGGACCTAAGATGTGTGTGTCGATTTTATACGCCACTTAATAATTGATTTTGCGAAACAACAATAGGGTGATGAGAACCCGACTTTGACAAATGTCAAAAGTGCACCTCATTAGAATGATTATGATAGTAATCTTCTCGTTCTTCTTTGGGTCTTAAAATATTTGTTCTTTGTATTTTTATATGGCATTGTAACAATTTAAGTTTGATACATTTATACGCAGACAATATTGTATTAAAACTCATGCTTAACTGTGGTCGATTCTCATTTACGCTCAACAAATTGTATAAATGAAGTTTGTATTTGATTTTATAGTGTGATATCCAAGCACCTCGAATGGGTGATGTATACCTAATTTTGGGGGCGCCACAGCTTGGAATCGTAGCTTAGGGATATGGTCATTTGGCGAGATATGAGTCTAGAACTAGGAGGAGAGACGAGTAATATACTTCGCTAGTGCGTGACTTACCTAAGCTGAAATTGTTTACTTGATAAGTTGACAAATTATGATATGTCAATTAACCTTTGTTTTGAAGTATATTCTAGAATGATATCTGAAACACAGGAGATGAGCAATAGGAAAATCATGATACAGAGAAAATAATCGGGAAGGTACAATCCGAAAAGAAAGCAAGGTATTCTCATCTCTTCGAAATACCAGGTACGTACGTAAATTTCGAGGGCAAAATTTTATAAGGAGGGGAGATTGTGAGACCCCGAATTTTATGAAATAAAAGTATTCAATTTTTTTATTTTGGTGAATAGTTAAATTGATAAAAGTTTAAAGTTAAGGGTGACATTTAAAAAATTTTCAAAGTAAGTAATGATGAAGTTTTGTTTTATTAGTATTATTAATGTAATAAAACAGAAAAGCTTTTTATATAAAACATAATACTTTTATAAAGTTATTCTATAAATAGAATATATTATATTCTATTATGCATAGTATTTTGCATAGTAAAATCTTTTTATATAAAAAATGTAATACTTTTATAAAGTTATCTGCTTTTATTAGATAATAATTAGATTATATTATATTTTATTATGCATAGTATTTGCATAAATACTGCAGATAGTGTTTGCATAGTAAAATCTTTTTATATAAAATGTAATACTTTTATAAAGTTATTTGTTTTATTAGATTATAAATAGAATATATTATATTTTATTTAAAAGATTTTGCTTTAAATCTGGACCGTCCGATTAAAAGTAAATCAATCTGACCGTTCATGAATTAGTTACTATATGGTCCATTCTTCTATAAATGAAGCTCATTCCTTCATTATTTCTTACGAATTCAATGAAAACTCAGAGAGAGAAACTATAAAGAGAATTCTTCTTCCTAAATCTCGTTATTTCTTTAGAGTTTAAGAAAGTTTTGAGCATAGAAGATAGTGCAAGTTTTCTTTAAGTATATTCATACTCACCTAATTGGAATACTCTTCTTTCAAAGGTAAAGGATATTATTTGTTGTACCTGTAAGGAGTATTATTTCTTTTGTATTCATGAAGAGAACTTCATTATTCCATTCTTTATTATTACATTTGAATAACTTTGATACGCGACTACCCTATACTTGGTGAAATTCTTACATTATTCCATTCCTTATTATTATGTTGAATAACTTTGCCTATGCTAATACCGCATACATGGTGAAATTCTTCTATTATTTCATTCTTTACTATTCGTTTTAATATCCTCGCCTGCGCGTTCGCCTTTAACCGGGTTCCATTATTTATTATAATCGCCTAATATCCTGGTCATGCATAAATTTCGCCGACTTGACTTGTTCCATTATTTATTATTCTCATTGGGAATAACTCGTCTGTGCGGTCTCTATCGCATGCATGGTGAATCCTTCATTATTCCATTCTTTATTATTACGTTGGAATAACTCGCTACATGTGGATTACCACACGCACGGTGAATGATCCTTTGTATTCATTCCTTATTAAATTGTAGAAATGATCTGTTTACATTGATTATGATGAGAGTCATAATAAAAGCATTGGACAGATGAAAATCATGGGTATATGAAGTATTAGTAAGTGTTATGATGAGTTATGTAGGTTATTATGAGAAAACATGAAAGTTTCTTAGAAATCACAAAGAGTTGAAAATCAGATTTTGGTGAAAATGGAACATGAAATTCAATTGACCATATCTCCTATTATATTTTGAATTTTTTGAGTGTGTTCAAGTTCTAGAGTTAGATCAATGAGTTTTGTATCATCTCCAAGTGGAATTACTGGAAAAGGTATTGTAGATTTTCGTGTGGACTGTTTTTAGCAAAAGAGTCCAAAGCTGCAAAAGAGGAAAATGGTACTGCCCAGAAACTTTAAAGGGCTGTTTCGGCCACTTAATTTGTGAGAAAAATTTTGGCCTTTTGGGACATGAGAGTATATGGTATAAAGTACCTCCTGTCCAAAAATGAGCTCATTCCGACTTAAAATTAGCAAGTTATGACCATTTCAATATTTAGGTTTTTTCGACGAAAAACGCTATAACCGGAGTTCTATAACTCCGATGACCATGAAATTTAAACTGAAAGATCACGTTAACATGTGTAAGATCCTGCCAAGATTTGGAAATTTCTGGAGTTAAACTTGAGGTAGCTAATTTCTTAAGGAATTAATTAGAAATTAATTTTTGAAAAATAGTAAATGAATTTTAAAAATTTTGAGAAATATATATGTTCATTATGGGACTATATTCTGCTAAATTCAAGAAAAGAAATATTTTTGGGATTGAGATTTGGTATTTTTTATGAAAATGATTTAGTTACGAACATATGAGTTAAATATGTTATGTGAAGTAACAAAGTTAGAAAATAGGATTTTATGGCTTGGAAATCCTATATAAGGTATATGCATATTTTTAATGAGGGATTTAATCATTGGTGATGAAATCTTATGAGTATGACATTTTTGAATGATTAATTGCATTACTTGGTAAAGTGTAAACAATTAAAATAAATTGTTTATAAGTTTAAGAAGTGATTAAAATATTGTTATGATATTAATAATATTAGATTATGAGTGGATGATAATATTTGGATAAATTTAAAGTCTTTAATATTTATCCTTGTTTTCGTTGATTAATAATTATATCATTGTCATCATCCCTCATGTATATATTATGTTGAAAGTCATTTGTGGCTGTATAGTGCGTAGATGGACTTGGTATGATTATGACCATGGATTATTCGGTATAATCATGGCCGTAATGTTATAAATGATGTGGAAAAAAGTCCTCATTGTCAGTAGTGCATTGATGGACGCTTTTTGTATGATTATGGCTATGGATTCTCTTGAACCAAAGGGTGCAAAGATGAATTATTTTATAGCATGATCGGGACCAGTTAATGAAAATGCGATTATCTTTGGCCGTGGTGCATGGATAATTCGTGGTCGTGATACTAAAAGAATATCCTTGGCTTATAGTGCAGGGATGAATTGATGATGTGGATTAATTATTGAAATGAGTCTCAAAGAATGAAATATTAATTCATGGATGTAATAATAATGAATATCCTCGGTAGTAGTGCATGGATAATTCATGGATGTGATATTAACGAATATCTTTAAGTAGTAATGCGAGGGGTGATTCGATGATGTGGATTATTTATTAAGTTGAGTCTCAGCGACAAAATATTTATAATAAGCTTTTAAATTCGTAGAAGATAGTATATATCATGCTCTACTTGACTCTTCTAAAATACAGTTGTATGTCTTTGGCTTGTAGTACAAAGATGAATTGTTAATGAATATCTTTGGTCGTAGTGCAAAGATGAATTTATTAAGATGATTATGAAAGCAGGATTGTAATTTGGTATAACCATGATTTTTGATGTTTCGGTGAAGATAGGTGATAAAATTATCTTCGTCCCCACAGTGTGCGAAAAGGAATTCAGAATCACAATTATGATTATGAGTTATTCATATGATTGTGGACAGGAATTGTTGATTGACGTTACAGGGATAAAATATTATTGGTGGACTTTTAACATAGAGAAGATAATAGATTTGATGGTCTATTTGACTCTTCTAATGGATTGCTCGTTCCGCTGCAATTATGGTTGAAAAGTTTTATCATCTACCATATGTTCTAAATATCTGATTTATTATTGATGAAAGCTATTGATAATTTAATTATCTTTAGTCATGATATTCTTTATCGGAAATTTAGTTGTTGCTTTCATCCTTTTTGCTTCACAATTCCTTTCGTAATAAGAGTATAAATTTGGGTCGAAATGGATAACAGGAAATAGTGGGATGATCCGAGATCGTCAAGTTTCTCAATACATTATAAAACGACATACGACATGCAATGAGATAATTGTATTGAGGACCTAAGATGTGTGTGTCGATTTTTTATACGTCCACTTAATAATTGATTTTGCGAACAACAATAGGGTGATGAGAACCCGACTTTGACAAATAATCAAAAGTGCACCTCATTAGAATGATTATGATAGTAATCTTCTCGCTCTTCTTTAGGGTCTTAAAATATTTGTTCATTGTATTTTTATATGGCATTGTAACAATTTGAGTTTGGATCATCTGCGAGACAATATTGTATTAAAACTCACAACTTAACTATATCGTATTACATGCATTTACGCTCAACAGATTGTATAAATGAAGTTTATATTTGATTTTTATAGTGTGATATCTGGCGACTCGAAATGGGTGATGTATACCTAATTTTGGGGGCGTCACAGATAACGTATTATAAAATATTAATAATATTAAGAACAAAGATGATGATTAAGGGAGAAGAGCATTCTCATTTCATATATGTTGTAATTGTATATGTCTCTAACTCATTCTCTTTACAATGCTACTATTTATGGTACAAGGACATCAATACCTTACAAAACTCAAAGGTCATGAATTTCATAACTCAATAGAAGTTTCAAAATCATTACAATCAAAGATAGAGAGAATGAATGTAGACTATATGAATTTAGACATCCATTATAATATTTTATAATAGGGAGCAAAATGTTTCTGTTTTCTTTTTGGGTTAGCTAACTTTTTTTTTTGTTTATCTCATCTTGTTTTTTATTTATGGGATAGAAAAAATATATAATAAAAGCTTTCATTTTTGGGATGTCGTGTCAAGAAACACACCTCATATATTTTCAATTATTGTGGATTAAAGTGAAATTATATATATATATATATATATATATATATATATATACAAATTCACTTAACAATTGGTTGTCTAATAAAATCCTGATAGTTAATTGTCCATATAATAATAAAATTTCAATTTATTAACCCATTAACGATTGTTGTTGTTTTTGCCGAAAAATCAACCAAATGGAATAAATAGATTAATATATAACACACCACATAATCATCCTCAAAACAATATAGAAAAGTCTGTTATGTTCAAAGCCTTGAGATGCATTAGAATGAACCTAAATGGAAACCATTGATTTCCTTGACAATTAAACTAAAATTACATTTTACACAACAAGGATACATACGCCTAACTTAATATATAATACAACATAAATTAGAAACCAAAAAGACATGAAATCCAGAATAAATTAGACTTTACCAATCCCATTGCCCCTTGCTTTCTCAAGATTTGATATCTCTTGCACACCGAGTAATGATCTCGCAACCTCTGTTATAAGGATTAGCCACACCATTTCCCCTGCAATTGTAATATGAAGCCCCTGGAGTACCACAAGGAACTAAATCCCTCTTCAAAGTCTCATAACTTATATACCTTTTCTGCATCATCAACACTCTCCTATTACTCTCCGAATCCATCTCCTCGGCCAATTCCGGGCATTCCCCTATTTTTCCAGCACAAACCCTTCTCACCATTACATCCAATTCACTGGATTTTAGTGAATTGAGGTCAAAAACTGAAACCCCATTACAGAAAATGATCTTGGTATGGAGGAATAGCAGTATCAAGAAGAGGGTGCACATGTTCTTGGGGTGAAATTGGGTTTGGGGCAGGTTTTTACTATTTGGAGCTCCTTCCATAATTTGTAAATGTGAATGTGTGAAAGTGAATTTGGGTGTGTTGGTTGAAGAGGGGAGAGGGCATTAATGTGGGTGAGGGTCAGAGTCACTCACCTACTAGGGCTAGGCTATACTGATTTCTCATTGTGCATATTTGTTGGAGAAGGAGACAAGGACCCACAATCCACCCTTTCAGTCAAGTTCTTTTTTTGAATTCAGTAAATCTACTACTTCCTCCATTCTTAAAAGATTGTCATTTTAGAAGAAAAAATTTATTTTAAAAAGTTTGTCGTTTACAACTTTCAAAGAGAATAAATTATTTACTTTCCTATATTATCCCTACCTTCTCTCATTGTCCCAAGAAATTCTCTCTCTTGTATTAATAATTTTCAACTTTTCATAAAAGGGTAGTGATGAAATTTCAAATAAATTTTATTTGGTAAATGATACTGGCACAACCTTAAACGACAATTTTTTAGGAACGGAGGTAGTATCACATAAAGCCGCTCAAATACACTTACATATATATTTTGATGACACACATTCAGGGTAATTATGTGGGTCATTAAAATATGAATATAAATGTGAATGTATGTGAGCCATATGTGAGCAGTTTTATATGATAGTAGGCTTATTTTTTTGAATTACAATTACAAAAACTTACTCCATCCACGTTTAAAGTTATGTACAAAAATTAAGAAAATAATTGTATAATATTAAATATAATATCAATTATCTATAATATTTTAAATTCTCATAATTATTATACTTATCTCATATTTTCTCTCATCTATAATACTTTTCTATGAGGAGTAATTTTAGACATATTGTAATTAATTTTTCTAAATTATACAAAATGACAAATAATTTGAAAAAAATAAAATTATCTAAAACGCCATATATATATGGATTTAATGGAGTATATTAATAACAATTATAGGAGAATCTCATTTATTACACTATAATTATAGTAGACTCAGAAATTTACAGTTTTGAAAGCGAATTTTCTTTATAATAAGTTTATTTAAAACAAAATATAAAAGATTTTTTTACCTTTGTGTATAAAGAAACTCTAAATAAATTGTGAGTAAATTCTTTTCCATATAATGTTTTTAATACATATAGTGTCGATCTTTAATATTTTTCATGAATAATATATGTAACAAACTGTTAATTTTTTCAAGACATGTTATAATTGAATACAAAGATATTATTAATTTTTATATTAGAAAAAGAATGCACACTTTTACTACACTTTAATTTGTTAGTAGTATAAAATGAGTTGATGTTTTAAATTTATCATCCCAATTATATTACTATACCATCATTATTAACTAAACATTAAATAAATTTAAGAGTAAAATTAAATATGAAACATAAATATATCCTTAAAATTATTAAAATTTACAAATGTTACTCTATTCTTTTCTGTGAAACGGAGGAGTGTATTTATAATTGTATTATCTAAAATTAAGAAGTTAAAATGAAACACATTTTCTAAAATGGATTAAATATTAATTATTATAAATTTATATTTTATTAAAATATGCAAATAGGTACAATTGTATACTCTCTTCGTCCCTTAATATTATTAAGTTGTTTTAGAAAAATGTTTTTGTCTCTTAATATTTTTCGTTTGAGAATTTCAACTAAGCATTAATTGTTTAGTTTCTAATATTACCCAAAGTATTAAATATAATTTTGGTTCTCTCACTATTTTCTATCCAATAATAACCCTCTTTTTTTTTCAATACAAAGACAATATAGGCGATTGATATTATATTTACTACTATACAATCATTTTCTTATTACTTGTGCACAATTCTAAAACGACTTATATTGACTGACGAAGAGAGTATTAATTTTTTTTTGGAAAAGTATGTGGAGGGCCGTCCCTAATTAGGGGTGAGCATTCGGTTATAACCGAACCGAAATGTCTATTCGGTTATAACCGAAAACCGAAATATCGACAAAACAACTATCCAAAATGCTAACCAATTTTAGAACTAACCGAATTACCAATACCGAATTATCAATGCACAATTGAGTAATTTGGATAATAACCAAACCTCAATGCACTTGATTAAAATTAAGCATGAAGCAACATCCAACATAAACATTAAACATTAAACCGAACTCACAAGTTAATAGATAATAATATAATTAATAATTATTTTTTAAAATATTACAATTCGGTTATTCGGATACCAATAGTCTGCTTTTTGAAAACCAAAACCAAACCGAATCTTGAATAATAATTCGATATAACCGAAATTCCAAAACCGAAAACCAAATAAATAATTCGGTTAAAATGGTTCGCCTTTGGTAGATTCGGTTTTATCCGCTTTTTCTTCACTCCTATCCCTAATTACACATTTCTCTAAAAAAAAATTGTCTAACAAGTGCATGTCTAATTTATAATTTTTGTAATCTAAATATTTTTAAGAATTTTATTCATCTATATTTAATTTATTTTAAACATAATTCTTTTAACCAATAAAACGTCATTTATAAGTTCTAAATTTACCGTATGCTTAAAGCTTAAAAGTCACATTTCAAATGCCCGATATTCACCAAAACGAATAAGTCCAAGAATTATAAGTGCTTGCTTGTGTATATTTGAGGGATTGACTTTTTGACAAGATGAATAAGTTTGTAACTTGAGCATATATATATATATATATATATATATATATATCCCACACATTGGGGTCTTGGGGATTTGATGACTTGAATTTTAGCGTTCTGGTCGGAATATTTTATTTATTTTTGTAATGAATAATGTTAGAGATATTAAATGTTTTTTTTTTGTCTCAATTATATTTCAAATGATGTGATATTGAATAAGATAAAATGTATTTTGTGACCTAACTAATTAATTAATTTTTACCTAACTCAATATAATGATGTAACGTCATTTGATACACTATTTAAAAAAGGCAAGAAAGGCCTAACATATTGATTTATTGATACCGAGATTGGATGACATGTTTGATCAGCTTGCAGGTGCTAGAGTGTTCTCTAAGCTTGAGATCAAGTCGAGCTATCATCAAATTTGAATTATCAACTAATTATATATTTTTTTAAAAAAAAGAAACCCTTATATATAAAAATGATTTTATTCCAACAGATATTTAATAATGAAAATTAAACAACATATTTAGGTTTGGACAGTTTATCATCATTGTAACAAGTGCTGTTTATCATATCATTGTAACTAGTGTTCATTGAGATTTGAGAGCAGATCTTAGTCCCCATTCTCCCTCTTTTTATTTAAATTTTGATATTTGATATTTTATTTAATTTTAGAGTTAATTGGTGTTAAGTAAAAGGTTAAGTGTTAAAATTTAACTGGGGACGCAAAAAAGACACGAAAAATAAAGACAGAAGATCTGCTCTCATTCATTTGAGGGAAAAAGTAAAGAGTCATTAGCCATTAGGCAGTGCGTGGACGGACCATTAAACCACAAATCTCAAAAATAGATATGATGATTATTATGTCACATGGCCACCCACCATAAACAAACACTCTTAAATTTAAAGCAATTGAAAGATGCTAAAAAATTCAATCCTTTATTTTAGGATCCATAATAAACTCTCTTAAACTAATATCCTTAATACCCCCCAATTAAAATACAAAAAATATTTTCTACTGCATAAAGATGATAAAAACAAGAATGGTAATGTTAGAGGTTTTAAATTTTGTTATATCTCAAATTGTGTCTGATTCATCGACTGTCATATAATATATATATTTTTTATTTAATGCCACATCACTTGACATATATTTGAGGCAAAAAATTTAATAAAAAATCAATGAGAACTTGGTTCCCATGATTATCATGTCAAGATCAAATATGCAACTTACTACCTCCGTTCTTAAAAGATTGTCGTTTAAAGTTTTTACACATGGATTAAAAAAATATTATTTATTAAGTAAAATTTGTTTGAAATTCCATCACTACCCCTTTATGGGAAGTTGAAAATTATTAATACATGGGAGAGAATTTCTTGGGACAATGAGAGAAGATAGGGGTAATATAAAAAAGTAAATCATTTATTCTCCTCGAAAATTGTAAACGACAAACATTTTGAAACAAATTTTTTCGAGTAATGCTACAGACACAAACTATTTTACAAACATTTTACAAACTGTTGATGTGGCATACCCCACCTCAGCATATTGATTTACAAATTGTTTCAATGTAGTCTTCGACCCCACACAATATGCTGATGTGGAGTATGCCACGTCAGCAGTTTGTAAAATGTTTGTAAAATAGTTTGTCTCTAGCATTATTCAATTTTTTCTTCTAAAACGACAATCTTTTAGGAACGGAGGGGAGTAGTAAACAAGAGCACCTATAACTACATGCAATTAATTTAATAAGTGGTCATATTAAATGCCGATGAGGTTTTGGTTAATATTAAGGTACTGCTATTTTTATTCAATTCTCACTTGGTTAGTTATTGATACTATAATAGTAATATATTCTTGTGTATGATATATTGTTCGCCCCAAAATGGGGATTCAAAAAAAAAAAAAAGAAAAGATCATCTTAAATGAATTTCTAGAAGACTGACTGACTGACTTAAAGTAAGGTCAAAATGCGGTTGGATTATACTTTCAGGCGAAACTAAATCATTGCACATATATTATCTTCAGAATGAAGGCAACAAAATAGTGCTGTCTCAGGTATGCCTAATGATATCCTAATTGGTTTAGGACTTAAAATTTCTACACACAGAAATGGGCATGCAGCTTATCAATGACAAAGTAATGAACTACAATTAACACCAATGCACAAAACAATTTGTATGTTAACGTTGTCTCGTGCAAACCAGATAAAGGTGACCACACCAGTATTGAAAATTATTATATGGTTGACACAAGTATTTTACAAAAGGTGGGAAAAACCTGGAGATTTTTTTGAAAAAATCTTCTCGGAGTCCAGCAGTAACTTTGGCTGTCAAAGAGTGAGATGCTCCACATTCGAGGTATTTCTGGATATTTCATTTGGGTTTGCTCTGAAAGTGGAGCTTGCTTCTTCACTGTCTGAAGCACCAGGTCTTTCAGTTAGGAACTGTTCCCAGAATACATCATTAACCCTGGCTGGCGCAGCTGCAGGCCCTGGATTGTTAGTTGGTGTGTCGTGCAAGGAAGACAAAGTCTTATTATCATTAGAATGGTTTCGGTTCTTTTGAGGAACTCCAAAATCAATCTCAGTACCATCTGAAGATTTTCCAATTTCCTGGGAAATCCTAGCCGAATATTGACTTTTATTGGCTTGCAACGGAGAAGATGCCAACGTAAGATTCAGCTGGCAGGAGATATGACCCTCGCCTTCTTCACTAGAAGTCAAACATTGTTGCAATGGATGCAATCTTGGGCTGTCACAGGATCTTGCCTTGCGCGAAAGAGATGAATCCATATTAAAAGTAAAAGATGTCCCAGTATCTGAAAGGTCTAGTGTCTCAGGGGTATATACAGGGCCAGTGGATCTCGAGTGGACATCTTTTGTGCATCCTTCAGACACCATTTTTTGTGGACTTACCCCATCTTCATTGGAACTCTGTGTGCTGTGTGACGCCAAGTTAATAACTGAAACAGCCGGCGATAGCTCTAGTCTGAGCTTATTTGAGAAATCTTGGTGGAAAATATTCCCAAACTCAGCTCTAGAGAAGCTTTGGTTGTCAACGAAACTATCTTCAGGTGCTGTTTGAGAATCTTCAGCTTGAGGTAGTCGCCTTTTTTTATTATATGCTGACAAATCTATGGATTCAAGTTTGCGGGTAAGATGCTCAACAAAATCAGAATTCTGAACAACCTTTTCTAAGAAGGCTAGCAAATTCTCCTGCCTTTGCTCCATACCACTTATTCGCTGAGTTAACTCCTCCAACCGAAGCTTTGCAGCAGGCTGCTGCTGTTTGAACCTTAAGAGATTGGCCTCCAGTGTAGTTTTCTCACGTGAAATCTTATCAATCTCTTCCTCAAACGCAGCTCTTTCTGGATCAACTGCAGAACCTTGAGGGTTACTGTGGCTGTGAATGGGTTTTCTACGATGAATATTCTTTAGAAGATGCTTTTGATCTTGTACAAAATCCTCATTGGCAAATTCCCACCTTTCAGGATCAATCTTCCGAAAGCCCTATTAACGAAATATATTCATGGGATTTAATGAACTCAATTTAGTAAAAAGATGAGCTGAATACAAAATCAATGCATTAACAATGAGTGCTGTGGTGGTGTCCATAACATGTACATACACATGGATTCAATTTTATTATTTTATTCTGTTTTCGTTCCCTGGATGAGGCGATCAGAAGATCAAAGGACTGATGGATGTACATCTTCAGATATGCATGTAATACAGCAGATATAGTAAAATATGAACACCATTCTGCCACCAGAGAAATGTGCAGCATTTATAAAAAATAAATAAATTGTGTATTAAGTTTAGGAATAACACATTTAATCATACAACTGGAAAACAAGAAAACTAAAGAGTTTAAACACGTATATGCTACTGGGGAGTAAGAGACACAAATGGCTTGTAAATTATTTGGGTTTACATTGTACCTCAGGTGACTTACTATCTTCACTTGGAAAGCAACAACAATGAGGTAACAAAGCTAACAACTACAAACAACTTGATCACTTTTAAAGGAAATGCCAGATATATACACAAACAAAACTAGTTAAAGGTTATCCACTTGATGAATGGTGAGTGACAGTGACTAAATGCATATCAACTGGATCTGGAAAAATCCCAACTTTAATTCAGCCTGCAGTCTATTCGATACAAGCCCCTAAACACTGGTTACAAAATTACCTGAATATAAGTGACTAGAGAGTATGATCATTGTGGAAAACACTTGTATAAACAGAAACATGTGTATATATGCACATATATACACATCCAATAAAGTTCACAGATATCTATCTATTATAGGGGTTCAAAAGATGTATCAAAGACGACAAAATATATATGGCCCATGTTCAAAACCAATGTTCCCTGAAACAAGAACTTGTTTCAGTTCCGGTTTGTGGAAATGATATGAGAATGCAGTACCTACATAGGCTTTAAAATGTGGTAGTGGTAGTGTGGTAGTGTGGTACGCTAGGAGTAGCTTTATATGGATGCTTATTGTTAAAAAAATTCTTAAATTCTCCCAAAAGAATTTTAGTTGCATCAACAAGTTAATTGTTCTAGAAATTATTTAGTACAAACTTGATGTTTCAACGTCCAATACTAAGTTAGAATATCAATATTTGTGAAATTAGATGTAGAAAACAAATAAATATTTGAATATCCTAAATTAGGGTTTCGGAACATAAGAATACTATTTTTGGCAAAGCCACCTACACAGCTTGCTAAGTTAAGTAGGAGTATTTGGTAACTTTGTTCAAACCATTTTCTTTAAGTTCGTTAGATTCAGTGGGAAGTTGTAATCCTCAATGATGATATATAGAAACAGAAAAAGGAGTCATGCTCGTGTAGGAGATAGAGAATAACAGTAATTGAGAACTGATAAAAATCCAAGACCTTACGAGGCAGTGTAAATAAAGCTCTAGGGTTAAGGACACAGAAGATATAAATTTGTATTTTCCTGTAACAATAAGATTCGAGTTACTTAGTCAAAAAAGGAAAACAGAAAAAAATATTTGAATTGTTTTTATAGTCATCAGCCTGCCTAGAATTACCCTAATAAAAGTGAAAAAGGTATAATGTCTCCTACTTCATAGACAAATGACATCATGCACGCATGACAAAACATGATGTTAGGATATTTGGGTCTAGCCAACTTATTTAATGAACCGGATTTGGTGTTTATTTGGACAGCTTGCTCAAATAGTGGGAGAATTCTTATTAAAGTAAGATTGTGTTTCCTTATTGGTGGGATAAGGAGATTTAACTTGGGAAGGAAGCAATCAATCATTAATTGCAGTTATAAGGTGATTCTGAAAAGTACTCCTACTCCTAATTGGATTCGAGTGGACATGACTTCTATAAATACAACAAGCAAGGGAGAAAACACAATTACATATGGCACAAATAAACAATCTGTACTCTCCATACTATTCTAGTGGATTTCTCATCTCTCTCTGTGATTTTTTACCAATTGGGTTTCCACGTAAATTCTTGTGTCCATATTTTATCTCTCTTATAATGATGTGTGTATATTTATCTGTGTGTATTTCGTGAGTTTGATTTCACAACAATACAATCAACTACTCCATCAACCGTTGGCGCTGTTTTGGCTTGCTGTTTTGGATTTCGTCAGGCATACAAAATCAGGCGTTAACATTAACTCCGTCTGTGGGAAAGCAAAATTCTATTCGAAAAATCACCAGAGATAAGTATCAAATTATATTTATTTATGAAATTTATGCAGATGATTAAATTATATTTATTTACGCAATTTGGACAGATGATCGCATGCAATAAATAAATATGATTAGGATGATACAAAATAAGTAATATATATGTTATTATATGATACATTGATGACGTTTGCAATGGTTAGTAATAACTAATATATGTGATATTGAAAACAATTAATTGACATATCAATATATCTCGAGTCTCGTGACAGGAAAGTGATATTATTGATAGAGTCTGGCAGCGAAAAGATGATGATGCAAGCGTCATGACGAAAACGGAAAAATTGTTTGCAGTGCAACAAATACAACATAGTATCATCATGCCAAAACAATTGCACTGGTCATTCACTTTGGCAATTCGCTTCAGCTGCCCCTAGCTAAGTCCACACCACCATCGGATTTCGGCAAGAAAAGGAACCACCCAGCAACGTCAATCTTGACCAATATCATTTATCGCATTCGGGTAATAAAACGTCCTTCGGAAGTGGCTTTGTTCCCCCCAAATGGACAAACGTCCTTTGATTGTGATATGGCTAGTTATCTGTTCGGCGTATGGTGTTTGGGCGAGATAGTTCGTCTTCAGTAGATACGGATCTTTGGTTGGGATAAATTTATATACTCTCTTACTTTAAGTTCCTTATAAATAAGAGACTGAGGGGCAATGTTAGGATGTAATTATTTGGGTCTAGCCAACTTATTTAATGAACCGGATTTGGTATTGGCCCATATACGTTTATTTGGACAGCTTGCTCAAATAGTGGGAGAATTCTTATTAAAGTAAGATTGTGTTTTCTTATTTGGTGGGATAAGGAGATCTAACTTGGGAGGGAAGCAATCAATCATTAATTGCAGTTATAAGGTGATTCTGTAAAGGACTCCTACTCCTAATTGGATTCGGGTGGGCATAACTTCTATAAATACAACAAGCAGCAAGGGAGGAAACACAATTATATATGACACAAATAAACAATTTGTACTCTCTATACTATTCTAGTGGATTTCTCATCTTTTTCCAATTGAGTTTTCACGTAAATTCTTGTATCCATATTTTATCTCTCTTATAATGATGTGTGTATGTTTATCTGTGTGTATTTCGTGAGTTTGATTTCACAACAATACAATCAACTACTCCATCAACCGTTAGCGTTGTTTTGGTGATATCGTCAGGCGTACAAAATCAGGCGTTAACGCATGACGTCAAAAGAAATAATTTTAATATAATACAAGCATACACTAACAACACACACAAAAATAAAGACTAAAGCTTAAGTAAATAACAAATAAGATGATTGTGTAGCCAGAGGCCTTGCTAGGACTCTTGTATGCTCCTATATCAGTTTTCTAGAATTGAAAAATACTTGATTCTGACAATTTGACCTGGAAAAATCAGCATGCATTTTTGATCAACATTCTTCAGCTCTTTGCCTTTTCCTTACCAATCCAAGTACTTTCAACTAGTCAGGTCCCAGCCTTTCAGTTTGTACATGGTCCTGTAAATTACTCCTTTTACATTCAAGATATCTTCATGACATCAAGTTGCCTCAAAAAAACATGACCGATTGATTGGCCAAGACTTGATTATTAATTCATTTTTGATGCCTATCAATTGATTGGCCAAGACTTAATTATTATTTTTGTTTTTGATACGTATCGATTGATTAGCCAATATATCCAGCTCACCACATAAAACCTTTGAAGAGATCAAAATCAACTAAAGTGGAAATTTGGTCTTGATTGAAACTCAGTTGGTTACTCTACTGAATGCATTTGAATATTTGACCTAATTTTCTTAACCTTGCTTTGACCAACTTATTAGACATCAACTTGTGGGATACATTCAGGAATTAAATGCACCTGCACCATTCACCATCTTTAAAGAATTAAGGAGCGACTGTCGATTTAAACCACCTATAAAATATTCGTTGCTTGCCTCAATGTCTCTAGCTCTTATAAACTTGTCGTATGCATCAAACTAAGGCTTCTTTTTTTTCTCAATTTAAACCTCATGTTAAATTGGATCTAAATTAAGTGCATGTTATGGTTTGACTCCATGAGGCTTCAACAAAGGTTCAGTTTGCGGTCCTGTTAAATATATAAGTGTAAGAAATTTTATATTTTTTGTTCCGTCAGAAAAGCTTTTCATGAATTAGATGGTCACTAAAACGAACATTTATCTATGGATAGCAAGTCAAGACTATCTAAGTTCATCTCTCAAATTTTAAGACAAGGACCTCTAGAATGCAAGTTCCAACAACTAAAAGGTGAAACTAAACCACTCCAGATTAAAGTTGGTAAACGACTTAATGACCGAAAAAACCATTGAAATCATGTCAAGTTATTAAAACAATACATACAAAGATAGCAATGAGACTATCATGTGTGTTTGTCTAGAAATATAAAGTTAGCAACATTTATCTATGATGAGCCACATTAGCAATGAGACTACAATGTGCGTTTGTTTAGATATATAAAGTTAGCAATTTTCACATATGAAGAACCACATTAATCAAGATGAGAAAAAAAAAACACAACAAATTTCTTCATAACACCATTACAAATCAATTCTAAAAGAATTACACTCTATGACACATGAACTACACTATGTTATACAAGTGTATCAATATATGTTTATAACTGCAATGCAAGATTGATCAACCCGCAAAAAGAGTCTCATAGGAGTTTGATCCTAGTTAATTTGCAAAATCCTAAAATCCAAATTGTGATGCAAAAGTATTACATCAATCAAAATCAAGTAAATTCACAACAACTTTGACCTTTAGGATTTCGCAAATAGACTAGTAAAAAAAATCACAGAACTGTGGGAATACATATGATTATCATAATCAGAATGGTAAAAATGAGAAATACAATAGATTAAGTCAATATTATATTATTAATAAAGTGGACTAACATAGGTATTGAGCTGTCTGATGAAGCTGGAGAAATTATTGTGCTTAAAATAGGTCGGAAGTAAAAGCCGAGCAAACTCCGGCGGGTTCCACACCACGAAGCTGTTCCTCGTCGAGCTCCACGACACAATTTCGTCCGTCGACCTGTCTTCCACCATGTCATACGTCTTCAGCAGAAAAGGCGCCGGCCCTCCGCCACCTCCGCCGGCGGTCGCCGCAGCTCCGTCCATGTCGTTCGGTTGATTTGACGGAGGAATTTCGGATCCGTTTGGTTTAATTTGGTTGCTTTAATTTTGGGGGAATGAAAAACATGAATTTTAGGTTCAGATGATTGAGAGAGAAATATTGGGAGGGTACAAAATTCAATAGAGAGAGTCAAACAAGTCGTTGGAAAAGTAGGAAATTTTATTCGAATCTGACCTCCATCCATGTTATTGGGCCGGGTACGGACTTTTCCCCAATTTAGCTACACCCGGCCCGACTGATGGAGCGAACCTTGATAGCTTTTATGCTTATTGTTTGAGTATTTTAAATTTGGGCAAAGGTGCAAAAATGCCCTCAATATTTACACGGATGTCCCACTTACACTCTAAATTAATTTTTTTTCTAAAAATATTTTTAACGTTACAAATTTAAGTTTCGGGTTGTGCGCTTCCCCGTTAATCTGGAGATCTGCATAGACTAGCTAACTCATAATACATAAACAATTTTTGCTGACAAAGCATAAAGAGATAACAAAAAAGGCAAAAAAAAAAAAAAACCTAATTTCATAATTAAACTCTAATAAAATTCCTTCTTACTCCTAATTTCACATACCCAACATTATCACAATGTCCAAGTCGTCGACGAAGACGATCAAGCCGGAAGAATTCCATCACAGTCCCGTCCATTACGCCGTCGCACTAGCCGATCACGCCACCCTCTCTAAGTTAGTTTCTTCCATCCCCAAGAGCGGCTCGCTGATCATATCTCCACCGTTCTCGACCGCCGCGACAATCCACACAGTTGCCATGGGTTGAGTCAAGACAAACGGCTCGTACGCCACCGCACTCACTAGCTTCTGCTCGTACGCCATGCAGACTCGAACCCCTAACCTCATAGTTGCCATGGGTTGAGTAATACTGGCCAAACCCGTCAATTGATAAATCTTTAGTTGCAATGATGGATTGTCATTGATTTTGGAAATTATGTGTTTTTTAATCTCCCTGCCTGATTGAAGATGTTGTATTTGTCAATGATTTTGCTCTTCAATTGATAAGTCCTTAATTGTAGATGATGCCGTGTTGTTGATGTGAATTGTTTTTTTAATCAATTTGCGAGACACGTGATTGTAATTTGGAACAGAGACACTAAATATTATCAATCTTTATTGTAATTTGTTTCAAGTAAATAGTAGAGAAAGAGTTTTTGGAGGGAGAAAAAGGAATGGTGATGAAAGAAGGGAGATGCTCTGTTTTATCTCTTTTGCTATTACTAAACACAAACACAAAGGAAGAGTGAGATGCTCTATTTTATATCTACTACTGCAATTCTCTCTGTTTCTCTCGTACCTCTTTCTTGGGTCGCTTTCTCCACTAATTTGACTTCCAAAGTTGACTCCATTGATGCCGCCGAATCCATGGCTTGGAGGAAAAATCCATGGCCTAGTCAACACTGACCCTCTTCTCAGGGTGAAAGTGGGATATCCGCGTAAACATCAATATTTTTGGACCTTTACCCTTTTAAATTTTAATGTATGTATATCTAATTTGGTCAAGCTATATTAAAAAACAATAAACATGATTATTTTTTGAGTCCTATCATAAGTGATTTATGTATCCAAATGACACATAATAATAGGACCCTAATTCAGTGATTTATGTGTTATTTGGATACATAAAAAAAATTGGATTGCATAGACTGTACAATTCTATTTTTCACATGTATTCAAATGACACTTAAATCACTAAATTTTATAAAAATTTCAATTCTAATAAATTACATTAATTATTTAAGAGTCATAAAAAAAAAATTGCGCATGTCGCTAGACCGGTTCCCCAAGACTTATTGTATTAAAAAATAAAATGATTATTTTTTGAGTCCTATCATAAATTTACGTAAATTTATCAATACATTACATTTATAAAAACTACAGGGGTTTACTTATTACGCGTCTTTCTAAAAAGATTATCGCTAATACTTATATTCATAATATAGATTTTTTTAAAAAAATTCAAAGAAGTTTAATTTTCATACTTTGAGAAATAAATTGAAATACGTACAAATTTTGGGACCAGTTTTATTATTTATCTCTCTATATCTCATCCTATAAAATGTATCGTTTGTTAATTTTTTTAATTCTAGCTATTAAAAATTAATTTTTATTAATATAATATGAATTCTCAAATTTTACGTTATATATAATTTAATTAGCATGCCAACTCCTTTCCACAACTGAGTTCAATTTTAAAAAAATAAAAATTCTAGTCTATCTGCAAAATTTTAAAATTCAAGATTGTTGTGACCTAATTTGGTTTATTTAATATAATAGTTAATATTATAAATTTTAATTTACAAGATTGCTGCATAATTCTTGTTAATATTTCATATTGTATTTGACTATTATTTTATTATAAGTAAATTATTCTTTCCGTCCCATAATATATGACGTTTTAGGTGATTTTATTTTCCAAATTATTTGACGTTTTAAAATATTTAGGAGAATTAATTATAATCTTTTCAAAATTAAAATGTTATGGATGAGAGAGAGTATAACATAAGTATGGTAATAAATGAGAATTTAAGTATATTATAGATAATTGATACTATATTTAACATTTTTTAATTATTTTTTTAATTCTTATATATAATTTTAAAATATCATATATTATGGGAGAGATATATTAGAGAAAGTACTACTTATAACATTCTGATATTGGTTCCCACTTCCCAGGGTCCAATGGGACAGTTATTTTGGGGACAGGAGAAGAGAATACATCCCACCTGGACACTTATAATAAAGAATGGAATAGAAAATTAAATTCCATCCAGATACAGATAAAAGACATTTATCTTTTTGTTTAATAAGAGAGAAAGGGAAAGTGGGGTGGTTCTATTTTGAGATTTTAGAGAGAGAAAAAAAAAGTTAGGAGAAAAGAATGGGGGTGACCATAGATGAGAACACTAGTAGCTGCTGCAAGAACAAAAAGGGACCTGGGTATGCAACTCCACTTGATGCCATGGCTGGTCCAAAGGAGTCTCTAATCTATGTCACTTGTATTTACACAGGTACCTATCTTTCTCTATCTATATCTATAGTTATATATACAACTGAATAGATGATTAGCCAATAGTTAATTCAATTCTAATTCTATTGATATATTAGTTAATTATTGGTTTATGGGAAGGGCTAATCTTTGGGTTGTTTACTTAGAGATAATTGTTTTGAGTTTGTTAATTGGAATCTTGTCCAAGTAAAAATTAACTTTTTTTATGATCCCATTATCTTTTCCTGGAATTGGAGTTGGAGAGGAGGAAGAGATTTAAAAATTAAATAAATAAAAAAGACTGCCCAAATGTCATGGTCATTCTCTTAAGCAATTGTGATTATTAGCCATAAAAGCTATGAGAAATCTGCATTTGTGTTATTGGATTTTTTTTTTCTGCTGTTGGAAAGTCTTGTATTTTAAGAATCTAAAAGTATTTTCACAAAATTCATATTTTAGTTTGCTAGTTATGGAAAGTAAAACTCTCTTTTAAGTTAGGTTGGTCAAGCAATCCTATGTTGTTCCTGCTCAAACTCCTTACTTAAAATCCTGCTTGATTATCTTTAAATTATTTCGGAAATGAAAGAAAAATCAGTTAAATCCCAGGTGGGACATAGTCATATATAGATTTGAAATGCTACTCTGCAGCCTGAGCAACTTCATTGTTGAATCCATATTTTTTATCAGCTCCCTTACCTTATGGTAATTTATATGACTGCGATGCTATAGTTCACTTTTTTATTCTTATTTTTTTTACTCTCTCTCAACTAGCAAGCTTTTCTTGTTTAATTTGCACTTTAAGGTGATTGTTTTACCTTCCTGGTTGAAATGTCCTTTGTGAAAAGGGAATATCAACGTAATGTTACTGTGATAAAATTTGTGAGGTTTTGAGGTTAAAACATTCCAAGTCTATCATTTAGAATCCCATTACACTGGCAAAGAGGAAAACTTTGTAAGTTGTTATATGTAGTCTATTAATATAATCAGCCTCCCCTGGTTTATGATGAGTGTTAGCTAATTTGTTTCTGTGAACGGTTGAGCGGGATGGAGCCTTTTTTAATCAATCAGTCATTCTCATGTCTTGTGCAATTTGAAGCCATGGACGGCATTATACACCAGAAAGAAAAAAAAGGAAAAACAAAAACAAAACTATCTAGTACCACTACCACGTCCCTCCCAGTTATTATTCCCCAATTTAAGTACATAAGACTTTCATGCTTTTGAACTTCAAACGAAAATAGTTTCAGGCACTAAGTGCATTACTTGCTGTCATTTTCCCTTTGGTAAAAACAAGGGTGATTGTCGAAGATAAAGGTAAGATAACCATGCACTACACACAGAATATGAATATGAAACTGAAACGAAATAAAGTGTTTTACACTTTTATTCTCTCGTGTAATGAAACTTTTACTTTTTTCCGTTACAGGAACAGGAAGGGAGAAGCCTGACTACCTGGGTACAGTCGACGTAGATCCTAGCTCAGAAACATATTCCCAAGTCATCCACAGGTTGCCCATCCCTCATTTAGGTGATGAACTACATCACTCGGGGTGGAATTCCTGCAGCTCTTGCCATGGAGATCCTTCAGCTGCCAGACGGTTTCTTGTCCTGCCTTCACTTGTGTAAGAAAGTAAATTTTGGCCTCCACATGCTAACACTTTTTAGGCTTCCTGCTGATATTAGTATGATCTGTTCATCACGTTTATATCAAATATGCAAATTAGATGCTTTAAGAGTGAAAAAATATTTAGGGAAAAAAAGGAAAGAAAAATCAAGAGTAGCAGCAATCATGTATGTGTTTATGGGTGATAGTGAGTGTCAAGACCTTAACTTCAATTTTACAGTTTCATTTTGGAACAAATTTACCAGGTTACTGATGAATGAACATCATTTAGCTTCACAGTTTAGAGCAAGTATAAAGGTAATCATCTACATTATTGTCCACCATAAGTTTCAAAGGTCTGTGCTTAACAACATTGTGTAGTAAAGGGTACATAACTTTGAGGAAGTAAATACGATGATCGGGTAACTTTCTAGAACTTTTTGAAATAAAGTGACTGTTTATATCGTTGTGTGTTTTAACTGCAATTTCTTTTAGATATCCATACTATGACTTTTATGTTTGCCTCTAAAGTCTATACACTAGGTTACATTACTCGGATGGATTGTCCGCTTGACACAGGGTCTTTGAAGAGTCTAACATGAATACTACTCAATTTTTGCTAATTTTTTACACTAAAATTAAGTGTCCAACACCTATATCCGAGTGTCAAGCATCGGACAAAGTAAAAAGTCAATGTAATAGTCTATTTAGAAAGCATATGCAATGATGAAGTTCTCCTGTTATTTGGTACAATTCTCTCTTAATATTCTCTCTCTAATGGTGTAAATGAACCGAGTCGAGTCGAGTATTGAGTTGCTCAAATTTGGTTCACAAAATTTATCGAGTATAAAATAAGATTTGATTGAGGTTCATTTAGCTACCGAGTCGAGTACGATCTCAAATCAGTTTGAACTTTTCGAACGAATATGATCCGAGTATCAATATAAAATTGCAATATAAGGAGGTTTGAGTAATTTATCGAACTTTTAAAATTTGCTCATATTATATTTTGATTCGAGCTAGTCGAGCTCGAATCAAACTTTTAGTCGAAGTACGAATCGAGCTCGAACTGTTTGCTCGTTTTACAGCCTTATCTCTATCTACTCTTTAGTGGTTTTTTTGCTTTGACAATTTTCTTTAAATATTTAATTGCCTGTAACAATTCTTTCAGATCTGGCCGCATATATGCTATTGACACTCTGAAGAATCCAAGGACTCCAAGTTTGCATAAAGCTGTTGAGCCTCAGGAAATCATAGAAAAAACTGGATTAGCCTATCCGCACACGGCTCATTGCCTTGCTTCTGGTGAGATAATGGTTTAATGCCTTGGAGATAAAGATGGAAAGACCGAGGGAATTGGATTTCTTTTGCTTGACTCGGAATTTAATGTGAAAGGAAGGTACATGTGGTTGTATTAAAAGACATACATTACCAAATAGTTTTTCAAAAAATTACAAAATATGAATATTTGCGATTGTTAAATTTCAGTATTTACTGATTAACAGTTGATAGCATTCAAATAGTTCAAGAATATATGTTTTTTCTTGTCTTCTGGCCCAGCCATGTTCTCATCTTCCACCAGCAACAAACATGTCAAATGTTATACCCATTGATAAACATTTTCAAAAACTTGTCTTGGGTTTATTTTTTTTGCCACTGTAATTTTGAAAATGAACTGCATATACAATTTATTAAGATCCCTTTATAATGACCAAATGGACAAATTTGTAAAAAAAAATGACAATTTTATCGTATAGTTTTGCTCCAATTTCTTTCTTTATATTTATTAGGTGGGAAAAACCAGGACACAACCCACTTTTTGGCTATGATTTCTGGTACCAACCCAGACACAAGACTATGATCAGCACATCATGGGGAGCCCCAGCCGCTTTCACAACAGGTTTCAACCTTCAACATGTTTCCGATGGTTTATATGGACGCCATTTGCATGTCTATAGCTGGCCTGATGGTGAAATAAAGCAGACACTGGATCTTGGCAATGAAGGGCTTCTACCCTTAGAGGCGAGTAAATGTTTTCTTGTTATTCTTTAAAAGAGCTCTCTTATTGTTATTGAAAAATTATTGGAATGACATCATTCATATTATAAATTGGTTCACAGGTAAGGTTCCTACATGATCCATCTAAAGATACAGGGTATGTTGGTTGTGCCTTAACAAGCAACATGGTACGCTTTTTTAAGACAGCAGACAGCTCATGGAGCCACGAGGTGAGCCTAGTCCCTTCGCATTCTATAAAGTGACAACATATACCGAGTAAGAGGCAATTGTCTAATTGAATTTGCAGGTTGTGATATCAGTGAAACCACTGAAAGTGCAAAACTGGATTCTTCCCGAGATGCCTGGGCGTATAACTGATTTTCTGATTTCTCTCGATAATCGATATCTCTACTTAGTGAACTGGCTTCATGGAGATATTAGACAGTACAATATTGAGTATCCTAAGAATCCTGTACTGGCAGGCCATGTATGGGTTGGGGGCCTTATTCAGAAAGGAAGTTCTGTAGTTGTTGAGGCTGAAGATGGTAGCACGTACCAGGTTGAGGTCCCACAGGTCCAGGTATGGAGCATTTCAAATTTGAACTAGAATAAAGTTTTCCAGTTACTTCTCTGTGAACTTTTAACCTCAATAACCTATGCTACACGGCTTCTTCACTTTGTCCTGGAATACCCGTGTCGACATTGACTCTCAGACTAGGGTATGGGTACTAGACACTTCATTCTAGTGTAAAAAATTGGTAAAATTGAGCAGTACCCGCGTTGGACTCTTCAAAATACCGTATCCAACTGAACACTCCATCCGAGTTCGTGTAGCATAGTTAATAACTGCATAAAGCCATATATTTCGATCATAAGGCTCCTTTTGAAATGTTCTTTGTGTTTAGGGGTGCTTGAAAAATGCCATTTTAGTACAACTTTCCCTTTTCAGAAAGCTAATTCTCATGAAACCTAAATTTATTACTTGGTCTTCCATTTCTATGGCTAGACATATTTCCTAGTAGATATCATTGTTTAACCATGTCAAACCAAATATTTAGAGCTTTTTTTGTTTTTTTTCTCTAGGGAAATCGGTTGAGAGGAGGGCCTCAGATGATTCAGTTGAGTTTAGATGGGAAGCGGCTTTACGTTACAAACTCACTCTTCAGCAAATGGGACAGCCAGTTCTATCCGGAGGTCGTGGAGAAAGGATCCCATATGTTACAGATCGACGTTGACACTGAGAAAGGTGGGCTGACAATAAACCCAAATTTTTTTGTCGACTTCGGAAAGGAACCTGAAGGTCCTTCCCTAGCACATGAAATGAGATATCCTGGTGGTGACTGCACTTCAGACATATGGGTATAAACATCTTGTGTCTTTATAGAAAATAAGCAGTTAACTTCTGTATAGCATATCAGGGGGAAAACATTAAACTAAGTAATTAACCCCTTTTAATGTCAACCGGTTAAGTCAGGACAAGGTTTGATCAATGTAAATCAATATATTTGACAATTCAGAAGGGATTTTGAGTTCTAAATTGTTGTAAGTTTTCTTATTATATACTTGAATTTGGGATCTCTTAATTATATGGTTTTACTGTTTTACGTGAGAGTACCTGGTTTTTCTCTTGATATTAGACAACATAGTGATGCAGCTTGGGCAAACAGCTTTATAATATATAGTCACCAACTTGCTGTAAAAACAATTAGCCTTTGTAGGAACTTCAAAAAAAGTAGTAGATGAACAATGTCTCGCATCCTTAAAAAGATCTTAATGTTACCAAAAATCAGAGCATGAACATTTCCCATCCTTAAAATGGTGAAATCTGTTGGCGTCGCGAACAACAATTTCCCTTTTCACTATGCTAGAAATGAATTTGAAAACAATATGGCAATCTCCACAAACGCGGAGATTTTTCACTATTCTTATAACTGTACCAGGAACAGACTTTAGCAGTCCATAAGCCACAGCAAGCCTCTCACTATGCCAAAAGAGTTGCTTTTCCTTCTCTTGCTGCTCCATATCATGCAAAACTGAATTAGTATCAGGTACATAACCTCTTCTCCTCATCTCTGCATCAAGTTCTTTAAGTAGACCGAAAATCTCATCCTTCAATGGATGTGAAGTCTCCCCAACATAGAACACTTGCCTCTCCTTTCCCAAGTCAATGCAACTGTAACCAGGTTCCTTCTTAAATTCCATATCCGCCATTAACTTCCGTAGTTTAGATACATTTTCCCATAGCAGCACCAGCATAAACATTAGATAGCAGAATATAGGTTGAAGTATCTGTCGGCCCTAACCTCAATAGATGATCAGCGACTCTAATTCCCATGTCGCTTGCAAGCACTTAATAAAGCTGCCCAAGCAGCTTCATCAGGCTTTAAGGGCATTGTATTGATAAGCTTCTCAGCATCATCAAGATGCCCTGATCGACTAAAAAGATCCAATAAGCACGTATAGTGCTGTAGAGAAGGGCTCAATCCATACTCAACCATGGATTTGAAGAGAGAACGTCCTTTGTTAACTAACCCAACATGACTACAAGCATAAATTAAACCTAAAAATGTCACTTCATTTAGTTTTAGTCCAGTTGAAACCATCTCTTCATAGAGCAACAGTGCTTCCAAAGCTCGCCCATGCTGGGCCATCCCAACTATAATTGAAGTCCAAGAAACTACATCTTTTTGGCGTATACTATCAAATGTACTTTTTGCTGCGTTTACATCACTACATTTTGCATACATGTCCACTAGTGCATTACTCACAGATAAGCTAGATTCGTAACCAAGCGCTAAAACTAAGCAATGGATTTGCTTTCCAATGCTGCAAAATTAGCAGAAGCTCCAATAATACTTGAAAGAATAAATGGGTCTACAATATCAATCCCTTCTCCTCTCATTTCATTAAACAGATTAAATGCATCAACCCAATATCCACTCTGCACCAAACCAGATATCAAAGCAGTCCAAGTAAACAAATTACCCTCCTTCATACCTTTTAAGAGCTCAATAGCTTCTGATTTCCGACCACTCCTGGCATACCCAGATACCATAGTTGTCCAAGAAGCTGAATTTTTCCAACAAATTGAGTCAAAAACCAAATGGGCATCATCAACTAATCCACATTTTGCATACAAATCAACAAGTGAGGACTTAACCACATCGTCATTTGAAAACGGCGACGATACAAACCGGGCATGCACTTGAATACCCATTCTTAAAGCCCCCAACCCCAAGCTAACACAAGCCTTGACTAGACTTGCATAGACAAAATGGTCAGGTTGCAACCCATCAAGAGCTACCATGTTTGGGAACATGGAGAGGGTTCGGTGGGGTAAATTGGCTTGGTTGTGGGCAGTAAGAATTGAAGCCCAGGAGACTGGGTCTCTTTGGGGCATTTCATCGAACAATTGGAGGGCACTTTGAATAAGACCGCATTTGCAATACATATCTACGAGATTGTTGGGAAGGAAACCACATTGGTCTAGGCCGGTTTTGATGATATGTGCATGAATGGATTTTCCTTGAGATGGAGCTCGGCGTCTTGCGCAGAGTTGGAGTTGGTGAAGAAGGTGAGAGTCAGGCAGGCATTGGGTTTTGACTAGTTCAGGCCACACTTTCGATAGGTCAGGCCTTGACATCTAAAGTTTGGCCTGATTAGGCCTGAACGGCCAGGTCAAGACTAATTTGACTTTTTTTTAATTGTTAAATATTAAAAATATAAACTATAAAATATAAATTAATAAAATTTTGTAAAAATAAATTTTTAATGAAGAACTGAGTATTTACAATGTAGAACAAACTAACTTATTATTAATGATGTTAATATTTATCATTAAAAGTAACAAAGAATATTAATTAAATTTTAATGTTAAATATTAGTATTTAGAAGAAACTAACTTATTATTATAATTAAATCAACTAACTTTTAATATCAAATATTAAATAAACTAACTAGTATATTAATTAAATGTATGTACAAAAATCAAGAATGAATAATTAAAATTTTAAACTTTATTGATGTATTAATTAAAACTAATGTATTACACCTTACAAATTAAAACTAATGGCTTGGGCTACTTATTTTATTATTATTTTCTTAATTGGATTGGGTCAAATTTAAGTGTATTTGATTGCAAGATCTTAATGTATCTTAACAAAATTTCACATCTTAACGCTAATTTTCGAATAATTTAGGCTTCGTATTTGCATGTCTTAATAATTTAGAGAGAATTTTTTTTATCCCAATTTCAAACATTAAGATATATTAAAAGTTGAACTATTAAGATACAATCAAATACCACCCTATCTAATCTATCATTATATATATTAAATCATAGTACATGACACAATAATTTGACAAATGTCTTTCTACCAATTCAACACCTGTTCATCCTAATTAATACTCCTAATTACCGTAAAAAAACCTAAATTCATTTACCAAATTCCCCTAAATCTGGGATCATATGGCTTCCCAACTTCCACGAAATCTGGGATCATATATTCAAAAATGGCGAGAATAGAGAGAGATCGGGAACTTCTGATACCAGTAGCTTACCCCTCCGTTGACAATGGCGCTTCTTCTAAACCTTCTTCTTCCGCTTCTTCTTCTAATCATCCCGGCCGCGAGGTTAATTAATCCTATATTTTGTTGAGCTGTTTTAGGTTTTAATTTTATGATGCTTAGGGTTACACTTTATGTTGCTGTTTCCGGTTACACTTTCTACAATTTTAACACCTGTCTATCTTATTTACTGCTCTATATTGTCCTTGAAAAAAACACCCTTCACATAGCCGGGCGCGGAACAAGAGATGGATCGCATTGTCGATTTTCCCCAATTTTTTTTGTTACTGGAGCTGCAATCTTCGGAAGAAAAACCGATTAGGGGAGTCGACGGCCGGAATCTGACTGAAAAATCAGAGGTAGCCGTCGATATGAGAGGATCTAAACCCAAAGTCGTCGATACGAGAGGATCCAAAGCCTGATAACATATTGCTTTTCCAAACCCAAAGCCGGCGAAAATCAAAACATATTGTTTTTCCGGTATGCAAATTCTCTCCCAGTCACACACATACATACGTACATATATTGTTAATTGTTCTAAATTTTGGGGTTTTTTTCTGTTATCAGTTGTACAAATTTACAAACAAAATAAAATTCTAAATGTATATAAATTTTATCTTTATTTATATTTATATTTATATTCTGGACGCCGTTATTGATTTCAAGAAAGGATAACGCAGACAGGTTATGGGAGTAGATTAGAGAGTGATTATGTCGAGCGAAAGGGTTCATGTTGAGCTCTGCTGAGGTACTCATTTCATTCGTTCTAAATCCTTCCTCTCTCTCTCTCTCCTGATTTTTGTTGATTATTATTTGGATGCGTGATTGTTGATATAATTTGTCTGTTTCTATATGCTCAAGTTGCCATTGCGATGTGATGATTTCTCGGTAAAATTTGATACGCAGGTTTTGAGTTTCTGTTAAATTTTGTGGATATTTTAGATTTGACACTTGATCCTCCGAATCTAAAACGATCAGGATATGAATCTATCAATTTTATTTCAATTGTAACAGTCGAATCTAACACCGATGTATTGGTGAGTTACTAAATTCAGATATGGCAAGAACATTTTTCCTCTCTCTTCTGGATCAGTATCAGTTGTACTATAAAGTAATTGCACAACGGCGAAGGAGAAGCAGAAAATACTGAAAAGGAGAAAAAAAATCAAAATATGTAAAGCTGGAAGCAAAACAAAATACTAGATAACAAAATGGTATCTAAAGCCATCAAACCAAAATTCGTGAGAAGTTTAATATCTGACCGCTATCATGCTGTTTTAATTCAACTATAAATGCAGTTATTATCTGGTTGTAAAATTGATCAATTTAGCATATATTGAGCAGACCAAACGGCTTTCAAACATATTCTCTTAGATAATTTAATATGCATTTACTGGCTAATCATAAAAGCAAAGTCTTATGATTTACTTGGTTTATTTAGTAAAAAGATGGAAATCTGAGAGACAATGAACAGAATAATCATTAAACCATACAAGTATTCTAACAATTAAAATCATATATTATATAATGTATTGTTTGTAGGAATGTGTGGCCTTTTCTTGTGACTGATCTTTTAAGATGATTTTAATCTGATATGGCAATTTAGTGATTGATTTAATCAAATGCGTGTTTTAGGCTCATTCGATTAAAAGGCTACTTTATTATGATTTACTTGGTTTCTTTAGTTTTTTTTCTCCCATTGGCTTGTGTTTAATTTTTTGTCCAACGAATGATTTGGCTTTTCTTTCCCTTGCGTGTCTCCTTTTTGGGATCTGTTCTTTGAGATATTTTTAATATAATGTGTATATTTAGTAAAAAGATAGAAATCTGAGAGACAATGAACAGAAGGATCATTAAACCATACAAGTATTCTAACAATTAAAATCATATATTATATAATGTATTGTTTGTAGGAATGTTTGCATCAGTTCTAGAAGGATTGAGCATTGATTTCCTTGATGAATACTTTATGGAACTTGCTTAATATATGAAATTATTATCAACATTTGATGCTTCTTTGCCTTTTTCTCATATGAATAGGTATTGAAATACAAGCATAAATGTGACGCCCCCAAAATAGGTTTACAACACCCATTCTCGAGTCACAAATAACATGGCATGTAAACAACTACAACTTTATTAATACAACATAAAAGCTGTGAGTTTAAATACAAATATTTTCTTCTGTATAATATCAACACTCAAATAAGTCCTCATTACAATTATTGATATATTATTTTACAAAATGGTGAGGACTACTAAAACAATTTTCTAAGACCTTCATTCCATACCTCGACTAGTACTCGCTACATTCTCGCCTCCTGAGAAGAAAAATGGAACAAAAAGGAAAAGGGTGAGCTCAACTAGCCTAGTAAAAAATATTATGACTAAGATAATATAGAACAAATTATCGTTAGTCTTCAACAGAAAAAAATCGATAGAATATAATATGTATAACAAGTTTCGATCAATATTCGCAATGAAAATAATAATTCATAGAAGAGTTACGTAGAGAATGAAATCTACTAATATCTATGAATTTAAAAGTCCATCATCAATATTTTATCCTCAGTAACATCAATCAACATACTTCTTGAATCAAATATTCATCTTTTTGACTACAAAGCCAAAGATATTCATCATTGGTCATGTTCATCTCAACACCTGTACATCTTTGCACTACGGGCCAAAGATATTCATAAGAAAATCAACCATCTTTCCACTATAGGCCAAAGATATTTAGTAATATCATCATTTAGGACTGAGGATGATGAAAAATATTTTAAAGAAAATGAATCCAGTGAAACAAAAGAACAAATATTAAGGATTCGTACTTTAAATAGTTCAAAAATACTTCATAAATAACCATAGTGAAGTAAAATTCAAGAATGATCAAAACATGGATACAATCAAAGCTAGTATCCATAATCGATATTTTGGGAAAAAAACTAAAAATTTAATTTTTCTGTGAATAGTGCCGTATTCGTGAATAGTGCTGTATACGTGAATAGTACCGTATACGTGAATAGTAACTCCGACACTAAAAGACAAGAATTTCACAAGAAAAATCTTACCAATAATCCGGCATAATGATATTAAAAGAAATATCATTTTTAGAAAAATATAACATCTCTTATCTCGAAAAAAATAGTACTTCTGGCTGGAATATCAGATATAACGCTGAAAGAACTTGCACTGTATAGCAACACTCAAAGTATCAAAATACTCACAAGAATACGCTCGATAATATAGAGAGAGAAAACTTCAGTTTATGGTGTGATTTTCAAATCTAACCTAAGCACTCTATTTATAAGAAAATATTTAGAACACCAAAGCAGAAAATTTAATAAAATATTAATATAATTATAAAATTTTCACGCCCATCTTAGAAATCTGATTTTAGCTCATTTACCACACATGTGGGGCCCACCAATAATGAAAAAAATGTTTTTCTTAAAAAAATAATTAAAACTTCAAAAATTAATTATTCTGGAACTCCGGAACTTCAATAATTCATAATAAATAGCCCTTTTATCAGAAAAATTCAAATCTTATATCCTTTCCATAGGAAATTCCATTCTCTACAACTTTGCAGAAGAAAGTTTTTCTAAATTCCAAATGTAAATTGACCAAATCCACAAACCAAGGCGATTTTACAAAAGCTATAATCAAATTTCAACAAGAAATGGGGTCCACGAACATGTTTAACATGTTTTAAACAATTTTAGTAACAAAATACTCCTCATATACTCATATATCTCACATTCATTGTAAAAATATCATCATTATTATATTATTAAAATATAATAATATATTTAAATGAATTATTTATCGAAAAAGATAAAATATCAATTTTTCAACAATTGTCACTTTAAAAATTTTTCCATCTATATCCACATAAAATGAATATTTTCCTTAACATATAAATCAATAATTAATTATTCACAAATAATATTACAAAATCACAATATCGGCAAAATGCAGTAGTTCCGGAAAGAGGGGCTTTCCAATAAGGATTTCTCCTTCTCGGGCGCCGCAATTAGGTGACCAAACCTTTCCTTGAATGTAACTTTCTGACATTACCAATAATGTTATTTAATAATATTATTCAAATAATATGAATTATTAATCGATAAAGGAAAATATCGTAAATGACAATTATCAAACAACAATAATATAAAATATCAACGTAGCAATTATCAATCAATAAAATAAAACATTAAATGAAATTACCGTAATAAATTATCGAGTAAAGGCCTTCTTACGTAAGAATCAATAATTGGTGCAATACTGGTATGCTACTTGTGTTTTTAACCACCGAGTATTCCAACAAGATAATCTTGAATAACTACGCCAGTTATTTATAAACAACTTATACTTGTCGTTTTCTTCATCCAATCGCTTTTCGCATATGGGGCCTACACAAGGTTCATACTGTCAGCATTTAATATTCCCAAGAAGTAAGAATATTCCACGACCAAACGAATATTCTCCGATAAAAATGAATATTTTATAACCACTTGCTTATTTGAAATATTTAAGCATTTACCCATAACTAACCACATTAATCAAATCAACCTTACTATTTCAAAATAATAAATAGAGGAAATTTAATTTCATTTATAATAAGTTGGGTTTTACAACCTCCCTCCTTATGAAATTTCGTCCCTCGAAATCGACGTGTCACGTACTCTGTGTTTGAAAAGGTGAGGATACCTCGCTTTCATTTCCATTTCTAACTCCCAGGTCATTTCCTCAATAGCATGGTTCCTCCACAAAACTTTGACTTGTGGTACGACCTTTGTACGTAAGACATGCTCCTTCCTATCCAAGATCTTAACAGGTACCTCTTTATACGTTAAGTCTTCGGCTATCTCATCCGGTTCTAACTCAATAATGTGATTCGGGTCTTTCACATATTTACGAAGCACAGATATATGAAAAACATTATGAACACGAGACATACTTGGAGATAACGTGAGTCTATAGGCTACATTTCCTACTCGATCAAGAATCTGAAATGGACCGATAAATCGTGGATTGAGCTTTCCTCTCTTTCCGAATCTTGTAACTCCCTTCCATGGGGCAACATGCAACAATACATGATCCCCAATACTAAATTCCACGTCCTTTCGATGAAGATCCGCATAACTCTTTTGTCGATCTTGTCTTGCTTTGTATACGCTTATCAATCATTTTGATCTTTTCGTAGTAATACGTACTAACTCGGTCCCAACAATGTTGCTTCACCCACCTCATCCCAACATACCGAGAGCGACACTTTCTTCCATCCATGAATGCTTCAATGGAACTACCCCTATACTTGCCTCGATAACCTTGATTGTTGTAGGAGAATTCCACCAATTGTAAATACTTATCCCAATTCTCTTTGAAGTTTAGGACACGTAGTCTTAATAGATCTTCAAGAGTTTGAATAGTCCTCTCGATTGTCCGTCCGTTTGGAGGATGGTATGCGGCCAATCAATCAGAATCCGCGTGCCCATAGCTTTTTGCAAAGTAACCCAAAATCGTGAAGTGAATCTTGGGTCACGATCCAAAACTATGGATACTTGGCATGCCATGCAATCTCACAATCTCATTTACATACATATACGAAAGCAAGACGCTTCAAGGAATAAGTCTCCAGATCGGCAAGAAATGAGCGGATTTAGTTAATCTATCAACAATAACCCAAATAAGATTTATACCTTGAGAAACCGTGGGAAGACCCGTGACGAAATCCATGGTAATGTGTTCCCACTTCCATTTCGGAATCTCAAGTGGTTGCAATGGACCCTTAGGCACTTGATGCTTCGCTTTTTACACGCCGACAAGTTAAACACCTCGAGATAAACTTTGCAATCTCTCTCTTCATATTGTTCCACCAAAATGTATGTCAAGATCACGATACATTTTGGTACTTCCGAGATGGATTGCAAACGGTGTATTAGGTGCTTCCATCATGATCTTAGACTTCAAATCGAGAGTCGTTAGGAACACAAAATCTGAGTGTACTCAAGTATTCCTTCTCCATCGATTTTTGCTTCTGGAATAGCACCTTTTTGTACTTTCTTCTTCATACGCATTAGCTCCGGGTTACGGCGGCTTGAGCAACTTTAACTTTATTAATTAAAGTTGGTTCTACGCAGATACTTGTCATCATCGCACTTTTCGTTCGTGATATGATCTTCTACTCAACGCCGTCGGCCACCACGCTTGCTTTTCTAGGATGGTATTGAATGGTGTGGTCATAATCTTTTAATAACCGAGCCAACGTCGTTGCCGCATGTTGAGTTCCTTTTGGGTGAAGAAATATTTGAGGCTTTTATGGTCTGAATATATCTCCACTTTCTCTCTATATAGATAGTGCCTCTAGATCTTTAGCTCGAAAACGACTGTTGCCAACTCTAGATTATGAGTAGGATAATTCCTCTCATATTTTTTAAGTTGTCGCGAGGCATATGGTATGACTTTCCCATGTTGCATGAGAACACATCCTAACCATTTGCCTGAAGCATCGCTGTAGATAACAAATTCATCCAAACCAAATGGTATTGTCAGAACAGGTGCCGAAATGAGTCTCCTCTTAAGCTCTTGGAAACTCTTTTTGCATTTCTTGCTCCATACGAATTTTGTATCTTTCCGAGTTAGTTGAGTTAACGGGGTAGCGATTCGAGAAAATCCTTCCACGAATCTTCGATAATAACCAGCTAAGCCCATAAAGCTATGTACTTCAGTCATCGTCTTCGGTTGCTCCCAACTTTGTATTGCTTCAATCTTCGTCGTCAATTGACAGATACTCCATGTTTTGACACCACGCGCCCAAGGAATGCTACTTCCTCGCTTAGAACTCACATTTCTTCAACTTAGCGTATAGCTTGTTTTCACGGCCTTTGGAGTACCAAATTTCGAAACGGTGCTCATGATCTTCACTACTTTTGGAATATATGAGGATATCATCAATAAAGACAACAACGAATCGATCCAAATATTCCTTGAATATCCGGTCCATCATATCCATGAAAGCCGCAGGAGCATTAGTCAATCCAAAAGACATGACTAAGAATTCATAATGCCCATACCGAATTCTAAAAGCGCTTTGAATATCCTCGCCTCTAATCTTCAAATGATGATATCCGTAATCGAAGATCGATCTTTGAAAAAGAATTGTGCTCCTTGCAAATCGGTGAAACAGTCATCAATACGAGGTAGCGGATACCTATTCTTGATAGTGACATGATTTAATTCTCGATAGTCAATACTGAAGTCGCATACTTCCGCTCTTTCTTCTTTACAAATAAAACAGAGAGCACCCCAAGGAGATATACTAGATCTAATGAAACCGATGTCCAACAACTCCTATAGTTGGACTTTTAACTCTGAAGTTCAATAGAGCCATTCGATATGGGGTTTTAGAAATGGGCTTGTATCAGTTCAAGATTAATAAAGAATTCAACTTCACGCTTACGGGGTAGACCGAAGTTCTTCTTCAAGAAATACGTCGTGAAATTTACTAACAACAGAATATTATTCAAATCGACGTGTCTTTATTCAAATCCATAACACGGGCTAAGAAAGCTTGACATCCGCTTTTTAATAAACGAACGACTTTATGGCTTTATATAACGGTGATTGATTTTAGTGGTTTAGTTGTTTGAATTCGCATACAACAAAGTTGGTTAGGAATATGAAAACTAACAACCTTACGAAAACAATCAATTTTGGCATGATGAGTAGTTAACCAATCAATCCCTAAAATCACGTCAAATGCAAGTATTTTTAAAGAGATAAGGTCAACAGGTAAGGTCAACAGGTAAGGTGGTGGTGCCAACTTGGATCAAACAAGATTTATAAACAGTGGATGTAATGAAAGTTTCTCCTAACAGTCTACAGATAAATCAAAGTCTAATTTCTCCGGAGTCGAGTTTAAACGTTGAGCACAAGCAGGAGAGATAAATGAACGGGTAGCACCGATATCTAGTAAAGTATAAACTTCGCAAGAATTTATGATTAGCTTACCCGTGATCACCTCGTTTGGGTTCCTCGTATTTTGACCAGTCACGACAAACGCTCTTCCAAGAACCGTTGACTTTGACTTTTCTGGTACAGCCTTTTGAGTCACCATCCCCGCTGGACTTGGTTTCGCTACCGTACAATCTCGAGCGATATGTCCTTCTTTTCCACAATTATAACATGCCTTGAACTGTTGTGGGCAATTTGGGATGATATGTCCCTCTTTTTCACATTTATAAAGATACGACCCAGTGGTCGCGTTCTCCTCCCTTAGAACCATTCTTCTTTGGTCTTGACGTCTTCACATTATCATTGTTGAATCTCCTCTTTTAAAATCTCCCCACTCGCTTCTTCTTCTATTTTCATGGCCATGATTACCACCAAAGTGGTTACTTTGCTTTGTCCGTATTTTTCTTTCTCCTCCGGTTATCGTTGTTCGACGATCGCTACATCCATAGATGATCCTCGGTTATGGTCCCTCGGTTGAACGTACTTTCGTTATCTCGCTCTAATAATTGAGCTCTGTTGACAACATCCGAATAGAGAGAAAATTTATGAGAAATGAGATATTGACGTATCTTTGGGTTTCAAACCTCTCGTAAACATCCGCGCGTCATACGCTTCCTCATTCTCCACCAAATGAGGTGCAAACTCGATAACTCTCGCAAACTTCGCCTCGTCTTCGGGACACCATCATGTTGTTTTGTTCCAATCTAATAAACTTCACTTTCTTCATATGACGAATACTTTCGTGAAAGTACTTGTCATTAAACAGCTTTTTAAACGTCTCCCAAGGCATACGCCGAAAAGCGGTTTGGATGGGTACGCTTCACGATTCCCACCAAAGAATCGCCTCATTACGGAACATAAAGGTGGCGAATGGAACCTTCGTTCCTCCGGGCATCCCAAGACATCGAATATCTTGGTAATTTGTTTTGACCCACGCTTCGCCTTAATCGGATCCGCTTTCCCGCACTCGTAGTCTCAACTCTTTGAATCGCTTGGTTGTGACAAACCGTATGCGTTATCATTTCCACTGTATTTTGTGCACGAGTCTCCTCGCCGATTTTGCATGAATTGCAAAAAGCTTCTAAACATTCCGTCGTTCATCATATGCTCAGTGGTGTTGTTTACAGGAGGAACATTGCCAGCCTGTTGCACGTTCTCCTCATTGGTGAGTAAAGGTGTCTCCACAGTCTCATTTACTCCACTGTTAACATTCTCAGTTGTCATTCTCAAATACTGTCATAAAACAAAGGTTAATTAAAGAAATTGATATGCAACATAATAACCCTATACTCTGACCAACCAACAAATAAGCTTAGGTAGGACACACTAGCGAATGATTTACTCGTCTCTCCCCTCCTAGTTCTATTCTCCGATCTCCGCCAGAAATCATATCCCTAAGCTCTGATACCAACTGTGATGCCCCCAAAATAGGTTTACAACACCCATTCTAAGTCGTCAATAACATGGTACAGAAACAACTACAACTTTATTAATACAACATAAAAACTGTGAGTTTAAATACAAATATTGTCTTCTAGACAATATCAATACTTAAATAAGTCCTCATTACAATTATTGATATATTATTTTACAAAAATGGTGAGGACTACTAAAACAACTTTCTAAGACCTTTATTCCATATCCCGACTAATACTCGCTACATTCTCGCCTCCTGAGAAGAAAAATAGAACAAAAAGGAAAAGGGTGAGCTCAACTAGTCCAGTAAAGAATATTATGACTAAGATAATATAGAACAAATTATCGTTAGTCTTCAACAGAGAAAAATCTGATAGAATATAATATCGACAACAAGTTTCGATCGAATATTCAGTAATGCGAAATAATAATTCATAGAAGAGTTACGTAGAGAATGAAATCTACTAATATCTATGAATTTAAAAGTCCATCATCAATATTTTATCCTCAGAACATCAATCAACATACTTCTTGAATCAAATATTCATCTTTTGCACTACAGCCAAAGATATTCATCAATCACCGTCATGTTCATCTCAACACCTGTACATCTTTGCACTACGGGCCAAAGATATTCATAAGAAAATCAACCATCTTTGCACTACAGGCCAAAAATATTTAGTAATATCATTATTTAGGACTAAGGATGATGAAAAATATTTTTAAAAAAACGAATCCAGTGAAACAAAAGAACAAATATTAAGGATTCGTACTTTAAACAGTCCAAGTTCAAAAATATTTCATAAATAACCATAGTGAAGTAAAATTCAAGAATGATCAAAACATGGATACAATCAAAGCTAGTATCCATAATCGATATTTTGGAAAAAAAATGAAAATTTAATTTTTCTGTGAATAGTGTCGTATTCGTGAATAGTGCCGTATACGTGAATAGTACCGTATACGTGAATAGTAACCCCAACACTAAAAGATAAGAATTTCATAAGAAAAATCTTACTAATAATCCGACATAATGATATTAGAAGAAATAATATTATTTTTAGAAAAATATAACATCCCTTACCTCGAAAAAAATAGTACTTCTGGCTGGAATATCAGATATAACGCTGAAGGAACTTGCACCGTATAACAACACTCAAAGTATCAAAATACTCACAAGAATACGCTCGATAATATAAAGATAAAAAACTTCAGTTTCTGGTGTGTTTTTCAATTCTAACCTAAGCACTCTATTTATAGGAAAATATTTAGAACACCAAAGCAAAAAATTTAATAAAATATTAATTTAATTATAAAATTTTCACGCCCATCTTAGAAATCTGATTTCAACTCATTTACCACACATGTGGGGCCCACCAATAATGAAAAAAACGTTTTTCTTAAAAAAAATAATTAAAACTTCAAAAATTAATTATTCCGGAACTTCGGAACTTCAATAATTTATAATAAATAGCCCTTTTATCAGAAAAATTCGAACCTTATGTCCTTTTCATAGGAAATTCCATTCTCTACAACTTTGCAGAAGAAAGTTTTTCCAAATTCCAAACAGAAATTGACCGAAATCCACGAACGGGCGATTTTACAGACTATAATCAAATTTCAGTCACGAAATGAGGTCCATGAACATGTTTAACATGTTTTAAACAATTTTAGAAACAAAAATACTCATCCTCATATACTCATATATCCCACATTCATTGTAAAAATATCATTATTATTATATTATTAAATATAATAATATATTTAAATGAATTATTTTATCAGAAAAGATAAAATATCAATTTTTCAACAATTGTCACTTTAAAATTTTCTCCATCTATATCCACATAAAATGAATATTTTCCTTAATATATAAATCAATAATTAATTATTCACAAATAATATTACAGAATCACAATACTGGCAACCAGGCCGTTTCCAGTAAAGAGGGGGCTTTCCAATAAGGATTTCTCCTTACTGACGCGCAATTAGGTGACCAAACCTCTCTTTAGACAGAACTTTCTAGACATTGCCAATAATGTTATCTAATAATATTATTCTAATAATATGAATTATTAATCTGATAAAGGAAAATACTGTGTAATGACAATTATTGAAACAACAATAATATAAAATATCAACGTAGCAATTATTGAATCAATAAAATAAAACATTAAACATTTATTACTGTAACAATTATTGAGTAGTGCCTTCTTACGTAAGAATCAATAATTGGTGCAATACCGCAGCTACTCGTGTGTTTTAACCAATTTAGTATTCCAACAAGATAATAACTGTGAATAACTACGCCGCTTATTTATAAACAACTTATACTTGTCGCTTTTCTTCATCCAATTGCTTTCCGTTATGGGGCCTACACAAGGTTAGCATACCATCGCATTTAATATTCCCCTACAATAAGAATATTCCACGACCAAACGAATATTTTCCGATAAAAATGAATATTTTATAACCACTTGCTTATTTGAAATATTTGCGCATTTTACCCATAACTAACCACATTAATCAAATCAACCCTTACTATTTCAAAATAATAAATAGAGGAAATTTAATTTTATTTATAATAAGTTGGGGTCTTACAACAAACGACAAGTTTACTGCCTACAAGGGTTAAACAAATGAAGGTACAATCATCGTTTCAACTTACTATCTAATTTCATTGTTGACACAAACATTTCACGGCAAAGATAATTCCTCTTAAAATATATTGCTTATGAACAAAGATTGATGCAGGACAAAAGGGGGGGAATTTGATTGTAAGTTATAAAGCAACACCTTGATTAAACCAAAAGTCAAGGTTCAGATGAAAATGTAAGCATGATACGCTTTAATTTTTTGTGGCTTCCAAATTTCTGTTTTATAATTCTGAATATTTCTGGTTAAATGTTGATGGGTTTGTTTTTATCTGATATCTTTTTGTGTATAAATGCCTAGGAACATCTGGGTTCGTTCAGAAAAATAATGCACAACCAAGAATTTTAGAAAAAGTGCTTATTTTCTGCTTATAATCTGCTTCCCTTTTGTTTCTTCAAATGGCTCAACAGTCAATTTATGTGCCTCTTCTTTCCGGGAAAGGTGAGGGTTTTGATTCTGTTAAGAAAACACCCCTTTTGATATCATCTGAAAAATGGGTTCTCAAAATTGCAGTGTGGGGGATTTTCATTTCTTGGGTTACATTTTTATTTCTTTACCCGTCTGAATTTGGGAAGGAATTGAATGGGAAATGGAATTATGCTACTTCTGAAACTCTGTTTGGAGTCACAGGTTGGTTGGCAGCTTTAATTCTGTTTAGCATAATTTTATTATTTTGATTATATATATACTCAGTGATCTTAAATCCAAAAAAAATGCAGAAAGTGTATTTCTGTTATTCAGTGGTCCAATTCTCATAATTGCTTTCTCTGGCATTTCATTAAGTCACTGACATGTTTTTAGAAGACAGTTTATCTTGGTCTAAAGAAGGTTTTCTTATTATATTTATCATTTTCTGTACTTGCAGCCAGATATGCAGTCCAAACCACAAAAGGAAGGCTCAGAATCTGAACAATTTTGGGGTTTGTTAGGTGGAAAATCAGAATACCCCAGCCAAAAGGTTGGAAATAATGTTGAAAGTGTACCTCATTTATTCTCGTGCTCCTTCTCAACAGGTTATGAGAACTATTACGATAATATTCTACTCTTCAGATTCTTCTACACACTCTAATTTGTAGTAATTGATTCTTTTGTTGTTCGGTTGTTCCCATTTTATATTGGTTACTGCTGAAATGCTTGCTGGTCTTCAGATTTGAAGGTGAGTCTTTTGCTTAGATCTGTTCCTTTTCCCATCTATTTTAGGATCGCATATGTTATCTGACCCTTACGCTTAATATGCCTGTTCTTCCTAATCTAAGAAGCACAGATGTGTCAATACGGGATACGACATGATCCGAGACGGATATATCAATTCAACATATTTTTATTCGTTTGGTTACATACATTATACCATATAGATATAGCTAAAAGAAAAGGACTACTAGAATTAAGAGAAGGTAAAATACAATGTAGAGGATAAGATACTACCCAACAAAAAATGAAAATCATTACATGTGGAAAAGACATAACAGTTGTTATGGAGCATGGCCCTCCAATATCTGTTTATACATTTTTTTATGATGATTACTCTCTCATTTTACTAGCATCCCTTTAAACAATGTCTCTCCCTATCTTACTTTTGTTTAAATTTTAATATGATATCTTCTCTTACAATGATTTTTACACTAAACAGTCATATCTTAACATGAAAGACAGATGTCAACTTATGGGGCATCTTTTTCATGGGTAATTTTTTTTTATGTAATTTTTTTTTGAACATATAGGATTCCTTTCTGTTTTGTCATCTCACTTTATCTTATACAATTTCCTCTCACGTAATTCTGATTTAATGCTTAAATTTTGGGGTAACTGAATTCAGAATTGGAATAATGCCAATCGGAAATAATGATGTGTTGTTCTGTAAATATATGCTTAAAATTGATTCTTGCTGAATGTTATCTATTGCAGAAAGTCATCGAAAGTATGCGCTAGCTGAAAATCTGTTAATCTTTATAGGTGAGAGATTTAATGAGATTGTAGGAAGTCCTTACTACATGGCTCCTGAGGTTCTAAAACGAAATTATGGTCCAGTGCATCTTTTGTTTGGAGTGCCGGAGTAATCCTTTACATCTTACTCTGCGGTGTTCCACCCTTTTGGGCAAGTTAGTGTTTTGTTCCTGAAAAAGATACCTTACCTACCTCCCATTTTTTGCACCAAAAATGAGTGCCATTAATGTTTTTCTTTTGGTTCTATCAAAATACAAATCATATGGTGTTGTGCACATAACTATGTGCAATATTAGGATCACTGGAATTCTTCTGTATTTCAGAGCTTCTGCATCAGAACCTTGTACTTATTTCATTCTATATTTATTTTACAACCCAATGGAGAATATTTGATGGCTGGTAAGTGCAGAAGCTTGTCAGATAAAATTAGATAGGAATAATGGAAAAAAAAAAAATGAACATGAGCTTATGAGAGAATGAGACAAAGTAAGCTCTTTTTTTAGGGTGTGGAACAGTCATGTGGGATTATTTTGACTGAAGGTCTAACATGGAGAAGGTGTACATTTCCCAAATTATTCTTTTGTTTTCTTCCTATATCTCTCCTAAACTAAATAAGTTACTCAAACGCTCTGAAGATTCCCATAAATACTTTTGAGTGTTAGAATTAGCTATTAGGATACAAGATTTAAAGTGTGAACAGTTTTTTTATCAGTTGGTCTGATTTGATTTTTCAAACATAACTTTATTTACTGGAATTATGTGACTGTTCTCATTCTTTCTCACCTTCCATCCCGGGGTTCCTTTCTTATCTCAAAATCTTCTCTGTTGATGTCCAGAAACTGAACAAGGAGTTGCATAAGCAATCATTCGGTCAGTTGTAGATTTTAAAAGGGATCATTGGCCTAAGGTTTCTGATAATGCAAAAAACCTTGTGAAGAAGATGTTTAACCCTGACCCAAAGTTGCGCCTTGGTACTTTACAATTTTGTTAATATGCAATTTTTCATCTATTATGTTTTAGGGCTTGCTCTTTGAAATTTCGTGAATGTAAAATACATTACATAAATCAAGATTGCTGCTTGGTGACTAATTGCAGATCATCCTTGGATACAAAATGCCAAGAAGGCTCCAAATGTTTCTTTGGGTGAAACTGTGAAAGCAAGACTAAAAGTATTTTCTATGATGAATAAGCTCAAGAAAAGAGCTTTGCAAGTAATGTCTCAAATTTTTACTATATATTAAACAAATATGTACATATTGGATGCATGCAATTTTCAAGAAACTTTGCACTTTTGATCGTGATGTGGTAAAAATTCTCATGTTCAGTTCTTCACACGTACTTGGTTATTAAACTGTTATTCAATCTCAGGTTATTGCTGAGCATTTGTCAGCTGAAGAAGTGGCAGGCATAAAGGAAGGATTCAAAGTTATGGATACTAACAACAAAGGAAATATAGACATTGATGAGCTGAGAGTTGGGTTGCAAAAGCTTGGCCAGCAGATCCCTGATGCAGATCTTCAAATTCTTATGGATGTTGTAAGTATACTGTATCTAAGTAGTACCAAATGTCAAAATGTAGGGGAATAGGGAAACCTGACTTTTTCATTCCACTAATCTTTTCAGACGTTTAAAGGAAATTCAGACAATAGAAAGTCAAATTTTCAAAAGACAAAATAGCTATATGATGTTTTATCTTTCTTTTGTTAATATATATATATATATATATATATATATATATATATATATATATATATATATCAGAAAATTGTCCGATAGACTTGAAATTTTGGATGTTCCCTTTGAACTTATATATTAAAACAAAATCTAAATGTTCTGTTCGAGTGACGGTTGGAATGACCATATCTACATTATGCATGTATATACTAATCCTTTTGTCACATTGTTCTATGATATCTCTACCCACACTACTAAGTTGCAACTCTTTATGTCCGTAATGGATACTTCTTTAAGTACCTATTATGTATATCATCTCTATTTTGCTTTGTATTCATGTGGGAATAACCTATGCTATGCTGGTTCCACAGGATGATGTTGATAGAGATGGACACCTGAACTACGGAGAGTTCGTAGCAATTTCTGTCCATCTGAAAAAATTGGGCAATGATGATCGCTTTTATAAAGCATTTGCATTCTTCGATCACAACAAAAACGGATACATAGAGATCGAAGAGCTAAGGGCTTATTGGCTGATGAAGTTGACACCAATAGCGAAGAAGTCATTAATGCTATTATTCAAGATGTGGATACTAACAAGGTGGGTGATTTTGCCTTTTATCTCTTTTTTTTTATTCTCAAATGAAAAGTTTTTGTATGGTTTTAAGTGAGGTGGTGGTTATCTTTGAGTGTTATTTTTTCATTTTCTATGAATACAAAAATTAATTAAAATCTCATATGAATATGATATCGGGCAAGTATGCCACATAGACTGTGGAAGAGTATTCAGGTTTACTTGTAGCAACACTAGGAAATTATATTTTTTTTTATATTAATACGTAGAAATGTGATGAACATCTATGTAGATTTCTAGAGTAGCTTTCAATATCAACTAGGCTCTGTAATGTCTTTCATGATAGAGAAGTTGAACTTAGCAGTATTGACGTTTATTTATAAATTATAAAGAGAACAGGGAAGATCAAAAGGGGTTTACGATGTTATCAATTAATGGATTCTCTGTAGCGAGTACAATGATGTATTTATACTAATCTTAGGACCCAAAAAAATTAAAAGACCAACCTATTATTGATAACATTTATTGATCGCCGTCGACAGGCATGACTCCCTACAAGTGACACTGAAAACTAATAAGCTGCCTGACTATGTTTATATATTCAGAGATTGTTAGACTAAAGCTATCTTGAATACACTGAGCTATTTTACCTGCCAAGTAGCACTCTTGGGTATACTGCTTTCCTGACTTCAGAAGGCATCATAAATTTTTTTTGATCAGAATGTTCAAAAGGGAGAGTATTCCCAATTGAATAGCGAACATATTTCATTAATTAAACTTGTGATTTTTTTTTAATTTTTTTCTGAAATACATTCAAAAAATTATATTTTTAAGAGATTTTTTAAACCTTCGCATACTCTTTTCTTCTCTTTTTGTTATGAATTGTAAAAAGTTAAGTTGAGGCAATCCTTTCTTTGCAGTAAACAAAATATAAAAGTAGTAAAGGACATAAAAAATAAATCAGTTGGCTACACTTTGGTCAAGAAAAATCGAAAAAAAAAATAGAAAAAGGGAATAGTAGAAAAAATAATTTTTTCACAAGTTGAGGTCACTTAATTTGTCATTAGCTTAAAAGCAATAGTTACATACTTAGAGTGTAATGCACAAATCGGTAAACTCTCACCACTATTCCCTTATAATGTATATTCATTTATTTTTGTGTGTAAAATTTGATAATCGCACAATAATATACTATATTCTTATTATATTTTAATTTATTAATTATACGCACATATTTATTATTAAAATTTTGAATAATCCCGCTATTTTGTATCTAGTTAATTAATTAGTTTGAAGTTAGGTTGAGCTATGGACTAATAAAAATGGTCAAGTGAAGTAGTGCAGTGGGCTGTGGGAAGGGTCGGGCCTAGGCCGAATTGACAAACGAGGTCACAGGCCAGACCAAGCCAGAGTTTTTGCTAAGTTAGGCTTAAGTAAAAAAAATGGCCTCTTTACAGCCTAGCAGTCCCTGCCTAGGCCAAATCAAGACCATATGATAGTTCATTTCGTTTATTCTTATCTATTTATTTAGTGAGAATAATTTATTTATTTGAAAAATTAATAACTTATTTTTTTCATATTATTTTTATATAATAAATACTAATTTGAATCTGTTTCATTTTTCCAATGAAAAATTCGAAGGACAATATTGAGAATTTATATTCAATTAATCTAAATTTTAATTATATTTTTTAATCTATATGCTTTTTCCTAAAACATCAATCAAAAAGGAACAAATGAAGTATAAGAAATATTTGCCAAACTTTATAATACTTGCCATTTATTACCACTTGTTTGTATCATTATTTATGAAGATACAATTTACATCTTCTTCTATCCCACAACAAGTAGTAAACCTTTTTATGATTCTACTCTCACTAATACAACATACAATTACATTGCTCACAGGGGGATTTACTTGTACAAATTTTCTATTTGGTGTTTGTATTGAGCTACAACTTTGTCCCTCCTGATTTTCATGGTTGGAGTCATTAAACCACCATCAATCTGCAATCAGAAGGGTATTGTTAAAGAATAGGCACAGTTAGATAGGACTGGACTGGACCTGACTGCACCTGACCTTTGCTAGGATCACTTGCACATGTAATTTTTCCAATTACTGTAAAGTGGTGAAATGTTAATTACAATGCTACTTTGAACACTTTACCGTAAACGGCTCGTCGACAACAAGGATGGGCCCTATTTGAAATGAGCACTCTGAAGTCCTGCAATACATAAAATCCAGTTAGACATTTTGCTAGAGAGAATTCTGTTCAATTTGATTAAATCTGTCAATAAAGTTTATAACATCAAATGATGATAAAAGGGCATATTTTAACATAAATTCAGAAACATCAACGGTTTTTAAGGAAACAAAGCGCACAGGGTACTTGCCTAATTGAAGTCACTGAGCTTGATACCGGATGGATGAGACACTCCTAGACAAAACTTGCTAGACCTTAACCGAGGCAAGCCTTTAACAACTATGGGCGTACATCACTACATTGTGATAAGGCAGCTTATGGGAAAGGTAATGCAGCAAGCCAGAAACTGTTGGTTTTCTTGACAAGAAGGGTCTTTGAAGATACAGGTTGGGCTAGAGATCATTTTGATCCATAATCAGTATCTAGATTTTGCACCTTTATGGGCGATAATCTAGTAGTTTTAAGATCTAAAGAAGCACAGTTTGTGGCATGAAACACAGCAATTGCTCAAATAGGACGGCCACAAAGTTTTATGTGATATTTAGGAAGCTTTCCACATCTTTAGTAATCCAGTTTTCATAAGCAAACTGAGCACATTGCTATCTTGTACGTAATATGTTTATGAAGAAAAAATGCTAAAATAGTAATATTTCCTTGTTACGGCATTCATAAGTTACCAGATACTTTTACTTAAGCTTCATAGATATGTTCTAAAATCTTTGTAACAAGCTGAACACGTTAAACATCTACCCCCGAGGGAAATATTAAGAGAGTTCTATACGATGGTTACTGGTGGTAATAATTGATACTTTCTCCGTGTTTAGCGCTTTACATAATAGAGAAGTCATCCTTTCTAGGAACAGAATTTCTAATTTGTTTCTCTCTCTCTCTCTCCCTCTGCGTGTGTGTGTGAGAGATATCAGAATGTAAGCAAAGATAATTTAAAGAAAGAGCACAATAAATGGCCTTAATTTGTAGCTTTAATGGGAACAATTCAAAGCAAAGCTTAAAAAATATAGTCTTATGGTCTTACCACTTCCTTATCTCTTCATATATAAGGCTGGTCATCTTCTCCATACTAAGTTCAGAAGTGTCATCTTCTATGACTGATAAAGTCTTCGCTGCCGTTAAAGTCTCTTCCTTGTTTGGAACAATAATAGCTCCAAGACGCCGCTTATCCTTTATGTTTGCATATCAACCAATAGAAAAAACAGTTATATATCAACTTGGATTGAGTATGCTTCAAGAGTACAAGTCTCTTGAAAAACAATTGGGTGACTGATTTATATTTCACCTGGCCAATGACAACAATTTGCTGAATCAGACTACTCCTCAGTGAAGCTTCCTCAAGCTCTGCTGGTTCAACATTTTCACCTATTTTCCAAAACATATTAGTTCAGCTAATAATAAAAAAATTGCGTCAAGAGAGTGTGAAACAAAGGTCTAGATAATTGTGGAAACATTTTTAAGAAAACAAGTTTATGTTTAGTATTTATTGCTTTAGAACAGGATTAGCTAGCAGATATATGTAGTGAACAATTGTACAGTGTCAAAGATCATCAATTACCATGAGGAATGGAGTTCAGTATCAGGGATAGTTTTTGAAAGAATATCATAAGGTATCTGAGGAGAAGATATGAGCCCGAGGAAAATAGAGGGTCAAATTTCTAAGCAGGATTTTTTTTACATAATGTGGGCACTCTGCACATGTAATCCAGTCAAATCAGAAAAACTAACAATATTATCCCTTCAATGCATATCAATATATTTAAATGCATGTCACTTCTATCAACTGTTGTATTGTGGTGACAACGCTAGTAGTCTCTTTTTAGTTTTTTTTTGTCTTTTCTAGTTCCATCTTTGATGTAGAACATGATGGAGTGGAAGGAATAAAGGGGAATAAAAAGAGAGATATTAAGGCTAAAAACCCACAAAAGCACAAGGCATAGTCAATAATATCAATTCATTCAAAATACTTGTAGGGATTACAATGCTTATATAGGACAGAAGAAAACCCTTAACTAAATGACCAAGTAAAAACATAGGTAATCTAATTTAAAAGGGAAGCAATCTACTAATATTATTATATTAGTTACTACATAATGTAGAATAATCTACTAACTATAAGATAATATAAAAATAATTCAGGTACTTTTATCTCTAAATAATAATATATAATAATCCTTTAGTTCCACCAATCGAGCTACATTTGCAAATTTTGCAAATATTAAGGATGTATTTTTAGTCCATATTTATCCCTAAAGATAATATGTTTGCTAGCTACATAGTGGTGGCATAATAATGTAATTATGAAGATAAACTTGAGGACATTGTGTAATTTGATAATACCGTCAATAAAAGGACTCTTATTGTGAAACAAGGTTATATTTTTTTTTCGTTGCAAAAAGGACTCTTTTTGTGGAAGAGGGAGTATTTAACAATAATTGGTAATCACTTATTTTTTTTCCTCATCAATCTCCATGCTTTCTGTTTTTCTAACCCTCACAAAGCTACATCATACATGCAAGATATAATATGTGAAAGGAATGGATAAACAAATGTTTGGAGATTTTACCCTTTGGATTTCTTGGCCACTGACACTTTAAATAAATCATAGACAAATCTGAAATTTAACTTCTACGATACCTGTTGAGAGGACTATGGTATCCTTGGCACGACCTTCAAGAACAATAACACCTCCGGAATGTCGACTTCGCCCTACTGAATGGTAAGGCGTAATCCAACCAATATCACCAGTATTTATCCAACCGTCCTCATCCAGGACTTGTTTTGTAGCCGACGGATTCTGATTGTTAAAAAATAATCATCATGATCATGTTAGATTTATCTAAGAATAAGTTCTACAACAGTCATGGTAAAATAACAAACAAATAAATAAAAACTAATGGTATAACAATGCTGGCAAGAAATAATATTCATAAATTCTTGAAAAGACCCAAAAATATTCAGTAAGCACATTATGACATGTATTTGACAAAAAAATCCGTTTTATATACTTTATCAAGTACTATATATCAAAGATCTAGGAAAATAGGAAATGGAGAATGTTTAGGCAATCATTTCTCAAGTAGGATACCAATCTAACTGCTATATCTCTGTGCCTATAAAAATATGAAGCTGTTGATAGTTGTTACTAGTGAAACCATAGCATTTATATACTTTATCAAGTATTATAGATCAAAGATCTAGGAAAATAGGAAATGGATAATGTTTAGACAATCATTTCTCAAGTAGGATACCAATCTAACTGCTACATCTCTGTGCCTATTAAAATATGAAGCTCTTGATAGTTGATACTAGTGAAACTCTAGAAAAGGGAAAAAAAAGTGACTTCTTGAATCCTAAAAGATGTTAATTTAAGAAACAGGGAAGTATCCATTCTCGTTTCCATCAAATATCCAGACGAAGTAGGACAAAAGTAACCAAAAACTACATAACCAATTTCCAATAGTGTATTTCTTTATTAATTTAACAAACTATCCATAGACATAGAAAAACTAAAAAACTGAACTACAATATGCGAATTATAACTATGGGTACATCAGTTCCCAAGAAAGAATTAAAACTGAAATTATAGTTCTTTAAGATGCTTTGCAAATTTGGACACTAATTATATTTCCTTTGTTTTGGTGGAAAGTATTCCTTTCCTTTTTTCCCATTTTTTGTATGATAATTTTTTACATTATCAGAAAAACAACTCACTAGAATTATACACTAAATTCTGCAAACATACTGACATTTATTTGTATCAGAATTCAGAAATATCAAGCTATAACTGACTAGTCACAGGTTTAATATACACGAGGGGATACAACTAACCTTATAGTAACCCTTCATCACTTGTGGCCCTCTAGCTTTTACAATGCCCTTTGATCCAGGAGGAAGAATTTCATCAGTTAATGAATCCACAACTTTTATTTCAGTATGTCGAAGTGGATGCCCAATTGAGCCAAGAACCTTCAAAGGTTAAATCTGTGACATTATCATATAATATACCACTCTATATATCTGGAAATATATATAGTTGGGAAAATAAACAACAAAATACTAGAATTGATTATAATGTGCATAAATGAAAACAAGGAAACATGAAAGCGTTTAGCCTACAAATGGTTAGAAAAAGATTCATTAATATGGTGATGGTATTGTATGCATAATGGCGTAGGTGGAAAACCTAGTACCTCTTTCTACATCTAAGAAATGACTAGCAACTTCATTTTTCACTTCGGAACAAGAAAGGAGAACACCAAGAACTTGATATTCAGTGACAGGGTATCTATTAAGTAAGTCTGACGTTGAGGACTCCTCAATAGTTTTTCTCATTCTTCAACACTTAAATATTGAGGACGAGCTTTTCTCAATGGAAGGGAGAATGATGAAGACCAAAGAAAGAAAATTAAGAAATTATTGATTAATTATTTTATATAATTATTTAAATCTAAATATAATATATTAAGAATCTTTTAAATAGAGTATTAGAATAGTAATAGGAGAGCTTGTTTCCTTGGTTAAATTAGGATTTCTTATGTCCTCTATAAACTGGTAATGGAATTCAGAATTTGATATATTGATTCATTTTTCACTGATTATATGCCATTAGCCTCGAGCATATTCTTCTCCTACAACCTTATTGTTTCTTCCTCGTTATTCCTTCATTAAACATTTTCTTGAATCAAGGGTCAGCTTGTTATCATTGATGTGATTCCCCACTAAGATACCCAGCTGGATTCCCTGCTGTCTAAGATCTAAGATGAATAATATTGAATATTCACAACATTATACTTATTGTTTGCATGAATAGACACCTCTGAACACGTTAACTCCTATATTTTCATATGAACTGAATGCATTCTTACATTGCAATTTAAACGTCGACAAGCAACGACTGGAGACGTTTCTGTCAGTCCATATCCATTTTGAATATTTATCCCAACTGCCTGTGATTACATCAAAACTATTTTCAGAAGCAAGGAAATCAAATACCGGAACACAAGTCAGATAAAATGCAAGAGCACCTAACCTCAAAGAAGCTGTCAACATGCAAAGGCAAACTACCACCTCCACTTATGCCACCCTGCAAAATACGAGGTAGCCTTTGCTTAATAATTTACTTTGTCCCATCTATCCGAATACTAGATATATTAATTAAAATTTACAGAGAATATATCATATTGATTTCCAAAAGTTAAGATCAACGACATACAGACTTCAGAGTTTCAAATAAGGAAATAGAAATTTCTTTCAGTGAGAGCTCGGAAAAAACTTCACATAATATATTTGGTCAGCAATATAAGACAACAGATGTATATATTTTATATGGAGTGTGTGTGTGTGTGTGTATAACAGCACAAAGATAAATAGTTACACCAACAAAAGAAAATAATAACACTTAACTTCTACAGTGTATATATATATATGTGTGTATTATATCAAACCTTTGAAATTCCAAGAGCCGACTGAATCTTACTGTAAACAATCTTCTTTGCCAACATATGCACTGGCCACAATATAGCAGCAATAATTCTTGCCCATAAACCGTCCAAGACTGAGACAAGGTAAGACTGTTGCTTCTGGATTTTTGTTAGACATTTCCCCTAAAAAATATATAAAAAGACAATAAATCAGTATATTGAGATGACACTAAGAGTTGACTTGTTTCATGCAAAGGAAGCTGGCTAAAGAAAGACATGGTGGAACTGGAAGTTTAGATAGAGTTAAATGATCAACTAATATTTGAAACAATGATTATGCAAAGTGGAAACCTAGCAGACCAGACAATGGAGTTGTCCAGATGAATACATTATATAAATTTTACTGGTCATGCCATTAAACCTATGGTGTAAAGTTGCTTAAATATTGTGTGCTCTAAGAGGGTGGAGTACATCAGAAACGTATCAGGGTAGGATCAAAACAAAAAAGCATTCTGGGCTAGTAACTAACATAGAAGGGTAAAACCTTATCGTAGATAGAGCAGTTTGGGAACCTGGTAACTGAATCACATATTTGAAGAAACCAGAAGATTGTATAACTGACAAACTAAATATGTATGCAGCAGATAGAAGGACAATTTCTGCAACAGAACTCTGACTTGAACTCAGAGTCTGAGGCTCACTGAAGGAACCATGAACACTTAGAAGGGTACAAGCATTGTAGATAGATCAATTTGAAATCTGGCGACTAATGTACATGTTTGAAGCAAATCAGAAAATAGTAAATATGTAACCAGCAGATAGAAGGCAATTTTCTGCGAACTTGCAGATTAAACTCTATTGAGGGAACTGTGAACACTTCCATTATTCAAATTCTTGATGTTATCTCATCAGGGTTTGTCATTTTTATTTTTTCTTCTTACTGATTTTTACTGGGAATTACGCCCCTAGTCATCAAGTTGAGCCTGCATGGCTTAGAAAGACATCCAATACCCTAAAATCCAAAAGAACAGGAATAAATAAAAATGTTGAGGTTCAACCTCGTAAATTCTTTTGAACTCCATGTAACCCAAACTTGTCCTTATAAATAAAAATGCAAGAAGCTTACGAACTCCCGAGCTTGTAGAAATCTGCTTCTGAATCCCACTGCAACAATGGACTAAGAAAATTAGAGAAAGAAAGCAAAATGATAAGTAAGAAGTAGAGATTTGAGCAGACAGGAGAGGTCACATAGTACGAGAGGTCAATCATGAGAAAAAGATAGTTACATATCGTAATTAAGAGAGAAAGACATATATATAGAGAGAGAGAGAGGAACAAATGAAAAGAGAATATATGGATTTTTATTTATCTCATTTCAGTATCAAATTACTTATGATGATTTGTGTAATTTTTCCCGTAAAATTGTTTCTTTGCTAAACTTCTTTGACAAGTTAGATAAACTATTACTTCCCAACTTTGTGTTACATGCATAACAAAGTTCACTACACTATAATGCCCCACGACCACTAAAAATTATAGGGAGAAGGGTGTACCTGTATAATGTTTCATATACTAAAGGAACAGAAACCATATAATGAGGCTGATATCGTCGCAAATCTTCCTACAATTGAAATAAGTTTTAAGTGTAAGAAGGTAAAAAAGAAATAAACCATCGAAGGAGCGATGATTTCACACCACATAGTAAAAGTACATTAAATATCATTGAATATTTGTAGTTAGATCACTATGTTCTTGAATTACCAAGTAAATGTAAAGAATATTTTTGTGTTCTCAAAAAAAAATTTAGTGCCAATATCACCACCCATATTATCTAATGGATAAATGCAGACTAATTTCATTCCTTTTTAATCAAGGACCAACATAATAAAACTAAGAGAATCATTTATAATAGTATCTCACAGGACACAGAACATGTAGAAGACCATAAGCAAAAGTATTCCACATTTCTTTCAAAAATCAGAACGATATACCTTTAAGTTTTTCACCGTCGAGTACACTTGCTTAACCCCATTGGTGAATGTGAAATATTCACAAGAACGCTCATATGCATGCCAAGGTGGAAGCATGCTAAGAAATACATCTCCAGGTTCAGCTGGTACAACGTCCCAGGAGTTATTTATCTAGGAAATGGATGGAAATCGAATATCATCAAAAAATAAAAAATGTCTCTAGTAACAAAAATGGAAACTACAAGATCTTGGCATGAACACAAAAACACTTCAAAGAACTGAAGTTTAATGACATAGTAAGCCTACATGCAAATACATGAAAATATCATGAGGAAATTGATATATATATATATATATATATATATATATATATATATAGGAGTGATCCATAGCAAATATTTGCTATGACACTATTTGGGCAAACACATCTTTGGCCGTTCATAGGAGAAACAGGCTATCCAGAATTTTTTTTATAAAAAATGTGATATATGCATTATTAAAAAATTTAAATCTATGACTGCCAACCAATGCTTTGCAAAATTTGCATTAAGTACATAAAATTGGAGATCTATAAGATCCCTTGCAAAAGAACTGCATATAGCACAATATGTTGTCTTTAGGTTAAGAATTTCAAAAAGTGGGTCCTTTATGTAGTAATAAACATACAGGCACCACATTGACTTTCTACTTAATTCAATAGGATAAAATTTGTTAGTTTTACAAACACTTCTTAGGATTCAGCTTATCTAATAGTGCTTTTCATCCCCTAAAGGATAGACAAAATAAAATAATCAGTGACAAGTATTAGTGATTTATTGAGATGTTTAGCCAGCTTGGAAACAACCTAATAGAACTTAATCTTTGCATTGCAGAATAATTTTTAAAATATCTTCATTGTTGGGAGAACAGATTTCTTCAATCTCAGAAGATTTATGCCCATCCTATATTCCTGAACCTGAATTTTTCTAGTGAACCTTAATGTTGCAGGAAAAATGCCAAAAAAATAGTAGTTTAGCAGAAAGCAGCCCAACAGAGTTCTAATGTAAGAAAATAAAATTTCAAATGTCAAATTTTCTGTAAATTAATTCGCAAAATACATAAACAAATTATTATTATTTGGAGGCTTCATAGGGAAAAGAGAATCCAGGTGAGGCTTGAGAGGGTGCCATACCATCTACTGGGAGGGAGGGAGGGAGGGGGAAAGGTATTTAATTAAGTGAGTATTGAGTACTCTCTGAAATGCCCTTTTCAACAACTATAGCAAACTCACCTTCACTGTGCCATGGTAAAATAGAGGGACTAAGGTTATGTTTGATAAAATTAGTTGTTAAGATCTGAATAGTTTAGACATCTGAATAATATAGAGTATCTAAATAGAATTGTATCTGAATGAAAATATGTTGTTTGATAATTACTTTTTTCAAAATGTCTAAATAACATGTTTTTACTATTTTAACCCTTGAAAAAAAAAACACACTTTCTTCTTCTCCTTCCTCCCCATCCCCATCCCCGCCCCACCCCTCCTCTCCTCCTCCCCCCCCCCCCCCCCCCCTCCTCCCTCGCCCCACTCCCATCCTCTGCAAACGAACTTGATGAGCCTTGGTGGAGAGGACATTGATTAATTTGGAGTACGAAGACAGAAACATGAGTAGTGTAGGGAGAGAGACAGAAGGGGGGAGGTGTCGTTTGGTGGAGAAAAGTGGGGCCCAAGTCTTATATTTCTTTATATTCTGGTGTGAATGAGGGGGAGTGATTGGGAGAGAGAATGTGGTGGTAGTGGGGTTTGAATTGGATTATGATTTGGTGGTCTAGTGGCGAGGCGGTGGTGGCGCCGGTGGGTGGCAGTGGGTGGCATGGATACACAAGAAAATTAATAATATTGAAGAGGGTATTTGTGTCTAAAAAATAGCAAAGTTCATTAAGAGGCATGTCTGAATAATTTAGATTTGATTTTCTATCTCAACCATTCAGAGGTATTCAGAGGTAACAAAAAAAAAACATCTATCCTCTTAGCGAATAAGAGGTGGTCTATTAAGACCTGTTAAGATGTAAACAAACAGCACCTAAGACATCCCAATCTAATTACTAATTTCATAGGAATAGTAGCCCAATGTCATGCTCTCCCCCAGACGTCGCCTTTCTCTTATTAAAATCCAAGACAAAGAGAGACAGGCCATTCAAACCTGGTGTAAAATATTTGCATGTGTAAGCATCACACCTTTGGGATTGCCAGTAGTCCCACTTGTATACATAAGCGTAGCAATATCATCAGAGCTGATGGCTTCATAAATATATTGTTTTCCTGAAATTAACGTAGTCAGTGAAGATGTGCCTTAGATTGAGAACAAATATATTTATAAAGTAGTAATATTGGGAATGTTTTACATAAATAACCCGCCAAAAATGTACAAACATAAACTTGCTAAGTTGAATAATCTTACGTTCGCCATACACTGAATGCAGCATTTTATAATACAAGGCAACCTTTCTCTATATCTCTTGCAGAAAAATTGAAACTGCAATTTTTCTCTATACAAATTGTATACGAAAAAGTTACAACAGTATAACTTTGGGCGTATATTTGGTTTGCATTTTCTGTGGACTTATTCTACTTAATAAGTTTACTTCATTATATGAAGATTATTTAAGACCCAAGCCTTTTACTAATTTTATTATTAAAAAAACAAAGATTCATACATTTTAATTGATACAAGACACAAGATAACCAAGTCCAGCCCATAAAATAGCCATAAAAGGATATTACAACTATTCTTATAAAAAATAAAAAAGGATACTACAGTTATTATCACTACTTACTGATAGGCATTAAACCTCTGATGTTCACGCTTTATACATGCATGCATACATATATATATATATATATATATATATATATATATATACATATTTTAACAACTGAATGCATTTAAAGATTGCATATATAGCACCCCAAATTTGTCACTCACCATGAATAAAGTTTCGTTATAATTTCCTTTTGGTACCATGTGTTATTCCATTTTGAGGAATGCCAACGTTTGTACAGAGAAACTAACATTATTACTAAAAATATAACTAACAAGAAGAATCCTTTTATTAATTAGGCCATTATCTTTTCAATAGCCAGGAATGACAGCGGGTAATGGGGTCACCATATCTGTCACATATCTACTTCTCCCTCCATCCCAAAATGAGTCTCATTTGACCTTTGACTTTATTTTATACATGATAAGGCTTTCATTGGACACTAAATATAATTTTTCCGAATAACAAGTTTTACTCTTATAATTTGATAGTAGAAAAATCTCGAAAAATTTATGTTTAAGTATGTATCTAATAAACCTTTATATGCCTAAAAAAGTCAAATAAGAATCTCATTTTGGGACAGAGGGAGTATGATAATATCATCAATAAACTAATCACTGCAAAGCTTTAAACAAGTTTACTTATATATGTTTTTGTGCTATTGCAAACTGACAATATCTTTTTTAGAAAGGAAGTAATGTACGAGAAACATAAAGACTTGCTTTGAAGGATTATATGTTAATCAAGTATCTAACATTATGAGAAAAAACCAAAAATAATAATTAAATAAAGAGTTAAATGCACTTTGAATACCCAAGTTTACCCCATTTTGTACATTGCATCTTATACTTCAAAACGTAATACTTTGCATCCCGCACTTTTAGTGAACTAGCACATAACACCCTCTGGCCCAAAATCCGTCGCTAAAAGTGCAAAATCCGATACTTTCCCATTCCTTTTGGCAATGGATATTGGGCCAGAGGGTGTTATGTGTTAGTTCGCTAAAAGTGTGGGACGCAAAGTGTCACATTTTGAAGTATAGGATGCAATGTGCAAAATGTGGTATACCTGGGGATGCAAAGTGCATTTTAACTTTTTAAATAAAAAGTAAAACTTTCAATTTATTGTCTACTGCATAATGCAGACTTACTTACGAGCATCATGTGAATCAAGCAAAACCCTGCGACTTTCATGGCCCAAATGAAGGATCTCCTTATAATTATAAATAGGAATTCCATCCAAGTCTTTGTTAGCCAGGCATGATTTATCCCCCCAAAGTAGGATCACAAATCTTATAGCTGCTCTGGAGCAGAAGGCCTCTGCAATGCGGCTGAATAATTCAGGATTGTCCACAGTGAGTGCAACACTGAGTTAAGAGTACCAAAAGAAACGAACCATATTAAGTAACTTCACAAAGAAAGCATACAAAATAATGAAACATCATATAGGTTAGCACAAGAGATCTGAACCCAGCAGTTTCATATGACAAATTTACAGCAGAATAGATAACAAGTCCAAGTTTTATATTCATCAGATATATCCCTTGCCATTTATTTCTTCTTAATGAACTACCTTGAAATTTTGAAAATTTGCTCAACTCCCCTGCGATTAAGTTGTTAGCATCAGTTACCTCTATTAAATGAAAAAGTCAATACTTCGACCAGAAAACAAGTTTGAGCCTAATTTAAATATGGATACAACTATACAATACATGGGAACGCAAGAATTCTGACATGGAATGGTAACAAATGCCTTAAAACTTTTCTTATCACCTAAAAAACAAAATACCTGCAATCATATTATAAAAAGGCTCAGAGTAGGAACTTTTGCACTAGTACATAAAAAAGTTATAACATTTCATTCGGAGGGAAAACAGAAATCTAAAGTATACTGTATACTTCTCCACTAACCTTTCAGAATGGGTGTATATTTGCAATAGCTCTTCAACAGATGACCGCGACCCCCTCACCACATTTATTGCTCCAGTTGCCATCATTCCTAAAGCCAAATACATATGGGAGAGAATCTTTAATCCTAGAAATTCAAGCTTCACTATGAAAATACATAATTACAGATTTCAGATGTAAACTCCTGCATCACTAATCAGCAAAATTACAACGAGATGATTACGAATGAACACCGAAATTACCTTGTACCAAACTTAAAATCAAGTAAGTATAATATATTAATATGTTAGGAAAGAAATGTGATGTGAATTGTTCATAGAACATAACAAGTAAAGATGATCATCTAAGTTATCATATGTCATACTTAAGCATCTAATTGCTGGAGATGTGCAAAGCCATAGCTGGGTAGCCGGGAGTGAGATATGTTCCTGTGTCGTGTAGCTGGGAGTGAAATTCCAACTGATGGAATCAACATGAAAATTGGGGCGTCATGCAGAGAAGAGAAACTAAATATCCAGTGAAAGCTGTAGGAAGGGGCATTGCCAATGAAAATCCTCTCATAAGCAAAGAAGACCCGACACCAAGATTATGACAGGTCAATGATCGAAAAGAAGTCAAGCTCTGGAAGATGAACCACTAAGGCCATGTTTGCTTGCAAGAATTACAATCCTGAGACTATATTCCCATGAATTATAATCCCAAGACTATTAATCATAGGATTAAATTAAATAGTCCTAGTCACGTGTTTGTTTTTTATGGGATTATTTATGGGATAACTTAAAATAATCTCATGTTATGTTTGTTTTCTCCAGAATTATTTAAAGAATTGGATAAAAACTTACCATTTGAACTATTATACCCTTACCACTAATAAAAAAGGTATCATATTCTCATTAGTTTTGAGTATACATAGATAAGATAAGATACATCGGTCTATTTAAATAAAGTTTAAGGTTAATTTTTTTCACAAATTTTTAGTCCCAAAATGGTAGGGATTATAATACCTAGTTAGACATGGTATTAAATAATCCCCCATTTCAAGTCATTTTATTATCCCAAGACAAATAGTCCCAAGTCTATTTTTGAAAATAAACATGAGACTTGGGATTAATAGTCCAATCTCAATGTAATCCTTGCAAACAAACATAGCCTAAGGGATTAAAAGTGATTGATTCCATTGTAGGCAGTATCAACATCCCAACATTCCACTCATGACCAAACTTGCGTCTAATCACCTTATACCAAATATAATAGGGCTCCAAAAACTACACCATAACCACTTACCAATTAAGGACAGATTCTTTGACAAAAAATTTCCCCAGACCTAAACTATCTTTCTTCTTGGACAACAAAGAAAATCCCACCCAACTAAATTCCTATTACCCTCCTCCCCAGATTATTCTCGAAGGAGTGCCTTACAATCTTCTCAAGAAACTTCACCGACCCAAACACCAGAAGATTTGACATGAATTGGATGTGAACTCAAAAATGCACGATTGAATCAGAGTAATATGATTGAACAACAGTTCGTGTTTCGAAAATGTTATTCATACTAATTTTATTTTATTCTTGTGAAGAATAGTTTGTAAATATCTTTCAGTCGAAACAATAGACTTTGCTCACAAAGTCATGACTAGGGTTGAGCTACATAAATCATATCTTACCATTATCTAGGATTGTTAACTCTCATTAGACTATAAGCTACTGTATCTTTCTTTACAATCACAAGTCAAAATAACTTTTCTATTCCCTTTCGATAAGCATTACCATCAACTTAAAATATCTTCCCTTCCCTAAGCTTGGGTTACCAAGTGTGATAATACATGTCCGAAAATAAGATCATCTACTTCATGAAAGATTAAGGTGTTGTTTACCTTTAAGAGGTCCTAATAGACCACCTCTTATTCGCTAAGAGGGTAGATGTTGTTTGTTTTTTTTGTTACCTCTGAATGCCTCTAAATGGTTGAGATAAAAAATCAAATCTAAATTATTCAGACATGCCTCTTAATGAACTTTGCTATTTTTTAGACACAAATACCCTCTTCAACCACTGCCACCCACCGGCGCCACCACCGCCTCGCCACTACCAGACCACCAGATCTGAGGAGGGAGGAGGAGGAGGAGGAGGGGCGGGCTAAGCGGGGGCGGGGAGGAAGGAGGAGGAGGGGTCAAGGCTGAACAATAACAAGGGTGAAGGAGGAAGGAGGGAGGAGGGTGGGGTGGGGTGGGGTGGGGCGGGGATGGGGGAGGAGGGAGAAGAAGAAGGGTTAAAATAGTAAAAACATATTATTCAGACATTTTGAAAAAAGTAATTATCAAACAACATTTTTTCATTCAGATACAATTTTATTTAGATACTCTATATTATTCAGATGTCTAAACTATTCAGATCTTAACAACTAATTTTATCAAACACAACCTAAGACAAACATTAGACCCAAAAAGAATGTTGGAACACCTTAAAGAATCAGAAAGAAAGGAGAAAACATGATCAAGCTCACAAAAACTCACGAGAAGGAAAACATGAAAAATTAGAAAAGAAGACGGGAAATTAGGTTTAATTTACTTTTGAAGTTTCAAGTTTTTAGATGTTACTTTTTAATATACTTTGTTGCCATTACTTATCAAAGCAAAAGGTTCATAGATATAAAAGTTGGACCAAGACCCACAGCTGCATACCTTGATCTGCAACTAGCCACCTGCACGAATTATCAGCAAAAAGTGCAAGCTTTTCATATGGCTTTAAGCCAATAACTCTAAGGCCTTCAGAGAAATCCAAGATTTCCCTCTCGAGCTGCAATATTAAATTTGAATATGAATTTAGGTAACTCAGAAGTTTCCCTTTCTGTAAAAGCATAAAAGTAACAAATTCACATTGGCAAAGCATTTGGTAACTCAAAGGTTTGATAGCATGCTCATGCATGTGACAGCCAATTGACTAATGCTAGATGTACAAAAGAATGGTTATGGAAAGATACTCACAAAATGACGTGTATGGTTGTAGTTGGTTATAATCATTAGGTCCATCTATGCTTGCCACGTCATTTAGTATTTTAGTATCCAATAATTCTTTCATAACCATAGCAGCACTCCAGGAACTTATAGGTGATTCACAAACATCTTAAAGTAACATGAAGACCTTAGAAGGTTGTAACAACATCACTCTAACAGAAAGCGTAAAATGTAGTTCATCTAGTACTCACACTCCTCAAAACTGTTAGTTATGGTAATGCTAAAAATCTCTTGTACATAATAAATGTAATTCCTTGGTGTAGAAACAATAAAGTATATAAAGATGCCATGTATGAAAGATATCTAACCTGTTTATAAGTCATATCTGTAGGAGGGTCATGATATGGGTCCACCAATGCCACCCTATCACCATATTTTTCTGCCGAAGATCTCCATATATCAGGAATGGCTTTCCATTCAGAGGACAAGACCTTATCCTCCGACAGCAATACACTTTCTAAAAAAGGTGAACACTTTCTAACTTGCGTTTCCTCTGTCTAAATAATATATATGTGATTGCATTAATAAAGGAATTGTTTGCAATTACCATTATATCACATAATTTCAACAAAAGGAAAATGATTATGTATAATGAAAAACCTAAGCACTTCAACATATATATAATTAAAAATGTGTGAACTGTCTGCAAATTATTATTGCCAAAGAATATAGAATAAGCCTCCGGTGTTTATCAACTGAAGTTGCTAACTAACAAAACTGACACATCTTTCTTTCTTTTTATTTGCAGTACTGAAACATCAAAACTGCATATATAAAACATGTATGTTTCTGAATAATTTTCAATGTTACTGAGTCAGCTGGAGATACAAACTCATTTGAATTTAGGAGTGATGGTAATGTTAAGGCATTTTATTAGGATAAATTGTTTTTAAGGTACTCGAAACTAGGTTCATTTCATGTTTTCAATGATGGATGAGAGTAGTTCCAGAAAGCATTGACATTCAAAATTTTCCAAATCCAATAACAGTGCATAAGGTCTTCATCTATATTTGGTGTTTGGACCTTTTCTTTCTCCCTTTCTCTTCACATCTAACTCTATGTTGCTAGTTAAGCAGTTAGCGAGAAATTGTTAGTTAATTACAATTGTATTATACCGAAGGCCGTTCCTTTTCAGATTGTTATGATTGTAAGAGAAGATTGTCTTATTTCAAGACCGAGCAATAACAAATTCCTACTTTCTTGCACAAACTACAACTTCACAATTTAACTCATCTCATCTCGTCTCTCTTCATAATGACTACATTTCAACCTCTAATTCATCTCATCTCCCTTCATTATGACTAAACTTCACGGCTTAATTCATATCCTCTTCATTATGACTACACTCTTTTCATTATTGTTATCTTGTACTCCCTCCATTCCATAATAATCGTTTCAGTTTCATGCACGTGGATTAAAAAAGTCATTTAATACTCTGCCTTGATAATTACAATCTGTGTGGAATTTCATCACTAGTACTTTATGGGAAGTTGGAACTACTAACACAAGAGAGAGAACTTCTTAGAAAAATGATAGAATCTAGTGGTAGTAATATATATGAAGTAAAAAATTTATTCTTCTAGAAAGTTGCAAACCACAAATATATTAGAACAAATTTTTCCTTTCTAATAAGTCTATTATTATAGAATGGAGGGAGTATTTGATATCAACCATCAAACAACCTGGAACATATACTTCTATGCTTCTTACAAGTTCCAATAAAAAAAGTAACTTAATTGAGCTAGTATACCTTTGTCCCAAATTGGGACTCCCTTTTAAAATTCAGAATTAACATAGTTAATAGCCAAGATGAAACCTTCATTTTTTGAAGTGGGCTAAAATAAATTTTAGGACGGGTTACAAGGCAGACTTAATGGCACAAACAAAGAAAATTTCCAGCTAAAAATACTAATTCACAAATGGGTACTCAAGATTCACCTTGATAAACCATAATGGAAGTCGGATATGGAAAAATTCACAAAAATTATACTAAATCAACAAATGGGCACTCAAAATTCACCTTGATAATCGCCTGATTTCGGCAATAAACTCTAAATCTCCGACTTGAATAGACAACACTCCCTTTACATTTTCGTTTAAGAAAATCTGGGTTTATTGATTGACGGCGAGAAAGCAAGAACTGAAGTTCATATCTTTGATCACAAGTGTTTGAATCAAAAGAAGCAGCAGACAGTGGAAAAAATAGAGCCCCGGACATTGCCATATTCATACGGACACTGTATTTTGCTGCATATGAATTTATATATACAAGTATATTGTGTATGTATTCTGATAATTTTGCCTAAAACACTCCCAGACGCTATAAGTGAGAGAAATGGAATTTTGGTGGGATACGGAAAATGGTGCACCTGAATTTTCCACCGAATAGGCGTGGGAAGAAAGGGACTTTGAGTCGTATTGGCATCACGAGTCCATATGTATATCCTGAATGATGGGCTAGTTTTGGTTTGCATTGTTACAGTAAATTCGTTAATTTGTTCAAATTTAAACATCCTTGCCTTGCCATTTTGAAAAAAAAAAAAAAAATAACTTAAATTAGAACAGAAAAGAAAAGAATAGAAAACTTCAAGTTTTCTTTTTGTGTTATTTGTGAGTTTTTTAATAGAAAAGAATAAAAATTTTAAAATTGAGGATATGAGTTGTAATTTAAAATTTATTATATTAAAAGTTGAGGATAATATGAGAATTATAAAAATATTACTTATTCCAAATTTTTTTCGTCCAAATCAGGTGAATTTTGGACAGAAAACTTTGGCAAGAGAAGTTGCCAAGTTTTTCATCCATTTCTTTTCTTTTCCGTTTATTAAAAACTGAAACATAAGAATTAGAAAGAAAACTTAAATTTTTCGTCAATTTCTTTTTTTTTTCTGTCCATTTTAAAATTCAGAAACAGGATCCAAAGTGAAATGTTCGAATTTATGTTTAATAAAAAAAAATAACAAAATTAACTAAGGTGTTTTATGCAAAATAAAAAAATTTCTTAAATTATTCCTAATTTCTTCCCTGACCCTCCCTAAAATAAAATGTACACGTGTAATTAAATTATAATAGAATAAGTTTTAAAAAAATAGTTTTAATAAAAAATTTAATTTTTTTTTCTCTAGAACCACGACAAAAGAACAACCTTTGCTGGGATGAGCCAATATGTTAATTGGTTATTTGAATGGTTTGTCAATTACTAAAAAAATATAAATAAATTTAAATGTCTACATTTCTTTTACCGTAAAAAATGTTTCAAATGATGTGTTACTATTATTTTAGCTATATGCATTTATTGTAATTGCTTATACTATAAAACATTACCAAAATATATATAAGGACTCGAAAATTTAAAATCCTAAGATTATCCAAAAGTACATTAAAGTTAAAACCTTCCTACTAAAAGTCAAAATATAGTTAAGGTTATAAATAAATCGAGTCGAGCCGAGTAGTGAGCTTTTCAGATTTAGTTCACAAAATTTATCGAGTATAAAATAAGGTTTTATTGAGGCTCATTTAGCTACAGAGTTGATTTTGAATCGAGCTCGAGTAGTTTGAACTTTTCGAACGAATATGATCCGAGTATCAATAGAAAATTATAATTTGAGAAGACTCGAGTAATTTATCGAACTTTAAAATTTGCTCATATTTAAATTATTTATGTAAGACCCCAACTTTTATGAATAAAGATGAATTTTCTATAATTATCATTTTTGAATGAATTTGATATAATGTTATAGTTGTGGGTAATATTTAGAAATTTTGCAAAGTACGCAAGTTGTTTATTATTTATATTCGTCTTTACCAAGACAATCATCGCTGATTGGATATGGCAGGAATTATTATACGGATTGAAAAACGACAAAATATTTTTATGAAAATAACGTAGGAAGTTTTACAAATTAATCGTTGAAACACCGGTGTTAAAAGAAATGCGAGGAATCTGCATGGTTGCGTAGTAGCACTTGTATTGATTATTGATGCTTTACGTGAGAAGTCACTCGGTTTTTGTTCAATTATTCTTGATAATTATTGCAAGATCTCACGTTATTTGATTCAATTATTGTCAATATTTTATATATTACTAAATCAATAGTTGAGATAACAAAGTTGTTAATATTATTATTTGCATTATTTACGATGCCTGTAAGTTACTTAACGGTAGGAGGTTTGGTCACCTAATTTAACACTGGCCGATAGGAGAAATCGCTTATTGGAAAGCTCTTTCGCAGGACGAGGCTAATGGATTAATAGTGTGAATAATAATAATGATGATGAAGTTTTGTTTTATTAGTATTATTAATGTAATAAAACAGAAAAGTTTTATATAAAATGAATCTTTTATAAAGTTATTCTTTTTATTAGCATAATAATTAGAATATATTATATTTTATTATCGTAGTGTTTTGCGTAGTCTGCGTAGTGTTTTGCGTAGAAAATCTTTTTAAAAGTTATTCGTTTTATTAGATTATAAATATAATATATTATATTTTATTGTAAACCAATCTGAATGGTCAGTTTTAAAGTAAATCGATTTGGATGTTTCATTGGATTAGTTCTTATTCATCAATTCTTATAAATAGAAGGCTTTCATTCCTTCATTATTTTTACGAATTCAATCAAACTAGAGAGAAATTGTAGAAAGAATTATTCTTTTATCTTGAAAGTATTTTTCTTTAGCGTTTAAGAAAGTTTGAAATAGTAAGACAAATTTCTTCAAGATATCCTCACCCTACCGTCGAATCTTTCTTCTTTATAAGGTAAGATGTATTTTTTTTTTATTCATATTCAGTAGAAACTTCATTATTCCATTATTTATTATTCTCATTGGAATAACCTCATATCTGTGATCTCACCCTATACTGGTGAAATTCTTCCATTATTTTATTATTTTTATTATTCATTGGAATAACTCGTAATACATCACAAGTCTACATATCATTGGTGAAATTCTCATTGTTATTTCATTTTTTATTAATCTGTTGGAATATCACATGCACATGCGTTTCTGGCGGATTTGGTTCCGCTTTTATTATTCTCATTGGAATATCACTCGCATGCGTTTCTGGCCGGACTTGCCCGATTATTTATTATTCATTGGAATAACCTCGCCTACATCTCAAAAGACCGCATTTACGTAATTTTTGTTGTTATTCCATTCTTTATTATTACTGTTAGAATATCCCGATTGCGTGCTACTGCCTCGACCAGTTTAAGATTATTTATTATTACATTGGAATAACTCATCATCAAGCAATCTGCATGCGTGGTGATTTCTTTTGTTATTCCATTCTTTATTATACTCAATTGGTTAAAGTTTTGACTTATCTTTATGAAATTAGTGGAATATCCTCGATATTCAAGGCTTTCATCCAAAGATCTTTTATTGGAAATATTCTTTTCGAAAGATTCTTGAATTTTACTCTACAAAGCAAGTATCGTGTTGACAATTTGGGCGTTATTAGTTCTCGAATAAATTAATTCTTGAACTTGTTTTTATTGAATTCTTATATCATTATATCATCCTCATATTTATACTTTGTTAAAAAGTCATCATGGCGCAGTAGTGCGTAGATGAACTTTGGTATGATTATATTGAGGGATTATTCGATTATGTCGTGGCCGTAATGTTACAAATGATGTGTTAAAAGTCCTCCGTTGGCAGAGTAGCGTTGATGACAAGTTGTTAGCGTGATCACGAATTATTTGATGAATACTGTGAAATATCCTCGGCGTAGTGCATGGATAAATTGTAGTTGTGATCTTAATGAATATCCTTAAATGTAGTAATGCGGGATGATGTGGATTATTTATTAAAATCGAGTCCCAAATGATAAAAGTGATGAAACCTTTTAAATCATAAAAGATAGTAGATTTTATTCTCTACTGAATTCTTTTAATGGATTAAGATGTTCAATTGCAGTTAAACTTGATGTACTATTATATTTTATCGGTTTAACATTATTAAAGACTAATGATAATTTATTCTGCATTATCTTGACCATAATATTTCTTCTTTAAATTTAGTTGAAATTTCACTTTCTTTCTTTTTTATTATTCTCTTCTTAAAATGAGAGCGTGGCAATGGAATTAGTCGGGAGCGGAGTGACGGTCGGGATGATAGTATTAGTAGTCCTCACTATTACATTAAATAGTGTGTTAATAAATGTAATGAGAACTTATTGTGAGAGTGGATATTATCGCAGAAGACAATGTTTGTATTAAAACTCACAATTTCTCTTGTTGTATATTTAAGATTGTATTTGTATTCTGCATCACGTATTTGGCGACTCAAAATAGGTGATGATACCTATTTTGAAAAAGTCATGATTTATATTTCTAATGATTTTCGAATCGAACTTTTAGTAATGTCAATGAATATGAATTGAGTCGGAAATCTTACTCATTTTATAACCTTAAATATAATAGTGTGATTGGATTTTTATAGATTATTATGTATATGAAAATGATGTGCAACTTAACAACATCCAGTTATCTACTATACTGATTGAGAAATAATATTATAAAAAATATAGTCAAACTGAATATTTATTCAAGTGTTGACTCAAATCTTCGTCTTTTTTTGTTTTGAAAGCCCTATTTTTAAAAATATATATTATAATTTCATAATTAAATACATTATCACTCTATTACATTATCAACAACCAGTCAATTATTAGATTAAATCATTATATATAAGTTTAGATTTTTTTTGTATTTAATATTATAATTCAAAATTTATTTTCTCATTCATTATTCTTATATTAATATTCCTCTCAAGTGAGGTAAATTTATAAATGAGTTTTGTTGTCATGTGTCAGCTTTTGAGGAGAAATCTGTTAACAATGATATAATACCTGAGTCACAGAGTACTAGATGGCCCAGCCCATTTCATCAGAAAACTACAGGCCATGGAGCCATGCCAACCTTTCCGGCTTTGAACTTTTTGCGGATCCCTAGGTGGGACTGGAGACCATAAAAAGACATATTTGGGGTCAAGAGGTCAAGAGAGGACAGACACAGAGTAAAGGAAAATATTATTTTATTAATTTTTGTTTAAAAAATATTTATTGTCACTTTGTCAGTTATAAGAATGTAAAATAAAAAAAAGTTCAAGTTCAATCCGTACTTGCTAAGTTCGATTCGAACTCGACTCGAAATATTAATAATTCAAAAATGAGTAAATTTTAATATTCGATAAATTACTTGAACCTACTCAAATTATAATTTTCTATTGATACTCGAATCATATTCATTCAAACTGCTCAAGCTCAATTCAAGATCGTGCTCGACTCGATAGCTAAACGAACCTTAATCAAACCTTATTTTATACTAAATAAATTTTGTTCACCAAATCTGAACAACTCAATACTCGGTTCAACTCGGTTCATTTACGCCCTTAGTCAATGGATAAATATTATTAGTAGTTTTTTTTAAAGAGAAATGTAGTATGAAAATAAAAAATAAAGATTATCATCTTCAAATTTAAATGAAGGTGCAACTCATGCTTTACATTGATATGGTTTGACATCAATTCATGCATTTCATGTAGTGTGACACCCCTACTCAAGCTCTAGTCTTACTTTCCTATTCTATTAGTCAAGCACTAGCACCCAACCTTGTAATACAAGGGCTTTGAAGAGATAGGGGAATGAAAGAAAATAAAGATGGTCACTCTTTTTAAGAACATGGCTCGTTTATTCACTTGCTCATGAACTCGCAGTTTCGGCAGAAGCGACTAGTCGCCTCATTTCCTCTCCCGAAAGATACTTGACCAGAAGTGGCCAAGGGGGATTGGGGAAGGCCGACGACTACATGAGGGGGAAGCTATGATTCACAAAACCACTTAACATAAAAAAATAGCAAATAGTGGAGGAAACTGCGGGAGCACAAATTCCCCTTTAGTTTCATGTTCTTAGAAGTTAAAAGGAAGAGAGAAAATAAATTTCTGAATTCAAACTATATTAATGTCACAAAATATTAAGCAGCAGCGCCCTTTCCTTTCTTTCTCTGAAGTTTCTTCATGTACAACTCCAGCTCCTTCCCCTCCAACATGTATCTGTTAAAATATAGACATAAATATCCATGATATAGAAGGAGACAAAAACCAGACATTAGCATAGTCGGACAGTAGATAAGAAAGGCCATATCAAAATTCTCATAGAAGATCACTAATCGTGAACTTAAAGCTCTTCTTCAAAGATGGTTCATAACAATCTCGTCCGCATACAAGTTCAATGTATGCAATTTCGCATGCCTATGAGGCTATGATCATCTGCCTTTTGCCCGAGATAGAATTTTAAACTCGTTCCCAAATCCCATATGCGCGTCAAGTTCACTTGATTGTAAATAAAAAATGAAGCCGGATGCCAAATATTAAAGCTGGATGGCACCTATTAAAAACTAGTGAAGCTAGATGAATATACACATGTAATAATCATCAGTATGTCACATCCTAAAAGGTAGACACTTTTATACAGGACACATCTGAAGAAGGTCTCATCCTGAAGTTTAGGGCCATATATGTGCTGTCTTTGTTTAATACTGTCAAAAAATTGATTCGGGATTTTATATTTCGCAAGTAAAATAGAACACCTGCAGAGATAAGATTCACATACCCATCAGCATGACCGCATTGGCCAGGTCGTGATGAGATTGCAGCTAACAGACAGCCACCTCCAAATTGGTCCTCAATATGTGCGTCAATCTTACAATCTTCTTGACGCTCTTAATTTTTCTCTCAACATGGTCGCTCTTCTTTGCCTCCTCGGTAACAGTTTCGCCGTCCTATAAATCAATCATACAGTATGCAGTAATTAAGTCATTAAAATGCTATTATCAGCAAGAAATTCTGTATTTTTAAGTAGCATTTCCACACAGAGACAGACTACGCGTTAAGTATTGAATATATTCTAACTTCAATTTCGTCAATTAACATTAACATTTATTGTTCATCTATTTATATATTTAATCTACAGGTTACTCGTAGTTGGATAACCGATCTTAACATTTTTTATACATATACAAATATTTATATTAATAAGTTTCATTACATTACAATAATCTATAATAATAAGATAGAACCCAATTTGAATTTAGACGGAAAAGTACAAAGACGGTTCAGATTTTCAGATTGTTGAAATGGAAAGAGGAGAGGGAGGATTTCGTTATATCGTGCCTTCAGGCTCGGGCAATTACTAGTTTATTATATTGTACATAGCTGACAATCAGCTGGGTAGTTGTTAGGAAGAAATCTGTGGTGTACTATGAGACAAACATACAGCTCAGCAGTTCATGTGAAAGCAAACTAAAAAATTTCTTAATCGAACGCTGTAGTGGGTAATATAAAACAGATATACTGAAAGAAATATGATAGTTCTCATACCTCTCCTTTCTTGGCAGAAGCAGAAGTTTTCTTCTTGCGACCAATGTCCACGCCATAGTGTTGAAGATACCATTGCTTAAATGGTGCTACATCAACCTGAACAATTGCACTTTTCAGGTTAATTGATTGAATTAATAAATGTGATAAACTCATAGTTTTGGAGCAATACATGAAAAGTTCATGCTAATGAGATCTAAATTCTAGATAGCTCAAAACTAAAATGTTCTTAATCTTTGGATCACTAATGTGAGGTTACTGATTCCGAATAAATTAGTACATAATATACTTGCTCTGTTGAAGAGGATGATTGGTATCATAATCATTTGTGTGATTGGTTTCACCGAACATGGCTTGCTTAAAGGATTAGGACCTAATGAAGTTTTACTTGTCTGTCAATAGGAGGTTCTAAATGGATAGTAATACAAGTGATCCTTAGACTTGAGATCATCATAATACTTTGTGTATTCTGAATTATACTTTGTCATATTCCTTAAAACTCTCATGAAGTATAATAGGGTATGTTCGGGTATAATAAAGTATAGTGAATGATCAACAAAGGATCTACCACTTCCAGTAAAGGAAGATAATATCTTATGTGTTCTATAAGTGACAACTCAGGAATCCCTGGCCATGGTGAATGGAAAATTAGAAAAGAGTTTTTAATTTACATTAACTAGACTTGTGCATTTAGAATCGAAATGCATATGATCAAATAAATAAAACTTGACAGAAATTCCATATTTTATATTTGATCGGGATATTGTGTGGTAGAAGTATTGAATTGTAAGGTAAATATTTATAGAATAGGTTATTTGTGATTAAACATTGATTTCATATTATTTGGATAGTCATGATATGCTGATAGGTGTCACTCATGATGTAGAATAAATATTATTTATTTATATTTGGATTAAAGAAGTTTAATTCATTATAAATAATATTAGAATGGTTCTAATTTATTTATTCTACTACCGCTATAATATTGAACCAAAAGGGTGATACCGTAAAAGAGAAATATTATTTTTGAAGTAATTGACTTGATAATAATAAATTAAGTATTTAATTTATTGAAAGAATAAATTAAATAGTTTAAATTTATAATTTAGTATTTGAAAAAATACTAAATATAAATTAATAAGAGGAGTCTTATTATTTGGGAATTAAATTAAAACTCCAAGTCCTAAAGGGTTTAAGAAGAGGAGTTGTCTATATAAGGAGATGCCTTATGATAGATTAGGGTATTACACACTTATGGTTTGTGGGTCCTGGGTCTTGTGGGTCGTGGGTCCTGGGTCACAGGTTCTGGTTCATGGGTTCGTGGGTCGTGAGTCGGGGGTTCTGGGCCGTGGGTCCTGGGTCCTGGGTCCTGGGTCAGGGGTGAGGGTCATTGAAATTTGACGGACTTAGGTAAGAGAAAACAGTGAAATCAACAAAGTAAAAGTACATGTATGAATATATATTCATTGTATGCATGTGTAGTTTTACGGGAGTGGGTTTTTGATGTTTTGTTTGTTTATATGAGCATGACTCTATATACTCTCCACTGTAAAACAAAATTTGTATCATCTTAACCTGTATAAACCAAAATGTAGTGATGCGCAAATACTGAAATTTAGAATGCAAAATCAATACCTTCAATATGGTGCAAACATCTTATTTGCTCAACACATTACATCGCAGCCATGAAAACTATTTCATTGTGAAGATAATACTCCCAATCCCAAGTCCAAATGTACAATATGTTGCACCAGTTTTTGTTCTTTCTATATAAAAATATGAGCCTTTTAGTTTTCGTGGAAGAAACTGAAAGTAGTATGCACACAAGTCAATCATGTTTGATGATAAAGCATATACTTTGTAACAATCTTATTCATTTATTAATAAAAAGTATTAATTTATTAAAGGCTTTTAATTATCTACGTGATCTTTGTTTTATAATATGTGATAAACCCATAGTTTTAAGCAATGCTTTTAGAATAATGATGATGATCATTCTAATGAGATCTAAATTCTTAGAAAGCTTAAAAACTAAAATAGTTCCCAATCATTGGATTACTAAATTGGGGATTAGTGAATCCGGATAGATTGGTACATCGTTCTTCTTTCATTGGATGAGGATGATTGATCTCATGATCATTTGTGTGGAGACACTAAAAGCAAGTATGTAGGTGCTTATTAGAGAATAAGTTCATTTGAGCATTGGCTCGCTAAGGAATACCTAATGGAGTTTTATTTACTGGCGATAGAATTCTCATAGTGATAGTAATCTGAAGTAATCCTTGGACTTGAGATCATCATAGTATCTTATGTATGATGAGTTATACTTTGACTTATTCCTTAAGACCCTTAGGGTATATCAAAGGATATGCTTGGGTATAATAAGTTATGCATTGGAGATAATGTATGATCGATAAAGAATCTACCACTTCTAATAAAGAGAGAAATGTCCTATGTGATTCGATAAATGACAACCCAAAGAGTCCTTGGCGAAGCGTAATGAAATTAGAAAGGAGTTTCTAATTTGCATTATTTGGAGTTGTGCATTTAAGAGTCGAAATACATATAATTAAATAAAATAAGACTTGACGATAATTCCATATCTTATATTTAATTGGGACATTGTATGGTGGAAGGATTGAATTGTGCGGTAACTATTTACTCAAAGGTTCTTTAATGATTAATGTTGAAATCTATATTATCTGGAAAGTCGTTGATCGCTGGGAGGCTTATCCTTATTGTAGAATAAATATTATTTAAATAAATTAATTGTTTAATTTATTTATTTAAATAAGATTAGAATTGTTCTAATTGATTTATTCACAACCGGTTTAATATGGAGAACCTAAAGGGTCACACCATAAAAGGAAGAATAATTATTTAAGAAGTTAATGGCATAATCGTAATAATATGTTATGTATATTTAATTTAATCTATGGTGATAGAATAAATTAAATAGCTTAATATTATTATTTAATATTTTAGAAATATTAAATATAAATTAATAAGAGGAGTCTTATTAATATTATTACAATTATTATTATTTTAATTTCTAAAAGAGTTTAGGAATTAATTTAATATAAGTACTCTCATTTATTCCTAATAGGATTAGGAGGTTAAATTAATTAAAGAGTTTAATTAATTATCCCTAATAAGATTAGGGAGCTTAATTAATTAAAAGAATTTAATTAATTAAATAAATCCCAATTCCTTAATTGTTAAGGTGGGTTGCCCACATCTATAAATAAGAGAGTCTTATTATGGGTTGACTTTTTTCAACATACTGACGTAATTTCCAATTGTTGGGAGAGTACACCTTTTCTATAGAGATAGAAAAACTAGGGTTTAGCCAACCACCCATTCTTCTTGAATTTTCTTCTTTCTTGGTGGATCACCTCTGAGGCCAAACATATGGGTGGCTAACGTTGATCGAAAGGAAGGAACTAAACCCGGTGGATTCAAGTTGAGCGAAAGGATTTGGAGGTGAACTTGTACCTGAGGAAGCTCGATCTTCAAGGGTATGATTTTTATTCTTTATCTTTTCGTTTAATTAATAATTATGCATAAAGGGTGATCCGGGTATATGGTTTGTAAATTTTTTAAACTCTGATTTTTTACTCGCTTCCGCATTATTTTTGCAATTTTGATTGCGTTATGAATATTACAAACCTAACAGTGGCATCAGAGCCAAACCTTTATGCAAATTATTAATTATTTTAATTTAATATGTATATTGATATGTGTTTAGAACAATTTAATTGGGCATATTTTTTATTGTATAAAATTTAATAAAGAAAATTAAAAAAAAAAAAAAAAAAAAACGTGACCTGCTAATTGCCGAAAAAAAAATAAAATTACAAGGGAATCATCTTTTTAAAAGCAATTCGGTCAGCATGTTGATATGTGTTCATGAGTCACGGATTTCCGTGCGCTGAATTAAAAAAAAAAAAAAAAAAAGGGGCAACAAGCATTCATGTGACATTTTAATATATATATGATATATATTAACTTGACATGCTTTGTACATAATGCTTGAATGAAAAGTGCACGGTTTTAAAGAATGAGGAACGGTTATATATATATATATATATATATATATATATATATATTATGAATATATATATACATATATATATTCTTAATTATTATATAATTAAAATAAAAGTTTATTTTAATTTTAAAATAAAAAGTTTATTTTAATATTAAAATATAAAGTTTTATTTTAATTTTAAATAATTTTATAATTAAAATAAAAAGATTTATTTTAATCTTAAAATAAAAGGTTTATTTTAATATTAAAATAAAAGATTTATTTTAATTTTAAAATTAGAATTTCATGCTAACTAATTAGAGTTGGAATTGGATTCCATGCTAACTAATTAGAGTTGGAATTGGATTTCATGCTAACTAATTGGAGTTGAAATTGGATTCTATTTTTTCCTTAAATAAAGGAGTTTGTTTAGATATGAAATAAGATTTCATATTATTCAAAATAAAAGAGTTTATTTGTGCATAGGAAAGAGAATCCTAATTTCCTTAAATAAAGGAGTTTATTTAGATATGAAATAAGATTTCATATTATTCAAAATAAAGGTTTATTTGTGAATAGGAAAAGAAAATCAAGTGTTTCCTTTAATAATTTTTTTTTACATGGAATTGGATTCCATAATTAATTAAAATAAAAGAGTTTATTTTAATTAATTTTTTTTTTTACATGGAATTGGATTCCATAATTAATTAAAATAAAGGAGTTTATTTTGATTAAAGATTTTGATTAAAATAAAATAGTTTATTTTATTCAAAATAGGATAAATTAAAATAAAATAGTTTTATTTTGATTTAAATTTGGATTAAAATAAAGGAGTTTATTTTGATTCAAAATTAGATTTTATACTAACTAAATTTGCCCATTAAATGATATCAATATATATATTAAATGTTTATTATTCATGAGATGAATGTTATTTATTGATGCGTATGGTGATGTGTATGATAATAAATGGGATTGATTATGACTATTGACCATATGATTGGATTTTATTTTAGTTGGATGCATGAATGTATGGGTTTTTATTAAATGGGATTTACTGCGTACCTAAATCTTCTCTAATTTTTCTTAATGTAAATTCTATCTCCTCCTCATGTACTTCCCTCGATCACGATCAAGGTTTCTATTTATTTTAAATAGTTTATAGGAATAGTTAGAATTAATTTTGAAAAATTGGAGATCGAGAATAAGGAATGCTTGAAGACCCATTTGTAATGGAGCAGAGTTTAAATGTAATAGTTATATTTAAATATTATTTCTTTGCACCTTTGGGGTTTGACCTTTTGGTTCACTTGGTGGCTCTAGTGAACCAAACTAGAATAAAAGTCCATAATCAATCCGGGTAGAATATAGTATTCTATATGTGCATGCTTATACTATATATATATTATATATTATGCAAACATGTGTTAATTAATATAATAGCGTATTTTATATATATATATATAATATGCATTAAACAAGATGAGACAAATTAATAACAAACCCTCAATTTTTTTATATTAAGTCCTAAGCGTTCAAAGATATTTGGAATATCGAGCGTTAAGCCTCTAGCATGATAAAATTAATAGAGTATTAAATATTTAATATGAGTTTGTTGTGTCACCACAAGGCAAGTATTAAGTATTTAAGATATTAATTTATCACATTTGATGCTTATAAAGAAAATTGAACAATATTGTTTTGTTGTGTCACCACAAGGATGATATTTTCTTTTTGAATATATGGAGTGCTAGGTCGGACTTAACTTGGATAATTTTGATTCGGATGTGCCACCACTTGATCAAAATAATCTAAGAGGCAAAATCTGAGGAGTTGCATAGTTGATGTAATTGACAAAAGTTGTCTACCTATTTATTTATATATAGTTTGTTGTGTCACCACAAGGCTATATACATTTGAAATGGGATCCTTATTCTCACTAGCAAATCTTTAATTAGATTTTCTTAGAAACTATATAAGTGAGGTAATATAGTTTGAAGAAAATAGTGGGAGATACCAATTTAAAACAAGACCTAAATTATTTTGGTAATTAATAAAAGAATGTATGTTAAAATGTTGTTAATTACAAATTCATTTACGAAATTTTACAATGTCTAAAATTACTATCATCTGCGAAGCATATTAGATGCTAAATTAACCAGAATAAAATTAAATGGATTGGTTAAAGAATTTGAGAATAGTTCTCATGGTGAAAAAGCTATCTTATGTCATAATACGCCTATCCTGCAATGGTTGCGAGACAATGCCTCTGAGGAAGAGATTGCTACTTTTAGAAAGTGGCGAGATGATGCCTGATTAGCTCGATGCATCATGCTCAGTATCCATGAGTAACAAGCTTGTCGACTGAAACTATGGATGCTCTACTTATATTCCCGCACATCAAGTAGTTGATGGTGAGGAAAATGGGGCGATAGATATCGAGATATCTAAGGAGCTCTTCCGATCTAGAATGGCCATAGGCACTATAAATGCATGACAAAGTCCTTAACATAATCAATTTGATTGATCGATTAGGACAACAAGTTTTGTCATGGATGGAGAGTTGAGCCAAGATTTGATCTTGCACTCACTCCGGACTCCTTTCACATGGTTGTGAATTTTTCATATGAACAAGCTAAATATCGACTTTCTTTGATTTGCTTAACATGTTGAAAAATATTGAGAGTCACTTTCCAACCAAGAAAGACCATGTCTTCTTGGTAGGGGCCAAAGGATCTTACGAAAAGAAGAACGATTCAAAGAAGGTAAAGCGAAAGGCGTAAACAAAGGATAATACGAACAAAATCGATATGGATGGCAAAGGAGTTTGCTACCACTTTGAATAAGCTTTGGACCTTTGGAAAAAAGCTGAGAAGCATCTTGCGAGAGCTAACCAAAAAGAAGCTTAGTGAAGTTTAGGTTCTAATCTGATTTTTGTTCATGATTGAAATAAATTTTCTTTAAAGTCGAGGTTCTACTTGGGTATTGGATCTGACTTTGGTTATCATAAATATAGATTTATGAAGGACCAAGCAGAAGTAGAAAGTTAAACAAAGATAAGTAATCCTATGTGTGGGAAATGAAGCAAAGGTTGCAACATTAGCCATAGAAACTTATAGTTTAAGATCGCCTACGGGCAAATCTATTAAGTCGATAAGTTGTTATTGTATTCCGGTTCTCGTTGAAAACATTATTTCCATTTTATTGTTGAACAATGAAATCTTTGGTATTATATTTAAGAACAATTGTTGTTACATTTATAATAATAATGTTTTGTATAGAATCGAATAATACTTAATAAATTTTGTATACTTGACTTATATGAAAATAATTTTGCATATTGAACAAATTAGTATAAGAAAAGGAGATGATCATTCAAAGAGTTGAATATATGTATTTCTTTGAAATACTGAGTGTGAATTATTTGAAAGGTTCAAAGAATTCAGAAGTGAAACAAATTGACAAAGTATTAAGATTCTTTGATTAGATCAAGGAATAAATACTTGTGCAATAAGTTTCTAGATCATCTCAAATGGTTTTCTCATAATGGACGCCTCTTGAAACATAATAATTGATTGATGTATCTGAAAGGAAAAATCGTACCTTGTTGGACATGGTACGGTCCATAATTATTTTACCGACATTCCAGTATCCTTCTGGGATAATGTCCTAGAAATGGTGCGACATCTCACGAAAATGGTAACCTCAAAATCCTATTTCAAGACTCCATAAAAGTTATGGACGGGGGAGGATTCCTAATCTTAAGTATGTTAAGATAAAGGGTTGTCCACTTATGTGAAAGCGGTTTCAAAGGATAAGCTTGGGACAAGATTTGACAAATACAAATTTGTGGGACATCCTAAAGTAAGTTTAGGGTATATTCTATAATCCTACTTAACAAAAGGTGTTTGTTACGAAACACACGCCTTCTAAGATAAAGGTGTTTATCATTGAAAGAAAGTGGGTGGAGGATTATAGATCTTGAAGAGTTCATGATCCACAAAACACTATAAGTCGAATAAGAGGAACACATAGATGAACTATTATACCACAACCAATCATAAATGAATAATAGTCAAGAAGATACCTAGGAGGTATGGATTCATCATGGATGATGATGATGAGGTACACATCATAGAAGATGATGATCCATACATCGATGAGGTAAGAGTTCTAGTGTGTACAAAAGGGTCGATTGGGAGCGTCGTGAAATTTCTAGTATTATATGTTGATATACTACGGATGAGGAATTACATACCAATGCTACAATCATTAAAGATAAAGTTGTCTAAACAATCCTCCATGAATGATTTGGAAGAGTATCTTAATTGGGATATAAATCTATATAGATAGATTTAAGAGGATGCTCGACTTAACCCAAGGAACGATATTCATTTGATGCTAAAATCGTTTAGCATGGCAAACTCAAGAGATGTCTCATGTTGATGAGCTATGGAGTGTATCTCTTAATAGTCCCATAGACTCCAAAAAGAGAGGTCGCATGAATGACAATCATGTATGCAATGAAATATCGAGACCGATGTTGATCGGTCATAATGCGGAGAAGTTCACTTGTGAGTCGGTGAAAAACATCTTAAAGTTCTTAACCAACACTAAGGATGTGATCATATACATGATGGGTGCGAATTAAAACTAGAGGGCTTAACAGACTCAAGTTTTTCGAACGAGACGAAGAACGACAGAAAAATCCACTTTAAGGTAAAGTGTTACCATGAACGGTGGTGCGATTGAATTGGAAAGGTTCCAAACAACAAAAGAGTTCTTTGGTTTAGTGATAAAGACAAAGTATATAGCTATAAATGAAGGCTGCCAAGTTGATTGTTTGGATTAAAGTTCATTCTGAACTAGGAATAGTTCTAAGTCTCATCTTGGATCTAAACATGTGTTGTGGCACTTTCATTTGATTATTAGAATCATTGAAAGATGGGAAATCACTATAGAGATAGTGGACTCTCATGAACAACATTACATATCCATTAACTAAAGCTTATCCAATGGCAGGATAATCGTCACTTAGAGAAGAAGAGTATAAGATACCATGACGATTGGCTTTAGTGCAAGTGGGAGATTGAAAGTAGTATGCACACAAACCCAATCATGTTTGATGATAAAGCATATACTTTGTGACAATCTTATTCATTTATTAATAAAAAGTATTAATTTATTAAAGGCTTTTAATTATCTACATGATCTTTGTTTTATAATATGTGATAAACCCATAGTTTTAAGCAATGCTTTTAGAATAATGATGATGATCATTCTAATGAGATCTAAATTCTTAGAAAGCTTAAAAACTAAAATAGTTCCCAATCATTGGATTACTAAATTGGGGATTAGTGAATCCGGATAGATTGGTACATCGTTGCTTTTTCATTGGATGAGGATGATTGATCTCATGATCATTTGTGTGGAGACACTAAAGCAAGTATGTAGGTGCTTATTAGAGAATAAGTTCACTTTGAGCGTGGCTCGCTAAGGAATACCTAATGGAGTTTTATTTGCTGTCGATAGGAATTCTGTAGTGATAGTAGTCTGAAGTAATCCTTGGACTTGAGATCATCATAGTATCTTATGTATGATGAGTTATACTTTGACTTATTCCTTAAGACCCTTAGGGTATATCAAAGGATATGCTTGGGTATAATAAGTTGTACATGGAGATAATGTATGATCGATAAAGAATCTACCACTTCTAATAAAAGAAGAGAAATGTCCTATGTGATTCGATAAATGACAACCCAAAGTGAGTCCTTGGCGGCGCAGAATGAAATTAGAAAGGAGTTTCTAATTTGCATTATTTGGAGTTGTGCGTTTAAGAGTCGAAAATACATATAATTAAATAAAATAAGACTTGTGATAATTCCATGTCTTATATTTAATTGGGACATTGTATGGTGGAAGGATTGAATTATCTGGTAACTATTTACTCAAAGGTTCTTTAATGATTAATGTTGAAATCTATATTATCTGGAAAGTCGTTGATCATTAGGGAGAACTTTATCCTTATTGTAGAATAAATATTATTTAAATAAATTAATTGTTTAATTTATTTATTTAAATAAGATTAGAATTGTTCTAATTGATTTATTCACAACCTTAGGTTTAATATGGAGAACCTAAAGGGTCACACCATAAAAGGAAGAATAATTATTTAAGAAGTTAATGGCATAATCGTAATAATATGTTATGTATATTTAATTTAATCTATGGTGATAGAATAAATTAAATAGCTTAATATTATTATTTAATATTTTAGAAATATTAAATATAAATTAATAAGAGGAGTCTTATTAATATTATTACAATTATTATTATTTTAATTTCTAAAAGAGTTTAGGAATTAATTTAATATAAGTACTCTCATTTATTCCTAATAGGATTAGGAGGTTAAATTAATTAAAAGAGTTTAATTAATTATCCCTAATAAGATTAGGGAGCTTAATTAATTAAAAGAATTTAATTAATTAAATAAATCCCAATTCCTTAATTGTTAAGGTGGGTTGCCCACATCTATAAATAAGAGGAGTCTTATTATGGGTTGACTTTTTCAACATACGACATAATTCCAATTGTTGGGAGAGTACACCTTTTTCTATAGAGATAGAAAAACTAGGGTTTAGCCAACCACCCATTCTTCTTGAATTTTCTTCTTCCTTGGTGGATCACCTCTAGAGGCCAAACATATGGGTGGCTAACGTTGATCGAAAGGAAGGAACTAAACCCGGTGGATTCAAGTTGAGCGAAAAAGGATTTGGAGGTGAACTTGTACTGGGAAGCTTTCGATCTTCGAGGTATGATTTTTATTCTTTATCTTTTCGTTTAATTAATAATTATCGTAAAGGGTGATCCAGATATATGGTTTGTAAATTTTTTAAACTCTGATTTTTTACTCGCTTCCGCATTATTTTTGCAATTTTGATTGCGTTATGAATATTACAAACCTAACAGAAACTGTGTATACTAAACTCCTAATACAATATTCATTGTTTCTTACCAAGCAGAGGCTCAGCTAGAGTCCCTTGCAACCCTGTTGAACTGGAACTGTTTGGAGTTGGAGTTTGCCCTTGCTTACTTTGGCCTCCCTGAAAACGACACAAAACTCAGATAGTATTCGAGGGAACTAAGCCACAAAACTATCAAAAACTAGATTCTTAACAAGATTTATTGTGAAGAATCTTTTAAAAGTAAAATGTCTTCAGAATTGTAATTAAAACTATCTAACATTAAAGGAATTATATAATGTTCACTTACAGCTCCCTTTTGGGCAGTTAGTTAACCTCCGAATTGATGCAGCTGCAGTGACACGTATCCTACAGAATGGAAAGATTGCTACAAAGTTTAGTTCTTATCTAAGACAAAAACTAAATTACAATTATGATCTCAATCAACTCGTATGTTACCTTAACAATAAAGGATACTTACTGGTACAATTTTGAATTGACACCCAAGGAAAATGTTGACTCGATCAGCGTCATAGCCTCCTCAGCAGTCTGTTCACAAATAGAAAATGCAATAAACAAACTCCTTGCAAATCTACCCTTGTATCAAGAGCTGGTATTTCATGAAAAAGAAAAGCCGATTGGAGTATTTAGTGATTTCAAGTGACAAGAAAAGAAAAATGTATCTTTCACAAGATAATTTAACGTGGTAGTGGTAAATCATGGTGACAATTGACAAGAAACAAACAATTAACTAATGAATTTTAAACTGCTACAAGCCTACCTTCTCTGTCAAATCTAATGCAACACGAATTATTGTTGTCTCATCATGCGTAAGCTCACCTCCCTTGCCTTCCTGAAAGAGACAGTAAAATCATATTATGACAAGAAGAAAACCCAAGAGAATTTAGCCATTTAAACACTTGAAAAGTATAGACAATAGTGTCATGTGAAACATATCAATTCAAAAGGAGGACTTTGTTTACCTCCTTGTTGTGGATGGAGACAAGGGCTTTCAACTGAGCTCGCCGAAATAGTGCTTAATTATGTTCCAATACCCAATCTAGAATCTGTATCCAGAACACAGCTTAGTTAATGTCAGAAAATCGGTATAATTTTTAAGAAGTAAAATATTTAAGTTAAGAATCTACCATTATCAGAACCGAGAAAAATCATCCAACTATTTTGTCAAAGTCGAAACAGTATGAAATTACTTAAAATATGATGTTCAATCTCCCGTTTCTTAAAAACACGTGACTTTCTAGAAATAATATAAGGTAAAGGTTTTCCGCAATAACCCAATCCCATATACATTTTTTTTTCTTTTTTGGCAGAGGTGTTAACAACCACTACCCTTCGGGTCAATTGGGTAAACCACCTGGCACCAAAGTACTTTTCGGAGTTTTGAACCCATGACAAGTACCTACCACATCAAGAAGCTAACTACCAATTGAGCTATCCCATGCCCATGGGATAGCCTCATATAAAGGCGGACAAACACAAACTACTAAACAAAAAGATGCTGGATATGCGTATCAATGAAATAATTTTAGGGGGGCAGGGGGCGCTTGAAGGAATTTTTTTTTTTCTTTGTTTTACACAAAACATGTAATGGGAACCATGTGTAAGGATCATGGAGTAAGCAATTGACTGGCCAGGGAAAAGACAAACTAAAGCAATGAAATGAAAATAAATAAATAAATAAATCCAAGCAACTCTACTGTATAGTGAACACCAATTACCTTCCCAATAGGGTAAGAAATTGGATAGCAAATTATCATCAGAACACGGTCGAGCCAAACAAAAATTTGCACCAACAACAAGTCCATATCTGGTAAATATTGCTTGTGGTATAACCTGACAACTGAAATTTTGAAGAGAATCATATTCCAATGAAATCAATGAGTACAAAAATGTAAAGCTTTCTATATACTCCCTCTGTCCCGTATAATATTATAAGACTTTTTAGAGTTGTGCACAAGTATTAAGAAATGATTGTATAACATTAAATATAATATCAAATGTCTATATTGCCCTTGTATTAGAAAAAGATATTGTTATTTATTGGGCAAAAAATAGTGAGAGAAGCAAAAAAGTTACATTTAATACTTGGAGTAATATTGGAAACTAAGCAATTAATGCTTACTTGGAATTCTAAAACGTAAAATTTCTCTAAAACGTCTTATATTAACCCGGAGGAGGGAGTATTTCATAATAAAATATACCTCTCCGAAAAATAGAACAAAAGTTACAGAGAGCAAGATTGCCACAAACTGATTGAACATCTTATCCAAGTATAAAAGCAGGGCCTGCAGATTGCGAATATCAAGCAGAAATTTTCAGTAAAGTTCAAGCATACCCATCAGTTAGTATGATGAAATGATGAAATTTTCCAATTAAAACAACAATGATGGATGTGCCTGTTGTTCCAACGGGCTTCATCAGCAGAAAACTACACGTGGTGTTAACTTTCCTTTCTTTTTAATTCTGGAATGAATTATGAAAACCAGGAATACCAACCTTTTTAATTCTTAATATTAGAATATGCAAGTAAATCTATCATAAAAAAAACAAAGAGGCATGCCCCAAGTGTAAAGATATTCTATATAATTTATTTTTATTTTTAAATATAAAGAGACTTCAATCTCTTACCTCCGTGGCTGCAGCATTACATTTACATAGAAGCAAAGTCACAAGAAGCTGGTGTTGCTTCTGAACAACTGGGAAGATGATAGCTGAAAATAGGAATACCAAATGAAATTTATCCGAAAATGCATAATAGTAGACTATACATACGCTTCTTGAAACATTAAAATTATGCCAGTCATAGCACCACGTTAAAATGGTTTGTTCATCCAGTATGCTATTTGTGTTTAATAGAATATGAGAACAAAACTGTGCTTCCTAATTTTTGTTTATTTTTAATTGCTTGCAGTTACTATATTTTAAAGTCCACCATATTAGCACATATGTGTCAGAAACATTAAAGTAAAATTGACTTGTTCTCAAGCAATCTCCATTCCCATGACTATAAACCTTGCTATTTTTTTATTTTATCTAAATGGTACCAATAACAGTATGAAAAAAATATAATTAATAAAAAAAATACTAGTTTATATAAACCTTATTATTTTTTTATTAGTGTCATTTAGATAAAATAAAAAAATAGTAAAATTTATAATTTTGGTAATTATATTATTTAAAATTAATTAATTTATACTAATTTTAAATTTAAAGATATTTTATATCAAATTTAATAGGTTAAAAAAATTAGAGGAACATATTTGCGTTAATCACGCATCTATGAGGAATAGTTATGCGGAAAAAAAGTTTTTGGAACATTGGAGGAACACCTTTGCATGACTAACGCACCTATGAGGAACAGTTATACTAAAAAAAAAAGTTTAGAGAACAATTTAACAAAAATATGACAAATAGGAGAGTTAGATTTGCAATTTAGTCCTTTAAACTTTGAAAATAACAAAAAAAGTAATCATATTTTTAGATAGTTATAAATTTTGCGATTATATCAACTAAAAGTAATAAAATTTATATTAATTTTAAATTTGGTATTGTCAAAATTTGATTTACACATATCAAAATAATTTTATTTGTGTGCCAAATCCCAGCTACCGCAAGAAGCACATTAACCTGAGGATCACAAGGCCCAGGAGTATCTCTACAGAAGCTAGTGTTTTTAACACCATTTCTAAACACAGGAACCGGACCCTGTAATTTATTGTTCTGCAAAGAAATATTAACCAATTTAGGAAGCTCGATTAACGAAAGAGGTACTACCCCAGTAAACTGATTATCCCTGAGCTGCAAATCAAATAGATTTACACATTTGGAGAGATCAGGGACCGGACCAGTGAAAGCATTGGCGTGAAGCCAAACTTGCTAGAGCTGGGACACGGAAGATAACACATCAATAGTGCCTGATAATCCATGTACCTGATTGTTGAGCCAAAGATTCTGAATTTCTGAACCCCCTAATGATTTGGGTAAAAACCCAGTAAGATTATTGTAAGAAAGCCGCAGATTCTGCAAATTCGAAAACGAATAAAAGAAATCCGGGATTGACCCACCAATGCTTGAATTACTAGCCGTGAATGTGCCCAAACTACTACTTTCTGTCAAATAAGGTGGAATTTCCCATGGGGAAAGTTTTGGGTTATCACTAATGCTTACAGTTTGCAAATTAGTAAGACCCAAAAGCAAATCTCGCAGCACAGAAGTGAAACCATTGCCATCGGAAGATTTCCTGAAGGGAAGAAAGATTAGCAAAAGAGAATGTCTTCCTCTCACCTTCTTCACCAACTCCAACTCTGCGCAAGACGCCGAGCTCCATCTCAAGGAAAATCCATTCATGCACATATCATCAAAACCGGCCTAGACCAATGTGGTTTCCTTCCCAACAATCTCGTAGATATGTATTGCAAATGCGGTCTTATTCAAAGTGCCCTCCAATTGTTCGATGAAATGCCCCAAAGAGACCCAGTCTCCTGGGCTTCAATTCTTACTGCCCACAACCAAGCCAATTTACCCCACCGAACCCTCTCCATGTTCCCAAACATGGTAGCTCTTGATGGGTTGCAACCTGACCATTTTTTCTATGCAAGTCTAGTCAAGGCTTGTGTTAGCTTGGGGTTGGGGGCTTTAAGAATGGGTATTCAAGTGCATGCCCAGTTTGTATCGTCGCCGTTTTCAAATGACGATGTGGTTAAGTCCTCACTTGTTGATATGTATGCAAAATGTGGATTAGTTGATGACGCCCGTTTGGTTTTTGACTCGATTTGTTGGAAAAATTCAGTTTCTTGGACAGCTATGGTATCTGGGTATGCCAGGAGTGGTCGGAAATCAGAAGCTATTGAGCTCTTAAAAGTTATGAAGGAGGGTAATTTGTTTACTTGGACTGCTTTGATATCTGGTTTGGTGCAGAGTGGATATTGGGTTGATGTGTTTAATCTGTTTAATGAAATGAGAAGAGAAGGGATTGATATTGTAGACCCATTTATTCTTTCAAGTATTATTGGTGCTTCTGCTAATTTTGCAGCATTGAAGCTTGGAAAGCAAATCCATTGCTTAGTTTTAGCACTTGGTTACGAATCTAGCTTATTTGTGAGTAATGCACTAGTGGACATGTATGCAAAATATAGTGATGTAAATGCAGCAAAAAGTACATTTGATAATATACGCCAAAAAGATGTAGTTTCTTGGACTTCAATTATAGTTGGGATGGCTCAGCATGGGCGAGCTTTGGAAGCACTGTTGCTCTATGATGAGATGGTTTCAACTGGACTAAAACCAAATGAAGTGACATTTTTAGGTTTAATTTATGCTTGTAGTCATGTTGGGTTAGTTAACAAAGGACGTTCTCTCTTCAAATCCATGGTTGAGGAGTATGGATTGAGCCCTTCTCTGCATCACTATACATGCTTATTGGATCTTTTTAGTCGATCAGGGCATCTTGATGACGCTGAGAAGCTTCTAAATACAATGCCCTTCAAGTCTGATGAAGCTGCTTGGGCAGCTTAATTAAGTGCTTGCAAGCGACATGGGAATGCTCAAATGGGAATTAGAGTTGCTGATCATCTATTGAGGTTAGGGCCGACAGATACTTCAACCTATATTCTGCTATCTAATGTTTATGCTGGTGCTGCTATGTGGGAAAATGTATCTAAACTACGAAAGTTAATGGCGGTTATGAAATTTAAGAAGGAACCTGGTTACAGTTGCATTGACTTGGGAAAGGAGAGGCAAGTGTTCTATGTTGGGGAGACTTCACATCCATTGAAGGATGAGATTTTCGGTCTACTTAAAGAACTTGATGCAGAGATGAGGAGAAGAGGTTATGTACCTGATACTAATTCAGTTTTGCATGATATGGAGCAGCAAGAGAAGGAAAAACAACTCTTTTGGTATAGTGAGAGGCTTGCTGTGGCTTATGGACTGCTTAAGTCTGTTCCTGGTACAGTTATAAGAATAGTGAAAAATCTCCGCGTTTGTGGAGATTGCCATATTGTTTTCAAATTCATTTCTAGCATAGTGAAAAGGGAAATTGTTGTTCGCGACGCCAACAGATTTCACCATTTTAAGGATGGGAAATGTTCATGCTCTGATTTTTGGTAATATTAAGATCTTTTTAACGATGTGAGACATTGTTTATCTACTATACATTTTTGGAAGTTCCTACACAGGCTAGTTGTTTTTACAGCAAGTTGGTGATTATATATTACTCCTTCCGTCCTTAATTATTTGACGGTTTAAAAGTGAGCACAAGAATTAAAATAATGGTTGAAAAACATTAAATATAGTACTCATTTGTCTATAATACTCTTAAATTTTTTGTTGGGATAAGGAGAGTTTTGTTGGGATAAGGAGAGAGACAATTTAATGAGGGGTAATTTTGGAAAAACTGTCATTAATTCTTTTAGATTTGAATAAACGTCAAATAATTAGGGATAAATAAAAAACTCTAAAACGTCAAATAATTAGGGACGGAGGTTGTATAAAGCTGCTTGCCGCATCACTTTGTTGTCTAATACTATATCCGTTCCTAAAAGATTGTTGTTTAAGATTTTTGCACATGGATTAAGAAAGTATCATTTACCAAGTAAAATTTGTTTGAAATTCCATCACTACCCCTTTATGGGAAGTTGAAAACTATTAATACATGGGAGAGAATTTCTTGGGACAATGAGAAAAGGTAGGGGTAATATAGGAAAGTAAATAATTTATTCTCCTCGAAAGTTGTAAACGACAAACTTTTTAAAATAAATTTTACCTTCTAAAATGACAATATTTTAGAAACGGAGTGAGTATAAAATATCAAGAGAAAAACCATATAATTAAGAGCTCCCAAATTCAAGAAAAACAACAGCAATTTAGAACTCGATCAAAATCCCTTCTGACTTGACCGGTTGACATTAAGAGGGGTTAATTACTTAGTTTAATGTTTTCCCCCTTATATGCTATACAGAATTTAAGTGCTTATTTTCTAAAAAGACACAAGATGTTTATATCCATATGTTTGTAGTTTAATCATATTTTAGATAGTTATAAAATTTTCGATTATATCAACTAAAAGTTATAAAATTTATATTAATTTTAAATTTGGTATAGTCAAAATTTGACTTCCACATATCAAAATAGTTTTATTTGTGTGTCCCAATGACTAATATACTATTTGATGTGAAGAGCTTTAGTAAAAAATTTAATAATATTTATTATCCCGTATTTTTTCAAATCACATCATCGTCTTAAATTTCTATATTAATTTACCAAAATTCCGTCCCTTTAAATAAACAAGAAAAGAAAATAAAAGTAAATAATGTAATATCAAACATGATTACAACATGTATTAGTAATAACTAAAAATAAATAAATATTTAATAAATCAGAAATTAAAGAAATCATCAACCAAGTAAAAATTAAAATATGTTTAAGAATTTAAATTTTGAGTTGGGACCAAAAAAGGCAGTTTGTAGGTCCCTGATCTAGTAGCCCAGCAAAGACAACAGGCTTTTCTACTAGTCTACTGTGCCGCACTCCCACGGAGGCCCATCCGCTGTCCACCCCAAACAAGCTGGGGTATCGAGCTCCGGCCCAATGGAACTCAAAATATTAATTTTCCCTATATAAATTAAATTAAGGGAGATTTACATATTCTATTACATTTTTAAAAATAATTACAACAATAATGCCCTCATAAAACTTTTACACAACTAATACACTTCCATATTTATTTACAATGTTAGTACAATTAGGATTCCTTAATTTAGGGAATTAGTATTCAATTAGAATTCCTTAATTTATGGATTAGTTATACCCATGACTTCTTCTCTCTCTCCTTATCTATAACAACTGTACTTAGTCATCATCTTTCTTCTTCATTCAACGTATTCTTTCTCTCTCTCTCTCTCTCTCTATATATATATATATATATATATATATATATATATATTACCTGCATTCATGTGTTTATAAATTTGTTCATGGAGTTCGTAGGTGCGTGACACGTGAGTCAACTCGATGGATTGAAACGAGTTAGAGATCTGCTTGAAGATCGTGACGAGACGGAGGAATGATGTTGAAAAGTCTTAGGAATGGCAATTCCGAAGCGAAGACGCGACGAAGCAGTCGTTCTTGACGATTCCGACGAAGACGAAGACGAGTCGTTTACTTCCATTGATTCAGCCAAGATTAAGGTTGTTGGTGTTGGTGGTGGTGGCAATAATGTCGTTAATCGCATGATTGGTAACTTCACCCTATGAGGCCATAATTTACTATGGAAGCTCAAGCGGAGGACTAGCAAAGAAGTGAGGAACCAAACCTTTATACCAAGGTAACTAAACCGTCATATCAAAGTAACTAATCAACCTCCACACTTTAAATTTTTTCTTAAATACAGTTTTGGTTACCAAACCTTCGGATCAAGGTAACAAAACTTTTATACCAAAGTAACTAATTCACACCCACACATGCGCTTTTCATAGTGTAATTTTAGCGAACCTTGAAACCACTTTAGAACTAATTCAATTTTATTAAGTTACCAATTTCGTTTGAATGTGATGCAAAAGGTTACCAATTCAATTTTATTAAGTTACCAATTTCGTTTGAATGTGATGCAGTTGGTAGCCAACCATTCATACAAAGGTAACCATTTTATTATTTACGAGTAACAAAATAGTTATAATTTTTTTTTCAAAACATTAATAGTTACATCTATTTATTTTTAAACTTTTTGTAGGGCAATTCTTGTTCTTATTCTCATTGACGTTTTGGACAATGGAGATTCAATGCAGTAATGGCGGCGGACTAGCAATGATGTAACTAGGCGGTGTGGCAATGCATGTATGTAATCTACTGTTTGTTACAAAAATAGTTGTAGTTTTTGGGTTTTGGAAAATAGTTACATTATTATTTTGAATTTGAATTTATTTTTGTTGTTAGATCCCAAATCTTTGAATTTGAATTTGAATTATTAATTATAGCAGTTATTTTTCCTTGATTTTAGGTTTCTTATTAATGTGTATTGTACTATTTTTGTAATATTTACACTCCTTTTGTAATTATTTGGTTGATGCACTATTCTTGTAATTACTTTCTTTTTGTTGTATACTTATGTAAAGAACCCTTAAATTAAACTTACCTTAGTATCCAACGGAAAGAGATAAGAGAGATAATCATGGGCCACGATTAAAGGATACTCAAATATGTGGACTTTAACTACTTAGCCATGTGTCGTCAACCACTATTTCTTACTTTTTGGGCTTTGACTCGAGTATTATGGAGGGTGATAAGTATGAAGTTAATTTTGGTCATTTGATCAATACAGTGTCGATACGCAGGTCGAGATGTGATTTCTCTCTGCGTGTCAGGACTGTATTGGTTGATTGATTAACTTATAATGAAGTTAACTTCATGGTAACCGGATCCGGTATTATGGCTCGGGTTGTCTTATTTGGAATTTTATTATGTTGACGTAAATGTATATGATATTCATGCAGGGAGGATGGATTAAGAGCACTCTCTTTATCTACCACTCTTCCTTAAGTAGTACTCCTTTATTAAAACTACATCGTTTTGAATATTCTTTTAAAAAATAAGTGGGACCGTTAGTGGTATTTTTGTAAATAAAAGGAAAATAAGTGGGACCACTTTCTTTTAAGAATTTTCAAAACGACGTAATTTTAATAAAGGAATACTATTTAAGGAAGAGTGCTAGATAAGATGAGTGCTCTTGATCCTTCCTATTCATGCAGGATTTGTAGGAGTAATATTACTATACATGTGGTTATTATTTTAATTATAACTCCTGCATAATGTAGCCATAAGTATTAGCAATTCATACTTAGGTGATGTTTGATCAAACTGAGTAATTAAGATCTGAATGGTTAATACATCTTAATAAATTAGATCATCTGAATGAAATAGCATATGAATTTAAAAAACTATTTGATAACTAAAAAGTGTAAAACACTTGACTGACACTATTTTACCATTTTAACACTATGAGTTATTTAAAAAAAAATTATTTGAATGGTCTTAAAATTTGAAATTGAAATAGTACAATATTTATTGAAGTTATTTTGTGGCGCCCCAAAATTAGGTATACATCACCCATCTTGGGTCGCCACTTACATGGTATGCGAAATTTAAATACAACTTATTAACATAACTGTCAGGTATAATACGACATATAAATCGTGAGTTTAAATACAAATATCGCTCTACTAGATATTATACAAACTTAAAAAAAGTCCTCATTACAATTATTATCACACTATTTCACGAATAGTGAGGACTACTAATCTATCTTCGGGACCATCACTCGTTTTCCCGACTCGTCCCAAATTTATATTCTCATTTCTGAAGAAAAGCAAAGGAAAGAAAGGGTGAGCTCAACTAGCCCAAAGAAGAAATATTATGACTAAGATAATGCGTAATAAATTATCAATAGTCTTCAACAATGTTAAACCGATAAAATACAATGAGACAACCAGTTTAATCTGCATTGAATAAGCAATCCATTAAAAGAGTCAGTAGAAAATAAAGTCTACTATCTTTTAGGTTTTAAAGGTTTTCATCATCGCTTATAAATTTGAGACTCTCAACTTTTAATAAATATTCCACATCATCGAATCACCCCTCGCACTACTGCCGAGGATATTCTTTAAGTATCGCGACCCACAATTATTCATGCGCTACTGCGGGCGAGAATATTTGTGTATTCATTAATGGTCATGATCATACCAACGATCGTCCATCAATGCACTACGGGCCCTTGAGGATTTTTACCACATCATTTGTAACATTACGGTCATGATTACACCGAATAGTCTCTGGTCATAATCATACCAAGTCCATCTACGCACTACAGAATACGTAGATGACTTTCAACATAATATAAACATGAGGATGATGACAATGATATTCAATAAAATAAGTTCAAGAATTAATTTATCTAGGAACCAATAACATCCAAACCTGTCATCATGATCTTCGCTTTGTAGAGTAAAATTCAAGAATCTTTGAGAAGAATATTTTCATGAAAGGATCTTTGGATGAAACGCAAATATCGAGGATATTCCACTAATTTCATGGAGTATAGAAGTCAAAGTTTTAACCAACTGGGTATAATAAAGAATGAAATAACAAAAAGAAATCACCATAAATGCGATAGATCAGACAGAGCGAGTTATTCCAATGAAATAATAAATAACGGAACCCGGTCCGCCGTAAAAGCATGATGTGATATATTCAAATGTAATAATAAAGAATGGAACCAGGTCCCATGAAAACACATGAGACATGGATGTTCCAACAGAATAATAATAAAGATGGAACCAGTCCGTGTAAAAAAACACATGACAGGATGTTCAACAGAATAATAATAAAGAGCGGAACCAGGTCCTGTAAAACACACGAACAAGATGTTCCAATGAATAATAGAAGAATGTCACCAAGTATAGGTAAACCAGCATACTGAGTTATTCCAATGAATAATAAAAGCGATGGAATAACAACAGTTCTCTTCATGAATAAGAAAGAATAACACCCCTTACTTTTGGTAGGAGATTGAATCTTTGCGACGATAGTAGTAAAAAATACTCTTCTTCTTCTCTCTTATTCTCTATATTTCTCTCTCATAAACTTGAATGAATTCGAGAAAATAATGAAGCCCTAGGCCTCTATTTATAGAAGATTTCTAAACACTTAAAGACTGCTGCAATGAAAAGCCGCAAGTGGCATTGACGATTAATGATGTGAAAAGAAAAGTGGTTTGGCCTTTTGAATGTGAAACGACGACAGTGGTTCGACGCATGTAATGTGAAACGACAAGTGGTTCGACGTCTGGTAAAGGTAATTACTATTAACGAAGGTAAATACTATCGACGAAGGTAAATACTATTCACAAGGGTAACTACTATCGACGAAGGTAATTACTATTGATTGAAGGTAAATACTATTCACAAGGGTAATTACTATTGATGAAGGTAATTACTTATTGACGAAGGTAAATACTATCGACGAAGAGACTCTTAGATGATGACATATAGGCCCCCAAAAATAATCAAACTTACCACAAATCATTTTATTTTTCATCAACACATATTTAATCTTTCAACAATTATTAATCATTTATAACTTGTTGTCTCAATTATTGATTTAATACTATAATATATTATACGGATGATCTTGTGACAATAATTGAATCAATAATATAATAGATATGATGCGAAGAATTCTCAGTAGCAATAATTGAGCATAAATGAGTAACTTCTCACGTAAGCATCAATAATCAATACTGGTGTCTACTTATCAAACCACGCGTATTCATCGTATTTTTTTACCAATTTGTAGTTCAGCGCTTTTAACGGTAACACCTCCGCCAATTATTTTTATAAAATATTTTTGTCGTTTTCTCGATCCGATGATATAATTACATTATGTAGTCCACCAATAATTGGTAGTTATCACGAATATTTCCTAACAAAAAGAATATTCCCTCACCAAACGAATATTTTATAACAACTTTGCATACTTTTCAAAAAATTTATAAATATTACCCACAACTATAACATTATATCAAATTTATTCCATAATATTCAATAATAATATTTATAGAAAAAATTCATCTTTATTTATAAAAGCTGGGGTCTTACAATTTTTGTCCATACAATTTAAATAAACTATTAAGAGACAGTTTAATAGTTAAGATTTGAGTTCCTATCTTAATGATTAAGAGTCATTAAGAGACAAAAAAAATTATCAAAAAATTTGTTTTTGACCGAATAAAAGGCAGATGAATTAAGAGATATTCAAACACAATCAAACACCACCTTAGTATAAAGCGCTAATGATGAAAAAGTAATTTGTAAGGAATATGCAGGGATATAGAAATATAAGTTAGAGGGTATTTCAGTCTTTTCAACTGTAATTTCTGGGTCATCATTGTTTTCTCTTATTTGCTGAGGTGTGAGTGAGATGAGAGTATATGTATGAAAATCATTCACAATTAAAAAAGCTAATAAATGAAAATCTGTTATCGCTTCTTCCCCAATTCTCTCCTCTCTATTATTCTCTCTTTTCCCTCTTCTTTACTCTATTTTTCTGCTAGTTCTTTGTCAAATTTCACTGGATAAGTCCAATTATTGAGACTTGTCCCATTACAGCTGCTATAGAATTGAACTAATTAAACTAGTTCATTACAGTTAATATCAAAGCCTTTCCGATCCAGCCATGGTGACCAATAATCAGCAACGCAACAACTTGGAAACTCATGTTAAGGAGCAAACAAGTATCATTCGACAATTACAAACTCAGCTACAGGAATTTGTTAAAAACCTCAAACAAGGTTTTGAGGAGAAGTTGGAGCAGAGGATGAAAGGAGAGGCTCTTCTCTCTGTGCGTTTGCAATCTCGTGCAATATTCGATCGAAAGCATGATCTAAAAGTGCTTATTTGTGGCTATACGGAAGAAGAGGACTACTGGTGTGAAGCAACTGACGCCATAAAGTCTGTATACCAAGATGATAACGATGAAGAAAATGATCCAGTTATCAATGAGGAGAGAGATCATGAGGAATTTCTAGCAAAACTTGTAGTTTCAAGCCTACAAATTCATCACCTCTCTGATCAATTAATTCATGAAAAAGTAAATTCCTTTCCTGTATGTGATGACTCTTCGTTTAACTTGGTGGAAAACACAGCGACTTTATGCACAAATAAAATAGAGACAGTTTACGCGTGTAATGTGTTTGATAAAATTCCCGAGAGAAGGGGATACATTACTGCCTTTAAACCAGATCCCCCCGATGGTTTTGATCAATTCGTTACAGCCATGAAACAACCTTTCCCAAATTCAGAGCCAGAGCATCAACGAAAAGTTCTAATATGTGGTGCTAACCAAGAGGATGATTGCCTATGTATAACAACAGAATCCATGGGGCAAGATTCTGATGAAAATGATGATCTAGATGAGGTGGTTTTGGATTTTGAAGAGGAAGAGGTAAATCAAATTCAATTGCAGAATCAACTATTCAATCCAATTATCAAGGATGATGGAGATAAGGAAGGCTTTAAGGAGAAAATTTTAGACCCAGTTTCACTCAATAATCAAGTTGAAGAATTGAATGAGCAAGTCAAAGGCAAGGTGTTTGATGAAATGCCTAGGAGTGTTCCAAATTTTGGTTATGCCAAGAAGGAGGGTTACTTGTATGTTATAACTAATCAATATCTGCCAAAGTACAATGATAGTGGAGGTGGGACTGAAATTCCAATGAGTGTTATTTGTGGGTTAACTAATAAACCAAAGGAGCTAAGTGTTGATATTGAATCTGCTAATGATACTGATAAATTGGTAGTTGTTAAATATGCAGAGGATATGTACAGGTTCTATAAGCTAGCTGAGAAGGATAGTCAAATTTTTTACTACATAGACTCACAGCTTGAGGAAAATAAGAGAATGGTTCAAATCTTTCGTCTAGATAATTTTGTTTTGGTCCAATCTGGTAATCATGTCCTTACAATTGATTTGGGTACTAACTCATGTGTTTCTACCATGGACAACAATGTTGGAGAGATATTTCATGCAAATATAAAGGGATTTGGAAGAAGGTTTATTAAAAAGTTTAATATGTTGCAATATGGTTGTTCGATTAAAGGTAAATGTCATAAGATTATCATCATTGCACCGACAGAGCAAAAAGAGCACGTGTTTGAATTGTTCCAAAGAGTGACTAGGATAGTGTTTGAAGTTACTGCTCGTTTCCAAGCTCGACGATACACTTTCTTATATCAAGAGCGAATGCTTGTTGAGCAGTTAGTTCAGTTTCTTTGTGACACCAAGTAAGGCTACAGATAGAGTTGTGGGTTTCGTCCATTTGGTGTTTCATTTCTTGTCCCAAATGGCCCACAAGTAGTCAATGAGCAAGGCATGGGTGTTGATGTAATTTAAGACAAAGGTCCAAAATTTATATTGGACAAGATGGCATTAGTCGAGAATTTTAACAATGCAGACAACTCAAGTAACAATGCAGACAACCATTCTAATAGTGCAAACAACTCAAGCATGGAGTAGGAACAACAAGATATTATAGCTCAGAAACCCGAGGAATATGAATAGCAGGATTAAAGAGAAAGCTACAATGTTCTGAAGTTTTTATTTGACGCGGTTCAACCACATACATGCTATATGCCTTTTGTATTCATTGTTGACGTTCTCTTCTTATACAAGGGCTATTATACAAACAAGAGAATTCAAATCATTAAAGGTACAATATTTGATGGTTTTAATACTAATGCTAATGGAGGAAAAAATGAAGAAATTAAAATAGAATTTTGGAAGACAACACACTGGAATTACCTTGTTCATGGTGAGCTCTTCTTTCTACAATTCCTTTACTGGCATGATTTTGAAGGTAAAAATGGGTTTGTTTTCATAAACGAGGTTGCATTTTTTGCTCTATATGCTAATATCTGTGTTGAGTCTTATGTTTGCACTAAGTGGAATCATGGTGGGTTTTCCCCATGGTGGTTGTACTTCATACTTGGAGTTCAGTTTTCAATAGAGATGAGGAGTGCTCTTGAACAAAATCAATCTCAGGTTGTGTGTGAAGATGATATTTCTTACGTGAATACCATACTAGTGGTGAACGTATCTTTTGATTTTAGTACAAACACCTTCAAGAGATTCACCATGGTGCCTATGCAAGTTCCTGATGAGTTTGGCACTCGAAGAATTTCATAGCCTTATGATGTCTCCCTTCTTTTATACTGATACAACCATGATATCTACCATGACCACAAATATTAATGATCTAGTTAACATGCATGGGTCAACAAAGAATGTGTGGGTTACTAGGGATGATGTCACGGTGCAACAGATAAAGATAACACATGGAAATGGAAAAGAATCCACATACTGTGAGGTAACTAAGCGAGGGCCAAGCATGAAGAGGAATGACAACATCTAGACATCCGAATTAAAGGAAAGTGGCCTGTATTGGGGTGTTATATTTGATCCGGGGGGAGATAATATTACTACTAATTGCTGAAGAATGCAAAAACACTCTTAAATGTCACCTTGAAGACAAGGATGTTGTCAACAGATGGGATAATGGTATAGCATTAATTGAGACCAAGTTGGTGGTTGTGGTTATGGAGAAGAATAATTCCCTTGGTGAAATAGTTACTCTATGTGGTAGTGCTGAAAATAAGCTCAACATTAGCAATTACATGAATTCAACAAACAATCTGCAGCTGCTGAAAGTCAAGGACTTTCTAGTATAGGTGGTATTTGTCGTTCTCATATTTTCAGTCTTTTGTTTGTGATAAACCCCACCCTTGAGGGCAATGGTGTTTTTGAGGAGCAGAGAATGTAAGGAATATACAAGGATATAGAAATATAAGTTAGAGGGTATTTCAGTTTTTTCGGTTGTAATTTTTGGGTCATCATTGTCCTCTCTTATTTGCTGATATGTGAGTGAGATGAGAGTATATGTATGGAAATCATTCACAATTGAAAATAGCTAATGAGTGAAAATATGTTATTGCTTCTTCCCCAATTCTCTCTTCTCTCTATTATTCTCTCTTTTCCCCCTTCCTTACTCTATTTTTCTGCTAGTTCTTTGTCAATTTCACTGGATAAGTCTAATTATTGAGACTTGTCCCATTACAGCTGCTATAAAATTGAACTAATTAAGCTAGTTCATTACATAATTATAAGTTTCCTTCTTCTTTTTTCCTTTCTGATTTGTAAATGTTATTGATACAATTTACTCCATCTAATCAGTTTTATTTAGATATGAATACATAAATTTCATATTTATCGATTGTTTTTTCTCATTATAATGAAGATATAGTATTCCTTTCATTTTGGACCCGCCCATCTCCAGGTTATGTGTAATTAAAATAGGTTATTTCATTTTTTTTTGACATTTATTGAATGTTAAAGGGTAAAAACGTCAAACCGTGTGGACATGAAGAACTTCCATTTCTTTGTCATCCTTTCAATTACTACTGCGACGGCCCACAATTTGTAAAAGGGTCTTATTTATATATTTATGATTTTTAAATTTGTATTTGTATAAAATATTTATTTTAATATTTATTAAGTGTTTTTTTTGAATAATTTATTGAGTGTTTAATTCAATAATAATTGTGAAGTCGAAAATACTGCAAGATAAGAGTAGAATAGTAATACACTTTTAGGGGTGTATTCAATTAAGATTTTAAAAACTTTTTTAAGTGATATATTTTTGTAGAATTTGTGGGATTTTAATAATTTTCAAAGACTTTAAAAAAAAAAAAAATTAAAATGACTTTTATAGACTATGAAATAAATAATGTGACTTTTATAAACTTTTTATCAAGACCGTAATGAGACTTTTATATACTTACTAATATATCTTGCAACTTATATTAATTGTTAATTAGGCTTTCATGCAGTACAATATCTCCTCTTTTTTTCATTAACTAGAGTAAATCTCATTATATTATTATGTAATAAGATTTTTTTTATATATATTAAAGCATTCATATTATTCTACTCATTTAATAATACATTTGGATACTTTCGGATACCAATAAAACTTTAGAAATTACAGATTTAATACAAAAAATTAAACTCACTTTTCATTTGAAATTTATATATACTTTTATGATCGCCAGACGCTTATTTGAAATTATTGTTTTGCATTCCAGGTCTACAAAAGTTGTCATCAATACTTATTTACGTAATTAGCAATTAAAAATTAATATAAACATTTACAATATATATCGATTTTCATTCAAATATTTGAATATTACCTCGCCTTAGTATCAAAATTTGCAAATAAAAATAATATATACTTGTTTCATGTATATTTTAAAATAGCAAGTTATTTTCAAATAAAAAATATTTTTTATTTATATTCTTTTAATAAATTTTAGTTAAGTAATGTAACATATAATAAAATTATGATAAAAAGCTTGAAGAACTTATATATTTTATACAACTATATATCACTATAAAATACGTACTCTATATAAATTACTTTCTCTCTCTCACTTTTTTTTTTTCATTTAACTCGATTCTAAGTTAATTTACGAAATTATAAAATTATAAAATATTGTGTATTTATTTTATTTTTGAAATAATAACGTGTGTTTATTATTAAATAACAAATAAATTCAAAATTTAAAATTTTGAATTTTATCGTTGACTACAAAAACAAAATAAATATTTTATTTTTGTGGGTACAATGTAAGTATTAATTATTCTAGATTATAAAGTAATTAGAAATATTGGATTCATGTGAAGTAATTAAAAATATTAGATTCATGTGAATTGTATTTTAAATTTATTTAGTTTATTAAGATGAGATATGAAGTTTTTAGAAATCTTTAGAGATGAGGTCAGACTTTGGATATGGGTTGATAGTTATAATTCTTCTTCTAAAGTTTGTCAAACTCTACCATTTAATAGAAATCTGAAAAGTCATGACTTTTTTGAATACTACAAAAATACTTTTATGAGACTTTGTAAAATCTTAATTCAATACCATCTAACTTTTAAAGATATTAAAAAAGTTGTAATTCAATACCACTAAACTTTTATAAACTCTTAAAATGTCTTGATTGAATACAACCAAACTTTTAAAATCTTTAAAAGTCTTTAAAAATCTTAATTAAATACACCCCCCTTAAATTTATAGTGCGCAAAATTATACATAATTACATTTTTGTCCTTGTTTCTATGAAAATGAAAACTTTTAGTACTAATATTTGACTTACAAAATCTAATTAAGCCAATTTTTGAGGATTGGAAGAATGTTATTTAGTCATAATATTTTTTTGATATATTTTTATTCTCGAAAATGCTCCATAATTGGTGGCACTTCTTATTTTTGTTCTTCTCCTTTACGCTTGTTATGGTATTTATTTTGTTATAAATTATTACTTCATAGGCTTATACCCTTAAAAATTGGCTTAGTTTGATTTTTTTTTTGGGTCAAATTGATCACCAATTTTATAATTAAAAATTCAGAATATTTATTTATATTTTCAAACTTATAAAAATTGGAGATGATAGTAAATTTGACGTATTTTCTTATCATTATAGTTTTTCCACATACATATTTGCAAATATATATATATATATATATTGAATACAAAAATGGTCAATTTAACTGAAAAAACTAAATTCTTTTGATAGAAGAATTTGAAAGGAAAAAGGGAGAAAAAATAACCGTCAGCGTAGTGGTTCAAATGACATCTCGGGACGAGCCGTAAACTCGGACGTTTTGAGATTGAATATCGCCAGTAACAATTTATAAAGACCAAAAATAGTTTATGGGATTTCGGGAACGCGGGTTCGTAGAGATTAGTCTAATTTTAAATTTATTCAAAAATCTTGTTTATCTACTAACAGCCAAATATAATTTATTTCACACATAATTTATGTAATTCATAAACGTAGTGTTAGAAATTCAAACTCAACACCAAAAAAAAATGATACGAACGCTGCAAATGCTACCGAAACAAACCCATCAAGCTTGATTTGCAAATATAAATAGACAACATGGTAAAACCATGCACTTAAAAGAATTCAAGGATTCAACCAATAAAATAATGTGTCAAAATATAATTAGTTGATGATTTACTTATAGCCAAACACACACACACACACACACACACACACACACATATATATATATATATATATATATATATATATAAAAAATATATATGCATACCAGCAGATATTATACGATCGATTATAATGACAGTTTTTGAAATTTATAATGATTTATTTCACCCGTCGTCGTAGTTATTCTAGACTCTATTCTAGACTATGACGATAGGTGAACCATCGCCATAAATTTCAAAAAATCCGTCATTATATCCGTCTTGTGTAAATCATTTATATATATATATATATCCCTTGGTCGTCAAAATATTATTATATTATTACAGTAAATACGCCATAAATTTAAAAATAAATATGAAACAACATTAAATTCTTAATATTTATAAATTCTACAAATAAAATGATAATAATTCAGTTGTCTCATCTCATATCTGTCCAACGACGTGAATCATCAAACAAACTCATCATAACATAAACGAAAAAAACAACTCAAAAAAGAAGTCCCTACAACATGTGCAACTCAACCATGGGCCTTTATGCTCTTTCTCTTTTCTCATCCCCATGTGAGATTACCTTCTACTTCAACCCCACCACCCTACTTAATACATTGATTTACACAATAAACAAATATAAATAAAAAAGAAACACACATATAAAGGATCAAATCTCCTATCTCACTCTTTTGCCAACTTACTTATTAGATTCAGCCAGATTTGTAAAGTTTTATTCCCTATACAAGTTTTTCTCAGGGGCATCCTTTTTTAATTGGTCAAAGCACACAGAATAATCTGTTCTCACATTTGGAAAGTAGTAGTTGAAACTGTTGAAGGTTAAATACAGATCATTTAAGACATTATTTGACACAAATTTTGAGACCCCTAACATATATATAAGAATAATAACTTAAATCTTGCCGCAACAAATGTTGTCACAATACCCGAACCCATAGATATTTGGCAACAATGCTCTGATTGAAACATACTTGAAATACTCAATAAACAAAAAACAATAAAGAAGGTGAACCATCCTAAATAAAAGTACTAATATACCTTTAATGACAAGGATACAAGAATTTGATATTAGTTCTGCTTCTTTTTTTCCTTTTTTCTTTTCTCTACACAACATCAAAAACACCATGCCACCCCCCCACCACCCACAAAAAGAAGAAGTCAATAAGCTCTAATCTACTAATCAAATACAACTAAAGCTCTACTGGTTCAGGTTGTCACGTACAGTAGATAAATCATGAGAAATGCATACTAAAAAGATATACGTGTAAGGAATAAATAAATAAATTTAATGACAAAGCATAATTTCCTTTCGGAGATTCTGGAAAGCAAAGGGAACCTGGCTCTCTTTTCTACGTCTTTCCCCTCCCTGAATCACACTTTTTCTCCTGTTCAGAAAGAATATCTTCTTCTCTTTTCTGTTATCGGCAATCCATTGAAGCAAAAGTGTCTGTGAATCCTGAAGGCTTTGATGGAATGCTTGACTGAGTTTGACCAAATGACATACCAGTCATCGTGGAAGTACCTTCATCCGATTGCCATCTTTGAAGAGCTTGAGGAAGGCTCATGTGGAGATCAATGCCATAATTTTCTTCTTCCAGGGGATGAGAAGGTTTCCACTGCTCTACAAGAGGACCCAAGACATTAACTGCATGGCTCATATCCGGTCTCTGAAATGGCTCGCGAGCTGTGCAATGACCCGCCAGCTCAGCCACCCTACAAATACTGTCGAATGTTTCTTCATCAGGGTCAAGAGTTTGATCTATAGCCTTTCGAATGTTATCCTTGTTGATTAGGAGCCTGCGGAACCATGTGACCAAATGAGAGCTCTCATCTGGCAAATTCTCGTCAAGAGATTTTCTACCAGTGATTATTTCCATCAAAACTACTCCAAAAGCATAAACATCCACTTTCGTAGTCACTCTGCCAGTTGCTGTTGGGAACAAACAAGATTTAATTTAGGTATTAAGTATTGAAAGTGCCACACACAGTTAATGAGACAACAATCTACGGTCATGCTGACTTCAAGACCCTGAAAAACTTGCAGATAAATTGATTAATCACACCTACAAAGCTAGATATTAAATGGATCAAGACAATCTTCCCAATTCAGTTCAAGTACAGAGATCTATACCACTCAAAAGAAAAGAAGTTGATTCACAGTCAGTTTTAGCTGGTCACTCAGTGGTTCACAAGTAAACTTGAAAACGAAATAATTCAAGCTCACATAGATTCAATAACATCATGCGAACAAATTCATCAACAACACGCAAAAGAAAGTAAAAGAAGATATTGCACGAGGAAACACACAGATACTGATAGAAAAAGTATCCAAATGTGATACACAACTTACAACAAAGCAAAATATAGGAATTGATATTTCCACAAGGCCTCATTCACATGAATGTGGGTCCCGTTTACTATTCATGTGAGGGGAGCCTTGTGGAAATATCAATTTCCCTTGTGGAAATATCAATTCCCTTTCAGAATAATCCTAATTTCTTCCTCTGTGTGTACCATATATTTCTATTTAACATAGCGATTCAGCTGATAACCCTACTCCCATTTGCATGGCAGAAAATGCTTCTATTCTTTACAAGGTTGTGTATCATCATTGTCAGGATTTTGAGGATTGCCTTTTTCATAATACCCAAGTTATGACAAAAAACTCAAGCTGCATTCATTCTACAAGCCAAAAATTAGACACAATGATCACTGACCAGAACATAACATTTAACGACTGGCAAAGAAGTATGTTCAACTCCAAGTTCTTGAGTACTATAAATATCTAGTGTAAGTAGCATATGGCAGGACAGAATTATATTATGCTGCCAAACTACAAGTAATTTTAGTTTGCACCAAAATAAGAAGTGCAAGGGTAACTTACCAGCATACTCGGGTGCAAGATACCCAAAAGTTCCCGCCAACCGAGTTTCAACAGAATACTTTCCATCAGGCGCATTTTTTACCAAACCAAAATCTGCAACCTTTGCCCTCATGTCATCCCCAAGAAGTATGTTAGAAGGCTTTAGATCTCTATGAATGAAGCTTTGTTGGGCCAAGCTATGTAGGTACTCAACCCCCCTTGCCACATCCAATGCTATCGTCACTCTTTGCTTCCATGAAAGCGGAGGGTACCCAAGTTCCATGCACTCGAACAAATGTTGGCTTAATGTTCCCTGCGGCATGTACTCATACACCAAAAGTCTCTCATTGCCATTTATACAATATCCTAGAAGAGCAACTAAATGTCTATGCCTAACTTTTGTAAGGACAGCAATTTCTGCTTGGAACTCATTCAGCCCTTTTGTACCCATTACACCAGATTCCATCCTCTTCACGGCAATCTTAGTCCCGTCGTGCAATTCCCCCTTGTATACAACACCGAACCCACCTCTACCCAATATATTATCTTCACTGAAATTGCCTGTCACTTGTCGAAGCACTTGAATCGAAATCACAACATTCCCACCTTCAAACACAGGCATCTCTGTACGTTCACCACAACTCTCGCTCTGCAATTCACTATGGCCTCCACCATAATTACTAGTACCAACTATCATGTTACCATTAACCATTTGCTTCCCCTTTTTAGGGCTCTGGATACTCCAAAATCTTTGATTCCGTTTCTTGACATAACACTTGTAAGACACAAATAACACAACCCCAATAAAAACCAAAAGAGCAATAATGACACCAGCAGTCATACCTGCTGAAACTGAACCCCCTTTTGATGTCCCAGATAGACTTCCGATAGGTGTGTTTGCAGACCCAGGTGAATCACCATTTCCACCATCGCCACTAATATTTTTCCCAATCAACGGATTGCCTGTTGTGATAAACTTCACAGTAGGTTGAAAAGTTGGTATTGGCCCACTCAAATTATTATTGGACACATCAAGAACTTGGAGCTCAGGCAATGTTGTCAAGCTCTCCGGAATAGAACCAGTAAGGTCATTTTCACTCAACAACAAACTCCTCAAAGAAGTCAGATTCGCAAAAGCAGACGAAATTGTACCCGAAAAATGCTGCTTGGCAAAGTTCACGACTGTCACACTCTTCCCCTGCGAATCACAAGTAACAAAAGTCCATTTGGCACAAGCATCATTCCCTTGCCAAGATTCCGCAAGTGACATGGGATACCCAATAGCCCCAGCAACCGCAAGAAGCACATTAACTTGAGGATCACAAGGCCCAGGAGTATCTCTACAGAAGCTATTAGTATCCCCAAGAGTGCTTTTAACACCATTTCTAAACACAGGAACCGGACCCTGTAATTTATTGTTCTGCAAAGCAATATTAACCAATTTCGGAAGCTCCATTAACGAAAGAGGGACTACCCCAGTGAACTGATTATCCCTGAGCTGCAAATCAAATAGATTTACACATTTGGAGAGATCAGGGACCGGACCAGTGAAAGCATTGGCGTGAAGCCAAACTTGATAGAGCTGGGACATGGAAGATAACACATCAATAGTGCCTGATAATCCATGTACCTGATTGTTCAGCCAAAGATTCTGAATTTCTGAACCCCCTAATGATTTGGGCAAAAACCCAGTAAGATTATTGTAAGAAAGCCGCAGATTCTGCAAATTCGGGAACGAATAAAAGAAATCCGGGATTGACCCACCAATGCTTGAATTACCAGCCGTGAATGTGCCCAAACTACTACTTTCTGTCAAATAAGGAGGAATTTCCCATGGGGAAAGTTTTGGGTTATCGCTAATGCTTACAGTTTGCAAATTAGTAAGACCCAAAAGGAAATCTCGCGGCACAGAAGTGAAACCATTGCTGTCTAGGAAGATTTCCTGAAGGGAAGAAAGATTAGCAAAGGAAGGTACGGATCCAGAGAGGGAATTTCTCTGGAGGGCGAGGGTTTTGAGCTGCGATAGCTGAGAGAGCTCCGACGGGAGGGAGCCAGAGAGAGATTTGGATGCGAGATTAATGGAGGTGACCCGGTTCGAGCTGTCGCAGTCGACGCCGGTCCAGTCGCAGTAGGATTTTCCGGTCCAGCCGGGCGGGGAGGGGGTGAAGGAGGAGGAGAGTTTGGCCATTACGGCTGCGTCGTCACGGGCGGCAAGAGGAAGGAGAAGCAGGAGAGAGAAAAGGAGGAATAAGGTGTTTTGAGACGCCATTGTTGGTGGTGGTGGGATCATTGGGAGTTTTTTTGACGAGGGCATACATATATAATGATGAGGGAGAAAGCCGAGATAGTTGTGTTTTTGGGGGAATATTTCTTAACGGCGTTTTGGTGGGAACAAATTTTGGTTAGAGACAGCCTGGTTGTGATGAGAGGGAAACACTCACCACCCTGACCCAAGTATGTTAGTTACAAATCTTTTTTTAAAAATTATTATTGTTATTATCTTTTAAAAAAAAAATAATATTACTATCACATAAAAAAAATTAGATAATATTTACGGGCCTTATATATCAGGCGGGGTCTATAATATATATATGTGTATGTGAATATTATATAACCCTTTTCTATACGATAATAACACTAAAAAAATAATAGTCCTTCTAGTTACTTCCTTGAAAGATGTGATGACATTTTTTTAGTTATCATTCTGTTTTTATCTTTATTAAATATTTATGTTAATTTAGTACAATATCCAATTTCTGAAAGTTCAAGAATATACATAAATTTATTTAATTATCAATTCTAAAATTGATCAATTTGATCAGAAGTGTGACGCTCCCAAAATAGGTATACATCACCCATTTTGAGTCGCCAAATACATGGTACAAAATACAAATAAAAACTTAATTATACAATTGTCGTGTAAAATACGACAAAACATATGTTGTGAGTTTTAATACAAATATTGTCATCTAGACAATATCTACACTCAATGGAGTCCTCATTATATTTATTATCACACTATTTTATAAAATAATGAGGACTACTATGACACCATCTCGGACCATCACTCCGTTCCCCTACTAGTCCCGGCTACGTTCTCATTTCCTGAAGAGAATAATGAAAGCAAAAGGGTGAGCTCAACTCCAAGTAAAAAATATTATGACTAAGATAATGCAGGATAAATTATCATTAGCCTTCAACAATGTTAAACTGATAAAATATAATAGACATCAAGTTTAACTGTAGCGGAATAAGCAATCCATTAGAAGAGTCAAGTAGCGCATGATATTTACTATCTTCTATAATTTAAAATATTTTATCAATTTTTATCATTTGAGACTCAAATTTAAATAAATAAACCACGTCCATCGAATCATCCCTGCACATCACGGGCGAGGATATTCATTAAATCATCAATGGTCATGACTATACCGAATAATCCCTGGTCATAATCATACCAAAAACTGTCCATCAATGCACTACAGACCATTGAGAACTTTTACCACATCGTTTATAACATTACAGATCATGATTACACCGAATGATCCCTGGTCATAATCATACCAAGTCCATCTCTGCACGTAAGCCAAAGATATACAACTATAAAATCAATAATCAACAATCCATCTTTGCACGTAAACCAAAGATATACAATTCAATAATCAACGGTCCATCTTTGCACGTAAACCAAAGATAACTTTTATCACCATATAAGCATGAGGATGATGACAATGATATAAGCATTAATCAAACGAAAACAAGGATAAATATTAAAAACTTTAAATTTATCCAAATATTATCAACCACTTAATAAACTCATAATCTAATATTATTAATATTATAACAATATTTTAATCACTTCTTAAACTTATAAACAATTTATTTTAATTATTTACACTTTACCAAATAATGCATTTAATCATTCAAAAATGCCATACTCATAAGATTTCATCACCAATTATCAAATCCCTCATCAAAAATCTGCATATACCCTATATAGGATTCCCAAGCCATAAAATCCTATTTTTCAATTTTGTTACTTCACATAACATATTTAATTCATTTACTCGTAACTAGTTCATTTACTCGTTACCTCCACTGTTTATAAATCTTGTTGATTCAAATCGACATTTTCACGTTACCTGTCGATCTTATCTCTTTGAAAATACTTGCCTTTGGTGTGATTTTAGAAATCGATTGGTTAACTACTCATCATGCTTTTCGTAAGGTTGTTAGCTTTCATATTCATAACCAACCTGTTATGCGAGTTCAAGCAATCAAACCACTAAAGTTAATCATTGTCATATCAAGCCATAAGTAAAGAGCCCCGAGCCTTTCGCTGGTGATTTCCTTGTGTGGAATGCACCGAAGCCAGATTATCCGTAGGGGACGTCGTGAATAACAGTGGCAAGTTGATAGATATCAATGTGACGTGTTATCCAAGTCTTGGACGAGGGTCACAGTTATGAATGATATTTCTATTATTAATAAATTTCCTGGCGTATACTTGAAGACTTCCTAGCCTACCCCTAGAGCGTGAAATTGATTTTTGTATTGACCCCAGTACAAAACCCATTTCTTAAACCCTCAAATATTTCTTCAACTAAAATGAACGTAACATGCGCCAAAGGCGTTGGCTCGAGCTGTTGAAGATTACGATCGTACCATTCAATACTATCGTGGAAAAGTGAACGTGGTAGCTGACGCATTGAGTAGAAGATCGTATGCGTATACGAGTGCGAATATACGAACCTATGTGAAGATAACGAATATATGAGTAGAATCGACTTTAATCGATAAAGTTAAAGCCGCTCAAGCTACAGACCCGGAGCTGATGAACACGAAAAAGAAGATTCAAGAGGGCGTTATTCTAGAAGCAAGAATCGATGAAGAGAGGAAATCCCAATCCTCGATTTAATTAGCTCATTTGAAATCCTTGATCGAGTAGGAACTGTGGCATATAGACTCGTTTTACCGCCAAATATGTTGCGTGTTCATAACGTTTGTCACGTATCGATTTTACGTAAATATGTGGATGACCCAAACCACATTATTGATTTAGAACCGGACGAGATAGCGGATAATTTAACGCATGAAGATGTACCTGTTAAAATCCTGGAATATATTCTACGCTTAAAGGTTATACCTCAAGAGTTAGAATCTGACGAAATGTCTTCATCTGTTCGGCATACCAGGTACGTACGTAAATTTCAAGGGCGAAATTTCATAAGGAGGGGAGATTGTAAAATCCCAAATATTACGAATAAAGATTTAATTTTCTCGAAATATTTTTTTTAAAATTATAGTGTGAATTTGAGATAATATTAAAGTTGTGGGTAGTATTTATAAATTTTGTAAAGTATGCAAGTAGTTATATAATATTCGATTGGTCGATGAATATTTGTTTTAACAGGAATCGTATGACGACACAATCATTGGTGGACCCCATAATAGAATTATTGTCGGAATGAGAAAACGACAAAAATATTTTTATAAAAATAACGGCGGAAATTTTACCGTTAATCTTTGTTGAACTACTTGGGTAGTAAAAAATACGATGTCTGGCGTGGTTGCGTAGTAGCACACGGTATTGATTATATGATGCTTACGTGAGAAGTCACTCGGTTATACTCAATTATTGCTACAATAATTGTTGCATCATATCTCTCGTATTATTGATTCGATTATTGTCACGATTATCATCGCATTATATGTTATATTATTAAATCAATAATTGAGGCGACAAAGTTATTCATATTATTAAATCACAATATTTACAATGTCTAGAAGTTTTGTCGAGGAGAGGTTTGGTCACCTAATCAATGCTATGATGGGAGAAATCCTTATTGGAAAGCCCCTCTTTTTTAGGAACAACACGGTTGTTAAATATTGTGAGTTATAATATTAACGATGAATAAGTTCGTGTTGATTAAAGATGAATTTGATAGTTTCATTGTGTTGGAATTATTTGTGTTAGTAGAAATCGACATCTATTCCGATGATAATTGATGTCTGGAGGTTATATTGTTCAATCGGGTTTTCGGGACACTTTTTGTGTCGGAGTTACTATTCACGAGTTACTATTCATGAGTTACTATTCACGAGTTACTATTCATGAGTTTCTATTCATGAGTTACTACTCACAAGTTACTATTCACGAGTTACTATTCATGAGTTACTATCCACGAGTTACTATTCACGAGTTACTATTTACCCGGTTACTATTCACTCTAGTATTGTGCATTCGGGTATTTGGGTACAATATTATTTCATGAGGAGATGGGCTAATTTTTCAGACCGTTGGTTGAAGTTATATTAGTGAATCAATATGGACCACCGGTGGAAAGTTATAATAGTGAATCAATATGGATCATTTGGTTTAAAGTTTTAATAGTAAATCAAGATGAATGATTTGCTTTAAGTTTTAATAGTAAATCAAATCAACCGTCTGCTTTAAAAGTAAATCAATATGGACCGCTCAGAATTAGTTACTATTCAATCCATTCTTCTATAAATAGAAGCTCATTCCTTCATTATTTCTTACGAATTCACTTTGAAACTCTCTAGAGAGAAATTATAGAGAGAAAGAAGAAGAGTATTCTATTTCTTCATTTACTTCGATATCTAGTGTCTTTTTACTGATGAGGGTGTTATTCTTTCTTATTCATGAAGAGAACTTACATTATTCCATTCTTTATTATTACATTGGAATAACTTTTATCTGTGGCGTACCCTATACATAACCTCAGATCACGCCGACATACCTATACTTGGTGAAATCCTTATGTTATTCCATTCTTTATTATTACATTGGAATATCCTGTATGCATGCATTTTACGCCGGACACGATTAAAATCTTTATTATTATGTTGGAATAACTTTTGTATACTGGCGTACCCTATACTTGGTGAAATCTTTATGTTATTCCATTCTTTATTATTACATTGGAATATCACATATCATATGCGTTTTCTGTGGGACTGAATTCCGCTTCTTTATTATTACATTGGAATAACTCGTATCTGCGAGACTCCCTATACTTGGTGAAATCCTTATGTTATTCCATTCTTTATTATTACATTGGAATATCCTGTTTGTCGCGTTTTCTGTGGGACTGGTTCCGTATTTATTATTTTGTTGGAATAACTTTGCTGTCTTTATCTATCACATGCCCGGTGATTTCTTTTGTTATTCCATTCCTTATTATACTCGGTTGGTTAAAGTTTTGACTTCTATACTCCATGAAATTAGTGGAATATCATTGATATTTGCGCTTCATCCAAATCTTTTCGTGGAAATATTCTTCCAAACATTCTTGAATTTTACTCTGAAAGAAGTATCATGTTGACAATTTGGGCGTTATTAGTTCTGGATAAACTAATTCTTGAACTTGTTTTATTGAATTCTTATATCATTGTCATCATCCTCATGTTTATATTTTTTTTTAAAGTCATCTATGGCACCTGTAGTGCATAGATGGACTTGGTATGATTATGACGAGGATTATTCGGTATAATCATGGCCAGTAATGTTACAAATGATGTGGTAAAAAGTCTTCGTTTGCCCGTAGTGCATTGATGGACGAGTTGTTGGCATGATCATGACCATTGATGAATTCACGAATATCTTTGGCCCGTAGTGCATGGATAATTTATGCGGTCGTGACCTAATGAATATCCTTGGCCGTAGTCTGAGGATGATGTGGATTATTTATTAAGTGAGTCCGGCGATAAAAGTGATGAAAAACCTTTTAAATCATAAAAGATAGTAGATTTTATTCTCTACTGACTCTTTTAATGGATTGCTTATTCCGCCGCAGATTAAACTTGTTGTCATTGTATTTTAGTTTAACATTGTTGAAGGCTAATGATAATTTATCCTGCATTATCTTAGTCATAATATTTCTTCTTTGAGCTAGTTTGAGTTCACCCTTTCTTTCACCGTTTCTTTTCGTGAAATGAGAGCGTGGCGAGGGACTAGTCGGGGAGCGGAGTGATGGTCCGGATGATAAGCGTTAGTAGTCCTCACTATTCTACATGAAATAGTGTGATAATAATTGTAATGAGGACTTATTACGAGAGTGGATATTATACAGAAGACAATATTTGTATTAAAACTCACGCTTTTTGTTGTATATTTAAGATTGTATTTGTCTTCTGTACCATGTATCTGGCGACCCAAGATGGGTGATGTATACCTATTTTGGGGGCGTCACACACGTGATTAAAAAAATACTTATGTGTAATTTTGAGTCTCATTTTAACATTTATTCAATTAATTTTGTGTAACAAAATGTAAATATCGACCATTATTAATTTTTAAAATAAATTTAATAAAAATTTACCCTTTTTGGAATAAAAATTAATCATATTAATTATTTATGATTATGAAATAAACTTAAAGTTCAAGGTATTAATCTATATTTAGGCCTTAATTTTTGATACCTAAAGGGTAATATTGTCATTATATTGATTCTTGATGATTATGAAATAACAAGATTTTAATTAGTAGTACATTTATACATTTTAAAATATTTATCATTACATTGATTAATGATTATTTTTTAAGTTGAGTTTGTAATGTATTAAATTTAATTTTTATAAATTAATAATAGTCTTATATTTATCTTTTACGTATAAAAAATTAATGGAATAAATATTAAAATGAGGCTTCGATATTACACATAAATATTTTTTAGCCACGTATCAATCATGTCATCAATTTCGATATGATGCTTATCAATTAGGCGTAATCGAAAAAATTAAAAGTTTAATTTCTTAATTGAAAAAATTGAGAAGACAATCCCAAAATAAAAAAAATTAAAAAGTAATCTTCTAATTAAAGAAATTAAAAAAACAATTTCCAAAAAAAAAAAGTATGTGTATTTATCTATATTTAGGCCTTAATTATTTCCTATATGAAATGGTCAATTGTGATTTTTGTTGGTGGGAGGGACAAAGGGAATATAAGGTTGAAGTCCTGAAGTGTGACAGGGTGCTGCCATGCTACTAATGCTGGCACTTGTAGGCCAAAAGTTGTCTTTTTCTATGTTTGGTATATGACGACCAAATTTCCCGCCTGGACAATTTGTGTAGTTATCTATTCGGATTATTTATGGCAGTAGGTTTGCGGTAAAAATTTTGAGCAGTTAGATTTCTTTTTTAATATGTTATCAATTTCACAATAAAATTTTTACAAGATTTTTACAGAGAAATCTTCATAGAGAATCCTGATTCCTATAATCCGGTTACTGATATTCACATTTTTTAATATATTTTAATATTTTCATATTTATTATTTTATATATTTATTTTATTTAACTAATACATTTTATTTTATAAAAAATAATATTTATTTTTTTGGGAACAAATAAAAGATTTATATCCAACTTTTAAAGATAAAAAAAAGACTCAGAGGATTATATAAAAATCAAAGGAACAAAACTGTCCAAGTTCAATGAATTTAAATTAGGGCACAATTATTTTTCCTATAAATAAGCCTCTTGTTTTAGAGAGAAAGGGTACCACTTGTTATTTTCTTTTCTTTAGTTTTTCACAGGTGTAGAAGGGAGTAAGATATTTATAATTTGTCTTTTCTCTTATACTACCGTCAGGGATTATTTGTAACTTTTTTTTATTGATATAATAAAAATTCTCTTTTTAATTATTGTTCTTATTTCATGCAAATAGTAGTACTAATATTATTTGTTTTTATTTTTAATTTTATGACTAGCTAAATTTCTAATACCTAGGATGATGATGAAATTAAGTATTTCATAATAAAAAAATTTATTCGTTCTAAAATTAATGACTAATTATTTTCGCCAACATATTTTTCCTCGGCATAAATTGCATATGATTGTGAGATTTTGATAAGTTATAATTAATCTGTGAATTTTTCATAATTTATGCTTGCCCATATTAATTATATGAATCATTATTTTTAAAGGAAGAGAAAATAATTTGAGAATTAATTTAGGAAATAAGAAATTATTTATTATATTAATATTTGGTGGATTTTGATTCCTAGATATCTTTTCTCATTAATAGTTTCCATTATTAATTAATAGTTTGCATAATTTAGTTAATAAATCTTTTTCACCATTTTTTTCTAATTTGCCTAAAATATTAATTAAAGATGTATTAAAGAATTGATCTAGTCTATGTGATTCGACCTGCACTTGTCAAATCTACAATAGACGATGTGCACTTACAATACATAATTTTAACACAACAGTTATCATAAAATTAATTTCATAGTAAGTTGGTCAATTGATCAATACTGATGTGCGAGAAAAAGATCGCCTCCCACCTGCGTGTCGATACTGTATTTATCAATTGACCAAAATTAATTTCATGCTAATCACTCCCTAGATACTAATAGATAATTTATTTGATTATATTACAATTTAAAATAGTTTGGGATTTAATAATTTTCTTAAAGTACTTTTGATTTACCTATACTCCCTTCATTCATTTTATCTACTTTTTTGGAGAGAAAAAATTATTATGGCCTTTAATCGTGGTTTAAAGATTTCAAGAAAGTATTAATTAATTTCCCTATTACTTTTAAACATTAAATTTTAATTGTTCATCTTTCATTTTTCTAATGAATTTTAGAAGGGTGATTAATTTGAGGGGATTCGGTTAATATGAAGTTTATTTTTGGGTAAATTAATTAATTGACTAATAGAATGTTGACACACATATATAGTTTCGCCTACGTATCAGTATTCTATTAATCAATTGACCAACTTATTCAAAAATAAATTTCATATTAACCATTTCCAATTTGAAAGAAAGTAATGATGCTGCTATTGCACTTGTCCTTAAGGGCCCTAATCCTTTTATGAATGACTTCAGACCTATATCATGCTGTAACACAATATGTTTGTTTGTAATAATTATATTTAAGATATAATTATTAATTTAAACAAAATTAATATAATGAATTATATTAATATCTTGTTCAACTAAGTAAATCGCTAAAAAAAATTAAACAAAATTATCTTCAATTTTTTTCTAAAATTTTAAGCAATTATTTTTTGAGTAGGTTCTAAACCACGTGTACTTTGTAAGATGGCTACTCATCTTTTCTTTCCAGACGGAAACATGAGGTAGGATGGCTACTCATCTTTCCAGATGAGAACATGTGTAGGATTTCTAGACAACCTATGAACTAACTAATTTATTTTAACAAATATTTAAAAATTTATAATTAATTTATCATTATTTTTTGATATATAAACAAATTTAAATTAATGTAAAATATATTATTATTGGTAAGACTATAATAGTCCAAATAATATTTTTTTATCTAATCTTTTAATTAATTTTGATAAAAACAAATATAACATAAAATTATTTTAAATTATCCCATAAATAATCTTATAAAAAACAAACGTGTGACTAAGACTATTTAATTTTCGAATTAATAATTTTAAAATTATAATTCTTACAAACAAACACGCCCAAATGTATCTCAAAAATTTTGGCAGCAAGATTCAAGCTTACGCTACCTGATATCATTTCCAACACACGATTTGCTTTTGTGCCGTGAAGGAAAATTGGAGACAACATTCTCATTTCTCAAAAACTATTTAGAGGGTATTCCAGAAAACTGGTCCATCAAGATGTGCTTTGCATTTGAGCGGTGAGTTTGAAGTAAGGTTATAACGTAATGCAGTTCGAGTTCGAGTTCGATTCTACCGACTTCGAAAAAAATCTGAATGCAGACTCGATTAAGTTAATAATATGATCCAAATCGAGCGTTAAAATAGTTCGAATAAAAATATGAGTAGAATCGATCGAGGTTATACTCAACTCGTTTAAAAGATTCAAACAACTTCGAATTCTTGATTGTGATTCGATACATACTCGGTTAATACATATTCGATTAGATGTTCGATACATTCTCTTATAATATATACAAATTTAAATCAAATTAGGATAATTAGTTATTATTTTGTTTTGTTTTTAGTTTTAATTGTAATTTATATTTGTAAAGTATAATAATAAATATATTTTTTCATTTTTAAGTAAAATAAAAAATTCAATTTAAAATTATATTTATTATAAAACTAGTTATTATGTGAAAACTCGAATTCGAACTTGAATTTGAAACTCGCGAGTATTTTGAATAAATATTTGAGTCGAGTCGGATCGAATTCGTGTAATAAATATTCGAGTCGAGTCGAATTTGAGTAGAATTTTTCAAATATAATTCGAATTCGAGTTGAATTTGAGTAGCTCTCTGTTCGCTCCGGTTCGACTCGTTTACACCCTTAGTTTGAAGGGATAGGATGTGAAAGTATATGAAGGGAAGGGATGAGAATAGATTATAATTTTTTATTATCATATTTGTGAGTTTTAGAAATAAAGATAAATGATGAAATTTTAATTATATTTTTCAATTTAGAACCAGGGAAGGGAGGGAAAATATTTTTATTTTTAAACTACACTATTACTATATTACCCTTACATATTAATGTAATAGATGATGTAATTTATTTTGAAATATTATTTAGGTAATATAAAATATCTATCTTTTCCATCATTTCTCATCCCTCTAAATCGGGAGTGGTTAGCATAAAGTTAATTTTGGTCAATTGACTAATATAATGTAATAACCATTTTGAGGTGAGGTGATCTTTCTCTTGGCGTGTCGATCAATATTAACAGCAATTGACCAACTTACCAGAAAGTTAACTTCATGATAACCGGATCCCTCTAAATCCTTCCACTTTTGGTCACAAGAGTTCCTCTTTAAAATTCTGTTGCATTTTAAATTTCCCCTCTCTTTGTGGAATAGATTAAAGCCTGGGGTTAAATGCTTTTTTTGTCACTGTACTTTATATCAACTTACAAGTGAGTCACTATACCATTTTTTTTTACAGTCAACTCACTCAACTTTTGTTTTCTTACAAAACGTTACAAAATCTGTTAAGTAATGTTCACTTTAAATAGTTTGACCACATAGGAGATAGAAAGCTGACAAAAAATAGTGACGTGGAAAAAAGAAATATTTATTGAATCCTAGTCATTACACACATAAGCTATAACTTACCCATCAAAAACAAATATCCCATGCCCACCTAGCCCACCGACCCTGATCCGACACGACTACCATGATAATAATAATAATAATTGAAACAAACAAAGTAACGTTTAAACCATCAATCAAGCAAAACAAACTTGTCCAGTAAAAAAACAAACAAAACAACACACTTTTAAAGGGGGAAAACACAACAATCAATTAAAATATACAACCAACTCCCTAAAATAAACAAATAATTAATAAATTAATTAAATAATCAATATGACCAAATCTCTTCCCCTTCCCCTTCCCTGTAATTAAACCAGATAGACCCAACTCTTTTTTTTTTCTCTCTCTCTCCGCGTCTTTCCAATCAATTTTTAATAAATTGTTAACGAAGTAAAGTAGTAGTGGTGGTGGTGGTGGTTCCAAATCTAAGATGAAGCTCTCCCCATTTTGTTACCGACTTACTGGAGATGTTCACCTTTTTAGGCCGATGATGGTGGTGGTGGTGGTTTCCGATTTCGACATATCTGTTGTTTCCCCCATCTTCTTTGTTGCTTATTATCTTATTGTTGAATTTGATTTTGGGGGTTTCTATTTCGCCAGAGCATCAATTTTTTGGTTTGGTTTCTGGCATCCCAATCGGTGATATGGGTCTCCTAACTTTGGTCGAAACTTATATATGGTGCTTCTATTGGCTGATTTGTTCTCATTCGGAGATCTGCTCCGTACTTATTTTGACATTTTATTTGTTTATTTCCCTTCATTAAATCAGTTGGGTTAGTTTATATTATAACAATTAAACTTTAATAATTTCTTCAAGGAATATTCCTCACACACATCTATCGATTTTCATTCTGAGCTCATTTCAATTCTGCCGTCACTGTAACGCCCCAGAAAATCGAACATTTTATAAATACTTTTAATAATGAATAAAATAATATTATTTATTATTATTCTGTGTTAGTAAGATGTTTGTCGTTCTATAACCTAGAAACGTCAGAAAGTTAAAGTATTTTAACTACGTGGGAGAAGTAAAGTGTTTGAATTTCTTAAACAAAAATAAAAGTTTTTCGAGAAATTTTCCGAAAAACACTATTTATCGATTCCCGCTCGGGAATTATTTTTGAACTTCCGAGAAATATGTAACGTTACAATATCAAGGTGAGATGGATTATGTAATAATAATCTAAGTATGGAAAACGTAATGTTACACGTCATATTTGGCATTATAGAGTTACGGACTCAAAAATTACCGAATTCCAACTTAGAACGAAGAAACGAGCGTTGAACGTTCACGGACGTTTATCATTTTCGTTAAAAATGAACTAATAGGTGAAATTTTAGCAAACAAAGTCAAATAGATAAACTTCTTGCATAAATGCATAGAGTATGTAATTTGTGAACCGTAAGCTTTTGAACGAGCCAATTCGGACTTATAACGAAGAAGTTATGAGTCCGGGAGTTTTGTAAAATTTTCAAATTTTGCAAATTGTCTGAAGCGCAGAGTTGGCGCCGCGGCGCCAACCCAAGATATAGTAGTATATTTACTTTATTACACGTGACCTAATATGGTACGTTACATGATCATGTATTGTAGAGACTTAGAGACTTAAAGTGTACGTGTGATAATCAGTAAGCAGACGCTGAAGGCAAGTATTCTAACCCTTGTTCCAGTTCAGTTTGGACAAGCTTTGTGATTCATGTATTCTTTTGCATGAAGTCTTGAATGATGAAGTCAAAGCCAATTCTTTCGGCTAGACTTATATTATGATTCTGTCAAGCATGATTAATGTTTACCGAGCTATATTGGTTGTGTTTTCAATCGAAGACCGAGTATGCTAAAAATGTTTTTGTCGTTTAACGACAGGAACGTGAGGTTGCCACAACTTAAACGTATACATGTTTAATGAATGTAGTGTTGATCAACATAGAGTACTATAAATCGATCACCTGAGGCGTGCTCGTAAGAAATGCTCGAAGCCTTCTAACTTAATCTTTGGGATGTCCTTTTCAAAGAACTTATGATATGCTTAAGGTCTTGAATCATAATTGATGTTTTACTGAATATTGTTGTTGTAAAACGTTTTGAATGAAAAGAAGTGCTATTTTGAATTATCGATAGTACTTCATAACTATTGTTCAGTTATTGAAGATATATGATTCCTATGTTTCAAGCATGTTGTTTATTAGAATTGTAGTACTTGCTGAGCTAGTCATGCTCACTCTTGCTTGAACCATATGAATACAGCTAAGATCGAGCGGACCGAAGGCTCCGACAAGGATAAGGGCAAGGCGAAGACAAACCCGTAGAATACTTATGTAATAGTATAGGATGAACGATTGTAATATATTTGATATTATGACAAGAACAAGTGAAAGGGTTATAAAGAACCTGGGGAATGTAAATATTATTTTAATATATAGAAGACATATTCGTTCTTTTGAGGCATTTCATGTGACGCCCCCAAAATTAGGTATACATTACCCATCTTGGGTAGTCAGACACATGGTACAGAATTTAAATACAACTTACTAATATAACTGTCGTGTACAATACGACATAAACTGTGAGTTTGAATACAAATATTGTCTACTAGATATTATACAAACTCAAAAGGAGTCCTCATTACAATTATTATCACACTATTTCACGTAGAATAGTGAGGACTACTAATGCTATCTTGAGGACCATCACTGCTTTCCCAGACTGTCCCCAAATTTATATTCTCATTTCACGAAGAGAAACGGTGAAAGAAAGGGTGAGCTCAACTAGCTCAAGAAGAAATATTATGACTAAGATAATGCGAAATAAATTATCATTAGCCTACAACAAAGTGTTAAACCGATAAAATATAATGAACATCAAGTTTAACTACAAATTAAACAACAATCCATTAAAAAGAGTCAAGTAGAAAATAAAATCTACTATCTTTTATGATTTAAAAGGTTTTTCATCATCAAGTATAGTGAGACTCGACTTTAATAAATATTCCACATCATCGAATCACCCCGCATTGCATTACGGCGAGGATATTCTTTAGTATCACGACCACAATTATTCATGCGCTTACGGGCGAAGAATATTTGTGTATTCATTAATAGTCATGATCATGCCAACAACTCGTCCATCAATGCACTACGGACCCACCGAGGATTTTACCACATCATTTGTAACATTACGATTAATGATTACACCGAATAGTCTCTCGGTCATAATCATACCAAGTCCATCTATGCACTACTGAATACGATGATGACTTTCAACATAATATAAACATGAGGATGATGACAATGATATTCAATAAAATAAGTTCAAGAATTAATTTATCTAGGAACCAATAACATCCAAACTGTCGACATGATCTTTGCTTTGTAGAGTAAAATTCAAGAATCTTGAGAAGAATATTTTCATGAAAGGATCTTTGGATGAAACGCAAATATCAAGGATATTCCACTAATTTCATGGAGTATAGAAGTCAAAGTTTTAACCAATTTGGGTATAATAAAGAATGGAATAACAAAAGAAATAACCATGCATGCGATGAGACCTTATGGCCAAAGTTATTCCAATGAGAATAATAAATAACGGAACCAGTCCGCCAGAAAACGCATATATCTGAGGATATTCCAACAAAATAATAAAGAATGGAACCAGGTCCAAGGCGTAAAACACACGCAGACGGGATGTTCCAACGAAATAATAATAAAGATTTAAACAGTCCTGTAAAACACACACAGACGAGGATGTTCCAATGTAATAATAGAAGAATGTCACCAAGTATAGGTAAACCACAGTATACAAGTTATTCCAATAGAATAATAAGCAATGGAATAACAATGATTCTCTTCATGAATAAGAAAGAATAACACCCTTTACTTAGTACAACAAATAATATTCTCTACCTTAGAAAGAAATGAATATTGGAAAAGTGAAGTAGCGAGAATACTTTTCTTCTTTCTCTCTATAGTTTCTCTCTGAGAGTTTCAATGAATTCGTAAGAAATAATGAAGGAATGAGCTTTCTATTTATAGAAAAAGCGAGGGTGGCTCTTGGTCTTAACGAAGGGTCAAAAATGACTCTTGGTAATATTGAAGAGACAACTACTATTCATGAAGAAGGGTAATTAATCTTTGGGACAAGAAGAGGAGTTAACTCTTAGTAATATTGAAGGGACAACTACTATTTGAAGGGTAATTACTATTGTGCGAAGGTAAATACTATTTGTAAGACCCAGCTTTTTATAAATAAAGATGAATTTTTCTATAAATATTATTTTTGAATATTATGGAATAAATTTGATATAATGTTATAGTTGTGGGTAATATTTATAAATTTTGCAAAGTATGCAAGTTGTTATAAAATATTCGTTTGGTCTGGGAATATTCTTTTGTTAGGGAATATTCAGATAACGACTCAATCATTGGTGGACCCCATAAATGTAATTATTGTCGGATTGAAAAAGCGCAAAAATATTTTATAAAAATAACTACGGAGGTGTTACCGTTAAAAGCTGTTGAACTACCCAAGGTAAAAGAAAGTACGATAATAAGGCGTGGTTGCGTAGTAGCACACGGTATTGATTATTGATGCTTACGTGAGAAGTCACTCGGTATGCTCAATTATTACTACAATAATTACGCATCATATCTCTTATATTATTGATTCAATTATTGTCACAAAGATCATCAGTATAATATGTTATATTATTAATTGAGACGACAAGTTATAAATGATTAATAATTGTTGAAAGATTAAAAATGTGTTGATTAAAAATAAAATGATTTGTGGTAATATTTATTCAATCCTTGATGTATATACCTCCGCCGTTATTTTTATAGAAAGATAATTTTGTCGTTTTCTAACTACGACAATACTTCCGTTGTGGAGTCCACAAATGATTGAGCCGTCGTACGAATATTCCCCGACAAAAAGAATATTCACCGACCAAACGAATATTTTATAACAACTTGCTTACTTTGCAAAATTTATAAATATTACCCACAACTATAACATTATATCAAATTTATTCTATAATATTCAAAAATAATATTTACAGAAAATTCATCTTTATTTATAAAAGCTGGGGTCTTACAACCTCCCTTTCTTATGAAATTTCGCCATCAAAATTAGGGTACGATACACGGTATGTCGAAGAGGTAAGGATACCTTGATTTCATTTGATTCTAACTCCCAAGTCATTTCCTCAACATCGTGGTTCCTCCACAAAACTTTGACTTGAGGTATAACCTTGGAGCGTAGAATATGTTCCTTCTTATCAAAATTTGAGCAGGAACCTCTTTCATACGTCAAATCTTCCACTATTTCAATCCGGTTCTAACTTTCAATAATATGGTTGGGTCTTTCACATATTTACGTAACATGGATATGTGAAAAGCGTTATGAACACGAGACATATTTGACGATGTAAAAGCGAGTCTATAGAGGCAGAGTTCCTACTTGATCGAGGATTAAAATGGACCGATGAATCGAGGATTAAGTTTTCCTCTCTTTCCAAATCTTGTAACTCCTTTCCATGGAGCAACTCTTAACAACACATGATCTCCTATATCAATTCCACGTCCTTTCGATGAAGATCAAGATAACTCTTTTATCGATTTTGTGAGGTTTTTATACGTTGTCGGATCGTTTGAATCTTTTAGTAGTCATACGTACTAACTCCGGTCCCAACAACGTTGCTTCACCCACCTCATCCCAAAGATATCTTTGAAGCGACACTTTCTTCCATACAACGCCTTGAATGGAGCCATGCCAATACTTGTTTGATAAGCGTTGTTATAGGAAAACTCCACCAATGGTAAGAACTTGTCCCAACTACCCTTGAAATCAAGGACGCAGAGTCTTAATAGATCTTCAAGAGTTTGAATAGTCCTCTCCATTTGTCCGTCCGAATCTACGTGGATGATATCTTGAGCTAAATCGTAAGTCTTTGCCCATAGCTTTTTGCAAACTAACCCAAAATCGTGAAGTGAATCTTGGGTCTCGATCGAAAACTATGGAAACCGTACATACCATGCGATCTTACAATCTCGTTTATGTACATACTGAGCAAGACGTTCAAGTGTATAAGTTTCTCGTATCGGTAAGAAATGAGAAGACTTGGTCAATCTATCAACAATGACCCAAATCGCATCAATGCCTTGAGAAACCTTAGGAAGGCCGTGTAGCGAAATCCATGGTAATGTGCTCCAACTTCCATTCGGAATTTCAAGTGGTTCTGATGGACCTTTTGGTACTTGATGCTCCGCTTTAATTCGTTGACAAGTTAGACACCTTGAGATAAACAATATTATCTCTCTTTTCATATTGCTCCACCAAAATGTATGGCGAATATCATGATACATTTTGGTACTCCCGATGGATTGCAAATGGTGTGTTGTGCGCCTCCATCATGATATTATACTTTAAATCGTGGGTCGTTAGGAACACAAAAGTCCGGAGTTGACTCAAGTATTCCTTCTTCATCGATTCTTGCTTCCCAGATAAAGACCTTCTTGTACTTTCTTCCTCATACGCATCGACTCCGTGTCCGTAGCTTGAGCGACTTTAACTTTATCGATTAAAGTCGGTTCTACTCGTATACTCGCTATCATCACATGCTTCCTGGTTTTTTAACTCTATCTCCATCCTTTGCAAGTCACACAAAATGGGCCTTTCGTTGTGACAATAACGCACTTCGTGCTTGCGTATGATCTTCTACTCAATCGTCATTTCAACGTTCGCTTTTCGGGATGGTATTGGATGGTATGATCATAATCTTTCAGCAGATTCAAGCCAACGTCGTTGTCGCGTGTTGAGTTCCTTTTGAGTGAAGAAATATTTGAGGCTTTTATGATCCGTAGAGATCTCCACTTTCTCCCATACAAGTAATGCCTCCAAATTTTAAGTGCAAAGACAACAATTTGCTAACTCTAGATCATGAGTAGGATAATTCCTCTCATATTCTTTGAGTTGTCATGAGGCATAAAGCTATAACTTTTTCCATGTTGCATGAGAACACATCCCAACCCTTTGCGTTCAAGCATCATCAGAGATGACAAATCCTCCGAGCGGATGGTATTGTCGAACAGTCTTTGAAATAAGTCTCCTCTTGAGTTCTTGAAAACTCTTCTCACATTCTTCGCTCCAACCGAACTTTGTATCTTTTCGAGTCAATTTGAGTCGATGGAGTAGCGATTCTAGAAAATCCTTCCACGAATCTCCGATAATAACCGCTAAACCGAGAAAGCTACGTGCTTGATCCATCGATTTAGGTTGTTCCCACTTTGAATAGCTTGAATCTTTCTTGGGATCAACGGATATTCCATGACTTGATACCACGTGCCCAAGGAATGCTACTTCTTCAAGCGAACTCGCATTTCTTCAACTTGGCATAAAGCTTATATTCACGAAGCTTTTGGAGTGTCGACCTCAAGTGTTGCTTTCATGATCTTCACGGCTTTTGGAATAAATAAGGATGTCATCAATAAAGACGCGACCACAAAGTGATCTAAATATTCCTTGAATACTCGGTTCATCATATCCATGAAGGCGGCGGGAGCATTAGTCAATCCAAAGGACATGACTAGGAATTCATAATGCCCGTCTTCGGAGTTCAAAAGCCGTCTTTGGAATGTCGTGATTCTAATCTTCAATTGGTGATATCCTAACGAAGATCAATCTTTGAAAAGAATTTGGCTCCTTAAATTGGTCAAACAGGTCATCAATACGTGGCAATGGATACCTATTTTGATGGTGACATGATTCAACTCCCGATAATCAATACAAAGTCGCATACTCCCATCTTTCTTCTTCACCAATAGAACGGGCACCCCGAGGAAGTAAGTGGGGATCTAATAGATTTCCGGACGCAGATAGCTGGTTATCCTATAGAGGTGGGGCAGACGTGACATACTATCTGTGACGCCCCCAAAATAGGTACACATTCTGAGCCACCAAATACATGGTATAGAAACAACTACAACTTTATTAATACAATTGTCGTGCAAAATACGACAACACATAAACTGTGAGTTTAAATACAAATATTGTCATCTAGACAATATCCACACTCAAATAAGTCCTCATTACAATTATCGATACATTATTTTACAAAAATGGTGAGGACTACTAAAGCAACTCTCTAGAACCATCATTCCATACCCCGACTAGAACTCGCTATATTCTCGCCTCCTGAGAAGAAAAAATGGAACAAAAAGGAAAAGGGTGAGCTCAACTAGCCCAGTAAAGAACATTATGACTAAGATAATATAGAACAAATTATCGTTAGTCCTCAACAGGGAAAAATCTGATAAAATACAATAGACAACAAGTTTTAAATCAATATTCGCAGCGAAAATAATAATTCATTAGAAGAGTTATGTAGGGAATGAAATCTATTTTCTTCTATGAATTTAAAAGTTTATCATCAATATTTTATCCCTATAACATCACTCAATATACATCTTAAATCAAATATTCATCTTTGCACTACAGGCCAAAGATATTCATCAGTTGGTCATATTCATCTCAACACCTGTACATCTTTGCACTACGGGCCAAAGATATTCATAAGAAATTCAACCATCTTTGCACTACAGGCCAAAGATATTCAGTAATATCATCATTTAGGACTGAGTATGATGAAAAATATTTTTAAAAAAAACGAATCAAGTGAAATAAAAGAACAAATATTAAGAACCATAGTGGAGTAAAATTCAAGAATGATCAAAACATGGATACAATCAAAGCTAGTATCCATAATAGATATCTTGGACAAAAAACGAAAATTTAATTTTTCTGTGAATAGTGCCTTATACGTGAATTATAACCTCGACATTAAAAGACAAGAATTTCACAAGAAAAATCTTACCAATATTTCGGCATAATGATATTAGAAGAAATAATATCATTTTAAAAAAAATAACATCCCTTACCTCGAAAAGACAGTACTTCTGACTGGAATACTAGATATAGTGCTGAAGGAAACTTGTACCGTATAACAACACTCAAAGTCTCAAAATACTCACAAGAATACGCTCGATAATATAGTGAGAGAAAGAGAGAGAAAACTTGTTTCTGGTGTGATTTTTAATTCTAACCTAAGCACCCTATTTATAGGAAAATGCTTAAAACACCAAAGCAGAAAAATTAATAAAATATTAATATTTTTAAATTATATTCCTATGCACACCACACCAGTCCAAAATCATCAGCCATCCACCCCACAAAAATAACAAAAACATTTTTCTTAATTAAAATATTTTAAACATTAAAAATTAATTATTCCAGAACTTCAGAACTTCAATAATTCATAATAAATAGCCCTTTTATCAGAAAAATTCACATTTTTGTACATTTCATAGAAAATTTAATTCTCTACAGCTTTGCAGAAGAAAAGTTTTTCAAATTCCAAGCAGAAGTTGACCGAAATCCACATACGGACGATTTTACAGGCTATAATCAAATTTCAGTCAAGAAATGGGTCCACAAACATGAAAAACATGTTTTAAATATTTTTAGTTACAAAAATACTCTTCCCCCTCATTTATTCATATATCCCACATTCATTGTAAAAAAATATCACCATTATTATATTATTAAAATATAATAATATATTTATATATATATTTATATGAATTATTTTATCGTAAAAGTTAAAATATCAATTTTTCAACAATTGTCACTTTAAAATTTTCTCCATCTATATCCACATAAAATGAATATTTTCCTTATCATATAAATCAATAATTAATTATTCACAAATAATATTACGAGAATCACAATCGCGACAAACCAGCGCGCGCTTCGGAAAGAGGGGCTTTCCAATAAGGATTTCTCTCTTCTTGGCAAATTAATTAGGTAACCAAACCTCTCATTAGATGTAACTTTCTAAACATTGCCAATAATGTTATCTAATAATATTATTCAAATAATATGAATTATTGTTAGATAATGGAAAATCTTCGTGTAGTGACAATTATTGAAACAACAATAATATAAAATATCAACGTAGCAATTATTGAATCAATAAAATAAAATATGGAACAGTAATTACTATAACAATTATTGAGTAGTGCCTTTTTACGTAAGAATCAATAATTGGTGCAATACCGTGTGCTACTGTGTTTTAACCACCGAGTATTTCAACATTATTAACGACAACAACTACGCCGTTATTTATAAACAACTTATACTTGTCGTTTTTTTCATCCAATCGTTTTCCGTTATGAGGCCCACACAAGGTTGCGCCGTCGTACGAATATTCCCCGACAGCAAGAATATTCCACGACCAAACGAATATTCCCCGACAACAATGAATATTTTATAACCACTTGCTTATTTAAAATATTTGCGCATTTTACTCATAATTAACCACATTAATCAAATCAACCCTTACTGTGACGCCCCCAAAAAAGGTATACATCACCCATCTTGAGTCGCCAAATATATGGTACAAAATTCAAATACAACTTAATAATACAACTGTCGTGTAAAATACGACAAAATACAAAGTGAGAGTTTTTATACGAATATTGTCATCTAGACAATATCCACACTCAAAGGAGTCCTCATTACATTTATTATCACACTATTTTATAGAATAGTGAGGACTACTATGACACCATCTCGGACCATTACTCCGTTCCCCGACTAGTCCTCGCTTTACGTTCTCATTTCACAGAAGAAACAATGAAAGCAAAAGGTGAGAGATCAACTAGCCCAGTAAGAAATATATTATGACTAAGATAATGCAGAATAAAATTATCGCTAGCCTTCAACAGTGTTAAACTGATAAAATATAACAAACATCAAGTTTAATTACAGCGGAGCAAGCAATCCATTAAAAGAGTCAAGAAGAGAATAAAATCTACTATCTTTTATGATTTAAAAAGGTTTTCCATCACTTTTATCATTTGAGACTCAAATCGACAATAAATAATCCACATCATCCTCACACTCGACCAATGATATTCATTAGTATCACGACCATAAATTATCCATGCACTACGGGCCAAGGATATTCGTGTATTCATCAATGGTCATGATCATTCCAACAACTGTCCATCAATGCACTACGGGCCAATGAGGACTTTTACCACATCATTTGTAACATTACGGTCATGATTATACCGAATAATCCCTGGTCATAATCATACCAAATCCATCTATGCACTACAGGTCACAGATGACTTTCAACATAATATAAACATGAGGATGATGACAATGATATAAGAATTCAATAAAACAAGTTCAAGAATTAATTTATCCAAAAAACAAATAACGTTCAAATTGTCAACATGATACTGCTTTGTGGGGTAAAACCCAAGAATGCTCAGAAGAATATTTGCATGAAAATATACTGGATGAAGCGCAAATATCAAGGATATTCCATTAATTTCATGGAGTATAAAAGCCAAAATTTTAACCAACTGGGTATAATAAAAAATGGAATAACAAAAGAAATCACCAGGCATGCGATAGACGCACAGACAGGATATTCCAACAGAATAATAAATAACGGAACCAGTGTCTCAAGAAAATTAAATATGCAAGCGAGATGTTCCAACAGAATAATAAAGAATGGAATAACAGAAGAATTTCACCATGTATGCGGTACTTCGCATATACAGGTTATTCCAACATAATAATAAATAATGGAATAACAGAAGAATTTCACCAAGTATAGGGTAGTCCGTGTATACATGTTATACCAACAGAATAATAAAGAATGGAATAACAGAAGTTCTCTTCATGAAAACGAAAGAAATAATACCCCTTACCGTAAAAGAAGAGTATTCTGACTGGTAGGGCGAGGATATTCTTGAAGAAAACTTGCACTACGCTCAAAACTTCTTAAAATTCTAAAGAAATACGCTCAAGATTATAGAAGAGAATTCTTTGAAATTTCTTGTGTGATTTCAATTCTAACTAAGCATCCTATTTATAGGAGAATGGAAGGATACTATTTAAGAAAAATCACGGACGCACAGTAATTATTCGAACAAAGTTCACGGTTTCAATGTATCAAAATTTTCTTTTCAAGGTGATGACCAATGAGAAAAAAAACCAACTCATGCCAATTTAAAGCTTTAACCAATTAGGAAGCATCCTAATTCACTGGTTGTCTATATAATGCATGATTTCAAAAGTTTGGCAAATAAGTCCAAGCTTTGAAAAAAAAACCATTGCATCCTGCAACAATTATTGTAGCAATAATTGAACAAAACTGAGTGACTTCTTACGTAACCAATACCGTGTGCTACTATGTAACCACGCGTATTCCAGTACTTTTAACACCAGGTGTTTCAACAGTTAACGGTAAAACTTCCGTCGTTATTTTCATAAAATATTTTTGTCGTTTTCTCTCAATCCGAATTATAATTCCGTTAAGGGTCCATCAATAATTGTGCTGTCATTTATATTCCCTGACAAAAAGAATATTTCCCGACCAAACGAATATTATACAACAACTTGCATACTTTTCAAAATTTATAAATATTACCCACAACTATAACATTATATCAAATTCATTCCATAATATTTAAAAATGATATTTATAGAAAAATAATCTTTATTAAAAAAAAATTGGGGTCTTACACTTACTATTTCAAAATAATAAATAAAGGAAATTTAATTTCATTTATAATAAGTTGGGGTCTTACAACCTCCCCTCCTTATGAAATTTTATCCTCGAAATTGATGTACGTACCTGGTATTTTAAAAAGGTGAGGATACCTCGCTTTCATTTCTGTTTCCAACTCCCAGGTCATTTCTTCTATAGCATGGTTTCTCCACAAAACTTTGACTTATGGTATGACCTTTGTACGTAAAACATGCTCCTTCCTATCCAAGATCTTGACAGGTACCTCTTCGTACGTTAAGTCTTCGGCTATCTCGTTTGGTTCTAACTCAATAACGTGGTTTGGGTCTTTCACATATTTACGAAGCACAGATATGTGAAAAACATTATGAACACGAGACATACTTGGAGGTAACGCGAGTCTATAGGCCACATTTTCTACTCGGTCAAGAATTTGAAATGGACCAATAAATCGTAGATTGAGCTTTCCTCTTTTTCCGAATCTTGTAACTCCCTTCCATTGAGCAACACGCAACAATACATGATCCCCAATACTAAATTTCACGTCCTTTCGATGAAGATCCGCATACTCTTTTGTCGATCCTGTGCTATTTGTATACGTTGTCGAATCATTTGGATCTTTTCTGTAGTAATACGTACCAACTCTGGTCCCAACAATGTTGCTTCACCCACCTCATCCCAACATATCTTTGAGCGACACTTTCGTCCATATAATGCTTGAATGGAGTCACACTATATACTTGCATATAATCTGTTGTTATAGGAGAATTCCACCAATGGTAAATACTTATCCCAACTCCCTTTGAAGTCTAGGACACAGAGTCTTAATATATCTTCAAGAGTTTGAATAATCTTCTATGATTGTCCGTCTGTTTGAGGATGGTATGCTGAACTGAATCGTAAATCCGTGCCCATAGCTTTTTGGGTCACGATCTGAAACTGTGGATATTGACATGCCATGCAATCTCACAATCTCATTTACATACATACGAGCAAGACGTTCAAGGGGATAAGTCTCCTGTATCGGCAAGAAATGAGCAGACTTGGTTAATCTATCAACAATAACCCAAATTGCATTTATGCCTTAAGAAACCGTGGGAAGACCCGTAACGAAATCCATGGTAATGTGTTCTCACTTCCATTTTGGAATCTCAAGTGGTTGCAATGGACCCTTAGGCACTTGATTCTCCGCCTTTACACGTTGACAAGTTAAACACTTCAAGATAAATTCGCAATCTCTATCTTCATATTGTTCCACCAAAATATATGTCGAAGATCACGATACATTTTGGTACTTCCAGGATGGATTGCAAATGGGGTATTGTGTGCCTCCATTATGATATTGTACTTCAAATCAGAGTCGTTAGGAACACAAAGTCTAGAGTTGACTCGAAGTATTCCTTCTTCATCGATTCTTGCTTCTGGGATGGCACCTTCTTGTACTTTCTTCTTCATATGCATCACTTCTGGGTGCACGTGCGAAAGCAACTTTAACTTTATCGATTAAAGTTGGTTCTATGCGATACTTGACATCATCGCATGGGTTCCCGAGTCTTGAATTCTATCTTCATTTTTGTAAATCACACAAAATGGGCCTTTGCATTAACAACATCGCACTTTCGTTCAAGATATGATCTTCTACTCAACGCGTCGCCTACCACGCTTCGCTTTTCCAAAATGGTATTAAATGGTGTGGTCATAGTCTTTCAACAAGTCGAGCCAACGCCGTCGTTCTTGCGTGTTGAGTTCCTTTTTAGTGAAGAAATATTTGAGGCTTTTATGATCCGAATATATCTCCACTTTCTCCCCATATAGATAGTGCCTCCGGATCTTTAAGCAGCGAACGCCGTTTACTTGCTAACTCTAGATCATGAGTAGGATAATTCCTCTCATATTTTTTAAGTTGTCGCGAGGCATAGGCTATGACTTTCCCATGCTGCATGAGAACACATCCTAACCCTTTGCCTGAAGCATCGCTGTAGATAACAAATCCATCCGATCCAGATGGTATTGTCAGAACAGGTGCCGAAATGAGTCTCCTCTTGAGCTCTTGAAAACTCTATTCACATTCCTCACTCCATACGAATTTTGTATCCTTCCGAGTCAACTGTGTTAACGGAGTAGCGATTCGAGAAAACCCTTCCACGAATCTTCGATAATAACCAGCTAATCCCAGAAAGCTACGAACTTCGGTCACCGTCTTCGGTTGCTCCTAACTTTGTATTGCTTCAATCTTCGCCGGGTTAACAGATACTCCATGTTTTGACACCACGTGCCCAAGGAATGCTACTTCCTCAAGCCAGAACTCGCATTTCTTCAACTTGGCATATAGCTTATTTTCACGAAGCCTTTAGAGTACCGAATTTCGAATGGTGCTCATGATCTTCACTGACTTTTGGAATATATGAGGATGTCATCAATAAAGACAACAACGAATCCATCTAAATATTCCTTGAATACTCGGTTCATCATATCCATGAAAAGTCGCAGGAGCATTAGTCAATCCAAAAGACATGACTAAGAATTCATAATGCTCGTCTGCCAGGAGTTACGAAGGCGATTTTGGAATATCCTCAGTTCTAATCTTCAACTGATGATATCCAGAACGAAGATCGATCTTTGAAAAGAATTGTGCTCCTTGCAACTGGTCAAACAGGTCATCAATGCGAGGTAACAGATGCCTATTCTTGATGGTGACATGGTTTAATTCTCGATAGTCAATACAAAGTCGCATACTCCCGTCTTTCTTCTTTACAAATAAAACAGGAGCACCCCAAGGAGATGTACTAGGACGAATGAAACCAATGTCCAACAACTCCTGCTGTTGGACTTTTAACTCATGAAGTTCAATAGGAGCCATTCGATATGTGGGTTTTAGATATGGGCTTTGTACCAGGTTCAAGATCAATAAAGAATTCAACTTCACGTTCTGGGGGTAGACCGGGAAGTTCTTTAGGAAATATGTCAGGAAAGTCACTAACAATAGGAATATTATTCAAATCTGACGTGTCTTTATTCAAATCCATAACATGGGCTAAGAAAGCTTGACATCCGTTTTTTAATAAACGAATGGCTTTATGGCTTGATATAACAGTGATTGATTTTAGTGGGTTAGTTGCTTGAATTCGAACAACAGGTTGATTAGGAATATGAAAACTAACAACCTTACGAAAACAATCAATTTTGGCATGATGAGTAGTTAACCAATCAATCCCTAAAATCACATCAAAAGCAAGTATCTTTAAAGAGATAAGATCAACAGGTAATGTGATGGTGCAAACTTGAATAAAACAAGATTTATAAACAGTGGATGTGATGAAAGTTTCTCCTAACGGAGTTTCCACAGATAAGTCAAAGTCTAATTTCTCCGGAGTCAAGTTTAAGCGTTGAGCACAAGCGGAGAGATAAATGAATGGGTAGCACCCAGATCTAGTAATGTATAAACTTCGCAAGAATTTATGATTAGCTTACACCCGTGATCACCTCGTTTGGGTTCCTTGCATTTTGATCGATACAACAAACGCTCTTCCGTGAACCGATTGACTTTGACTTTTCTCGGACGACTTTTGAGTCACCATCCCCATTGGACTTGGTTTCGCTACTGCACAATCTCGAGCGATATGTCCTTCTTTTCCACAATTATAGCATACCTTGAACTATTGTGTGACGGTTTGAAATGATATATGTCCCTCTTTTCGCATTTATAAGATCTGACCGGTGGTCGGTCGCCTCCTCCATAGAACCGATTCTTTGCTAGTCTTTGACGTCTTCACATTGTCATTGTTGAATCTCCTCTTTTAAAATCTCCCCAGACTCGCTTCTTATATTTTCATGGCCATGATTACCACCGTAGTGGTTTGCCGCTTCTTGTCGCATTTTTCTTTCCCATTGGTTATCGTTGCTCGATGATCGCTCATCACCGGTATGACCCTGGTTGTGGTCCCTCGGTTGAACGTACTCGTTATCTCGCTCTAATAATTGAGCCATGTTGACAACATCTGAATATAGAGAAAATTTATGAGAAATGAGATACTGACGTATGTCGGGTTTCAAACCTATTAGAAACATCCGCGTCATACGTTCCTCATTCTCCACCAAATGAGGTGCAAACCTGGATAACTCCGCGAACTTCGCCTCGTACTGGGACACCGTCATATTGTTCTGCTCCAGTCTAATAAACTCTACCTCCTTCTTATGACGAATACTTTCAAGAAAGTACTTGTCATTGAACAATTTCTGAAACGTTTCCCAAGACATGATGAGAGCGGCTGGATGGGTACGCTTCACAGATTCCTACCAGTAATCTGCCTCATTACGGAACATAAAGGTGGCGAATGGAACCTTCTGTTCCTCCATGCATCCCAAGACATCAAATATCTTGATAATTTATTTGACCCACGTCTCCGCCTTAATCGGATCCGGCTTTCCCCAGAATTCTGGTGGTCCCAACTCTTTGAACTGCTTGGTTGTGACAAATCGTGCGTTGCTATCATTTCCACCTGTATTTTGTACACGAGTCTACTTCGTCTAATTTTGCATGAACTGCAAAAAGCTTCTAAACATTCCATCGTTCATCGTTTGATCAGTGGTGTTTACAGGAGGAACATTGCCAGCCTGTTGCACGTTTTTCTCATTGGTGGGTAAAGGTGTCTCCACGGTCTCATTTACTCCACTGTTAACATTCTCGGTTGCCATTCTCAAATACTGCCATAAAACAAGGGTTAATTGAAGAAATTAACATATCACATAATATCCCTATATTCTGACCAACCAACAAATAAGCTTAGGTAGGACACACTAGCGAAGGATTTACTCGTCTCTCCCCTCCTAGTTCTATTTCCCGATCTCCGCCAGAGATCATAATATCCCTAAGCTCTGATACCAACAGTGAAGCCCCCAAAATAGATATACAACACCCATTCTTAGTCACCAAATACATGGTACAGAAACAACTACAACTTTATTAATACAATTATCGTGCAAAATACGATAACACATAAACTGTGAGTTTAAATAAAAATATTGTCATCTAGACAATATACACACTCAAATAAGTCCTCATTACAATTATTGGTACATTATTTTACAAAAATGGTGTGGACTTCTAAAACAAATCTATAGAACCATCATTCCATACCCCGACTAGAACTCGTTACATTCTCACCTCCTGAGAAGAAAAAATGGAACAAAAAGGAAAAGGATGAGCTCAACTAGCCCAGTAAAGAACATTATGACTAAGATAATATAGAACAAATTATCGTTAGTCCTCAACAGGGAAAAATCTGATAAAATACAATAGACAACAAGTTTTAAATCAATATTCGCAGCGAAAATAATAATTCATTAGAAGAGTTATGTAGGGAATGAAATCTACTTTCTTCTATGAATTTAAAAGTTTGTCATCAATATTTTATCCCTGTAACATCAATCAATATACATCTTAAATCACATATTCATCTCTGCACTACAGGCCAAAGATATTCATCAGTTGGTCAAGTTCATCTCAACACATGTACATCTTTGCACTACGGGCCAAAGATATTCATAAGAAATTCAACCATCTTTACACTACGGGCCAAAGATATTCAGTAATATCATCATTTAGGACTGAGGATGATGAAAAATATTTTAAAGAAAACGAATCCAGTGAAACAAAAGAACAAATATTAAGGATTCATACTTTAAATAGTCCAAGTTCAAAAATACTTCATAAATAACTATAGTGGAGAAAAATTCAAGAATGATCAAAATATGGATACAATTAAAGATAGTATTCTTAATAGATATCTTGGACAAAAAAATAAAAATTTAATTTTTTTGTGAATAGTGCTGTATTCGTGAATAGTGCCGTATTCGTGAATAATAACCCCGACATTAAAAGACAAGAATTTCACAAGAAAAATCTTACCAATATTCCGGCATAATGATATTAAAAGAAATAATATCATTTTAAAAAAAATAACATCCCTTACCTCGAAAACAATAATACTTACATTGGAATACTAGATATAGTCTTTGAAGGAACTTGTATTAGTATAACAACACTCAAAGTCTCAAAATACTTACAAGAATACGCTCGATAATATAAAGAGAGAAAGAGAGAGAAAACTTGTTTCTGGTGTGATTTTTAATTCTAACCTAAGCACCCTATTTATAGGAAAATGCTTAGAACACAAAAGTAGAAAATTTAATAAAATATTAATATTTTCAAATTATATTACTATGCACACCACACCAGACCAAAATCATCAGCCATCCACCCCACAAAAATAACAAAAACGTTTTTCTTCATTAAAATATTTTAAACTTAAAAAATTAATTATTTCGAAACTTCAATAATTCATAATAAATAGCCCTTTTATCAGAAAAAATCAAATCTTATGTCCATTTCATAGGAAATTTAATTCTCTACAACTTTGCAGAAGAAAGTTTTTCCAAATTCCAAGCAGAAGTTGACCGAAATCCACATACTGACGATTTTACAATTTATAATCAAATTTCATCCAAGAAATGGGGTCCACAAACATGAAAAACATGTTTTAAATATTTTAGTTACAAAATACTCTTCCTCCTCATTTATTCATATATCCCACATTCATTGTAAAAATATCACCATTATTATATTATTAAAATATAATAATATATTTAAATGAATTATTTTATCGAGAAAAAATAAAATATCAATTTTTCAACAATTGTCACTTTAAAATTTTCTCCATCTATATCCACATAAAATGAATATTTTCCTTATCATATAAATCAATAATTAATTATTCACAAATAATATTACGAGAATCACAATCTCGATGACCAGTGCGCTCTTGGAAAGAGGGCTTTCGATAAGGATTTCTCCTTCTTGGCCAGAATTAGGTGACCAAACCTCTCCTTGGGCGAACTTTCTAAATATTGTCAATAATGTTATCTAATAATATTATTCAAATAATATGAATTATTGTCTAGATAATGGAAAATACTTTGTGTAGTAAGGACAATTATTTTAACAACAATAATATAAAATATCAACGTAGCAATTATTGAATCAATAAAATAAAATATTAAATAAAGAATTATTATAACAATTATTGAGTAGTGCCTTTTTACGTAAGAATCAATAATTGGTGCAATACTGCGTGCTTCTTGTGTTTTAACCAATTTGTATTTCAACAAGATATTACTTGATAACTACGTCGTTATTTATAAACAACTTATACTTGTCGTTTTCTTCATCTAATCGCTTTTTACATTATGGGGCCCACACAAGGTCACTTGTATTGTAATCTAATATATTCCCAAATGACAATGAATATTTTATAACCACTTGCTTATTTGAAATATTTAGCATTTTACCCATAACTAACCACATTAATCAAATCAACCATTACTATTTAAAAATAATAAATAGAGGAAATTTAATTTTATTTATAACAAGTTGGGGTCTGACACTATCAGCCGTGATATTATTGCCGGTCTTGCCAAGGCAGATTTCAATAATGCCTTAAAGCAGATGTAGACTAGTAGTAGCTAGAGTATTTTCAGTATGTAAATATTTTGTAATTAGTAGTGACATAAAGCCCTTTTTGTATAGTGAAGGGTAGTCTTTTATAAATCCCAATTTTTGAAAAGTGATAGCGGGAAAGTAATGTAATCAGCTCAGGCTGTGTAATGTAACCGATGTAGTATTATACTACAAAGAATGAATATAAGCCTTTTTATGGAAAACAATGAGTAATGGATGTTGGAGTTATTGTTTAATATTAGATGATAACTAATAAAGAAAGGAATAATAATGAAATGTGTTTATTGTATCGATTAAAATGCATGAGAAGAGTGCAACGTAACGAGAGCTAATGTGAATCAACCGGAGGAGGTCCTATAATCCGTCTGAGGAGTTTGTTAACTTTATTAACAAATTTGCCTTTAATAGAATCGAGGGCTAATATCCTCGTAAATCCGAGAGTAGCACGAGCTACTACCTTTAAGGATTTCAAGAGTGTAGGTCTGCCGGAGTTCAAAGGAACTACGAACCCTATCGAAGCCCAAACGTGGGTGAAGAAAATAGAGAAGGCATTTGTGATAGCATATGTCAACGAGGTCCAAAAGGTTGCTTTTGCAACCTATATGATGAAGGGAGAGGCCAACTTTTGGTGCGAAGCCAATCAGGCTAGGGCCGGGATCGAGCATCTAACGTGGGTGAGGTTCAAGGAGATATTCTTCGAGAACTACTTTCCCACGAGCATCTGAGGAGGATGGAGATCACGGTTTCTAGAGTTGAAACAAGGGACATGTCGGTTCCCAATCACGCCGCCAAGTTTAATGAATCGCAAGGTTCGCTCCACACCAAGTGGATCTGAGGTTGTGAAGGCGCGACAGTTTGAGAAGGGCTTAAAACCACGGCTCTATAATCAGTATTTCGGTGTTCCAAAGTACTTCTTTTGGAACCATTTTAGAGAAGCGATAATCGCCGAGGGGGTGGTAGTGAGGCTGAGTCAATACCACAAGGACAAAAAGAGTAAGGGAAAGTAGATGGGGAGTAAAGATTTAGGGAGCCAGTGGTAGTGGCGAGGGTCGAAGAAGAGAAGGTGTTTAGCTCTGGGAATCTTTGGGTGAAGCAAGGAGACTCGAAGAAGAGAATGGAGGCTGCAGAGACTGTGGGAAGACTCATTTAGGAGTCTGTCTCAAGGGGAAGGTCGTCTGTTACAACTGTGGACAGGAGGGGCACATTGCGCCTAACTATCCGAGTCCGAAGAAGAATCACAGATGCTTTGTGTGTGGGTCAACCGACCACATGGCAAAGAACTGCCCGAAGAAGGGGACGGACGGGAACCGGGGAACTAATAGCGGTAAGTTAGCTATTAATGGACCAGCGCAGCCGAGTAGGCCGATGGGTCGTACCTTTAATATCACAGTCCAAGATGCAGTTGCATCAGGGGACGTCGTCACAGGTATTATTCCGATCAATGACATAAATGCTTACGTGCTGTTTGATTCGGGTGCTACTTGTTCGTTTATAGCATGCGATTTTACTAGACGATTAGGATTACTTCTCGAAAAGTTGTCTATACCTTTAAATATTAAGGTAGCAAACGAAGAAATAATTCCTGTTGAAGATGTTCATAGGAGTTGTTGCGTAGATATACGGGGTTGTAAATTATCGGTAGATTTGATCTGGAATAAAGTTAGGAGAATTGACGTAATTCTCGGAATGGATTGGTTAGTGAACCATGGGGCAATTATAGATTGTCAAAAGAAATGTGTGAACATTAAAACGTTAAAACAACCTCAGGTAGTATTTTACGGGAATAGATCGCCGGGACGTTCGTGTTGTCTAACCATGACACAAACTAGGAAATTACTTGAGGAAGGGATGTGTGGAGGTTACACGTGCCATGTTGTTGATACCCGGAGAGGTAGCAACCATGGAACAAATACCTATAGTGAGAGAATTCGCCGATGTATTTCCGAGAGAATTACCGGGTCTTCCACCGGATAGGGAGACAGAGTTTGTAATAGACATCGTGCCAGGAGCGGCACCTAGTTTCGAGAACAACCGTATCGTATGGCGCCAAAGATGGAGATGAAGGAGTTGATGGTGCGATTACAAGAGAACTATTGGACGAAAAGTACATTCAACCGAAAGTGTTTACGCCATAGGAACACCTGATCTTGTTTGTCGAAGAAGAAGATGGATCGTTAAGATCGTGTATCGACTACTACCGAGAGTTAATTAAGTTAACGATAAAGAATAAATACCCATTGCCCAGGATCGATGATCTCTTTGATCAGTTGAAAGGGGCTAAGTATTTTTCAAAAATAGATTTAAGAACGGGGTATCACCAGTTGAAGGTTAGGAAGGAGGATGTACCAAAGACAGCATTCAAGACTCGTTATGGTCATTACGAGTTTCTGGTGATATCATTTGGATTGACAAATGCACCAGCTGCATTTATGGATATGATGAACAGAGTGTTCAAACAATATTTGGACAAGTTCGCCGTGGTGTTTATCGATGATATTCTAGTCTACTCTAAGACGCCAGAAGATCATGATGAACACCTAAGATTAGTGTTGGAGACACTTAGGAAGGAGAAGTTATATGCGAAGTTCACTAAGTGTGAATTTTGGATAAAGAAGGTGTAATTTTTAGGTCATGTCATTAATCAAGAAGGGATTTCAGTAGATCCAGCGAAGGTGGAAGCAGTGATGAATTGGGAACAACCGAAAACGTCGACTGAGGTGCGGAGTTTCCTAGGGTTAGCGGGTTACTATCGGAGATTCATCTAGGATTTTTCAAAAATAGCTACTCCGTTGACTAATTTAATAATAAAGACGGTGAAATACGCGTGGACGGATAAATGCGAAGACAGTTTTCAAGAGCTGAAGAAGAGATTGAGTGAAGCTCCTGTTTTGTCATTACCCGATGACAAAGGAAATTTCGTAGTTTATAGCGATGCTTCGCATAGAGGACTTGGTTGCGTGCTCATGCAGCATGGCAAGGTCATTTCATATGCATCTAGCGATTGAAGGATTATGAGAAAGTTTACCTACTCAAGATCCAGGAACTAGCCGCATGATAGTTTTTGCTTTCTAAAGATATGGCGACATTATCTTTATGGGGAAAATGTGAGATATACACGACCATAAGAGTCTAAAATATATCTTCACACGAAGGAGTTGAATATGAGACGGAGAGAATGGTGGAGTTGATAAAGGATTACTGATTGTGAAATCTGTATCACCACCCTGAAAAAGCTAATGTAGTTATCGGCGCCTTAAGTAGGAAGGGTCGGGAAAAATTGTCTATGTTAACGGCTCAATTGAGTTAATAACGAGAGATGGCTAGGATGGAGATAGAATTGAATTTGCCAAGTGAAGCGGGGCGATACTTTTTACTGACGAGATGCAATCTACTATCGTCTGAGAGAATCGAGGAGGTGCAACTCAAAAAGCGGTATGAGTGTGTGCCGAGATAAAGGAGCGGTTAACCAATGGAAAAGAGACTAAGTATACAGTCTTGATAACGAGGGGTTATTGAGATTTGAAGGAAGAATTTGGGTTCGAATGAGACGGAATTAAAGGAGCAAGTTTTACAAGAGGCTCATAGTTCGAGGTTTTCGATTCATCCTGGTAGCACTAAGATGTATCAAGATCTTCGACAGAGTTTCTGGTGGCCGAACATGAAGAGAGATATCGCCGAGTATGTAAGTAGGTGCTTGACTTGTCAAAGGGTTAAGGCCGAACATCAGCGACCAAGTGGCTTGCTACAGTCGTTAGAAATTCCGGAATGGAAATGGGAGAATATCACGATGGATTTTGTGGTAGGACTTCCGACTACTCAGAAGGGGTATGATGCGATTTGGGTAATAGTGGATCGGTTGACGAAGTCGGCTCACTTTTTGCCAATTAGGGTCAAGTATAACTTAGACCAATTAGCTAGACTTTATATTAAGGAAATAATTTCTAGACATGGAGCACCAGTATCGATTGTGTCAGATCGTGACCCACGATTCACATCGAAATTTTGGAAGAGTTTACAAGAGCAGTTGGAAACGCAATTGAAGCTGAGTACGGCATATCATCCACAAACCGATGGACAGAACAAAAGAACAATTCAGACATTAGAATATATGTTAAGATCTTGCGTCATGGATTTCAAGGGTAGTTGGGATGATCATCTACCATTAGTAGAATTTGCGTATAACAATAGTTATCATGCAAGCATAGGTATGCCGTCTTACGAAGCTTTGTACGGAAGGAAATGCGAGAACACCATTGTATTGGGATGAAGTGGGAGAAGCAGCAAATGCTAGGGACTGAATTGGTGCGACAAGCAATGGACATTGTTAAATTGATCTGAGATGCGTTTAGTAGCGACTCAAGACAAACAGAAGAAGTTTACTGATTCGCATCGAGAGAATAGAGAATTCGAAGTAGGCTCTTACGTCTTTCTGAAGGTATCTCCCTTGAAAGGAAAGATACGCTTTGGAAAGAATAGGAAGTTAAGCCCGAGGTTTATAGGACCTTTCGAAGTGTTAAAACGGGTAGGTGAGGTAGCTTAAATGGTAGCATTACCTCCAGACTTAGAACGAATACATAATGTATTTCATATATCGGTATTACGTCCTTATAAGTCGGATTATAAGCACGTGATAGAATATGAGCCTATTCATATCGAGAAGGACTTCACATACGAAGAGTTGCCGATTCAAATCATTGATAGAAAAAAAACAAGTTCTGCGGAATAAAGTTATACCTTCAGTAAAGGTGTTATGGAAAAACCACGATGCAGAAAAAGCAACGTGGGAACTTGAAGAAAAGATGAAAAAGAATTACCCTCAATTATTTGTGTAATTTTTTTTATACATATAGCGTGATTCTAGGGATAGAATCCTTATAAGAGGGAGAGAGTGTAACGCCCCAGTAAATAGAACATTTTGTAAATACTTTTAATAATGAATAAAATATTATTATTTATTATTATTCTGTGTTAGTAAGATGTTTGTCGTTCTATAACCTAGAAACGTCGGAAAGTTGTAGTATTTTAACTATGTGGGAGAATTAAAGTGTTTGAATTTCTAAAACGAAAATAAAAGTTTTTCGAGAAATTTTTCGAAAAACACTATTCATCAATTTCCGCTCGGAAATTATTTTTGAACTTCCGAGAAATACGTAATGTTACAATATCAAGGTGAGATGGATTATGTAATAATAATCTAAGTATGGAAAACGTAATGTTTCGTATGCGGACTTAATTTGGGAACGTTAGGAATATTAAATGTTAAGAAGAAAGTGTAAGGATGGTATGATCATATATGTATTATCATAAAATTATGGAATCACAGGTATTATACAAATATGTATGAATAATGAGATAACGTATATTACGAATTAATATACGAACTAAAATACGAGAATTATACGTATAGTTTATGATATAAGGCTTTTTAGCCAATTAAGTGAGACTTGTAGGATTGTTAATAAATTGGTAGAGTCCAATAAGAATTGAATGTGCAAACCCAAGTAATTAGTAAGCTAAAGCCCGTAATAACTTAATGTAAGCCCAAAGGTTTGAGATAAGCTAAGTGAATTAAAGCCAAATTATGATCCATTGGATAATTAGGATCCATGGTGCAACCCATGGATAAACTTGATGGACAAGAACTTTATGTGGTGATCAAGAAATTAATGTGGCTAGCAAGTTTACTTAGAGTTTAAGATATGAATAGTAAGGAGGTTAGTAAGGAGGTGGGATGTGTTATTGACCCTAATGCCCTCACCTTGTCAAGCCTATAAATAGAGGAAGTTTGGTAGAAATTTGTTCATTATTCAAAACACTAACAACTTCCAAATATAAAGCAACTTATTGGTTAGAGAGAATAAGCACTTTTAAGTTAAAGCTTCCTTTGTTAGATTTTCCAAGGAGAAGAACTAGTTCATAAAAGGTAATGATCTTGTGTCCAATATTCTTCCATCTCTATCATTGTAGGATGATAAGAGAAGTGTAATGAAATAAGCATGTATGTTAAGAACATATAAGAATTGATTAATGAATGGACTTAAGCCGAATAAGTTATGATTAAGCAACTTGACCCTAAATAAGTTATGAACTTATGATGAACTAGTAATATGTTTTGTCATATGAAGCTAGTATGTTGGATAAGATATGAGAGCATTGAGTAAATGACTTAAATCAATAATAAGTCATAAGTAAATGAAATCATGAATGTTATAAGTTGATAAGCCATGAACTTATGAAGAATAAGTTAAAACCTACTTTGATAATAAGTTAGTGTAATAAGTAACTTGAAATGTTTATATGTTGATTAAAATCCATTTAGAATGATTAGTAATGAGGTTTCGCCGGAATTCACACGATTGGACAATAATCGTCGAATTCGTGAAATTCTCGGAATGGAAGTCGTATTTTGTGTTTGAAGTCGGAAACGTTGGTTTTCGATGGAGACACGTCATATTTGGCATTATAGAGTTACAGACTCGAAAATGACCGAATTCCGACTTAGAACGAAGAAACGAGCGTTGAACGTTCACAGACGTTTATCGTTTTTGTTAAAAATGAACTAATAGGTGAAATTTTAGCAAACGAAGTCAAATAGATAAAATTCTTGCATAAACGCATAGAGTATGTAATTTGTGAACCGTAGGCTTTTGAACGAGCCAATTCGGACTTATAACGAAGAAGTTATGAGTCTGGGAGTTTCGTAAAATTTTCAAATTTTACAAATTGTCTAAAACCTGAGTTGGTGCTGTGCCGCTACGCCAACCTGAGGCCAAATGGGTGGCGCTGCAAAGACCGTATACGATGTCGAAGACATCTTTTAATCATCCTGCATGCGAGATGAAGAAGTTAAGTTTGGCCTAGCAATGGCCTCGATTCGATTCAGTCTATTAGAACTTGCATGTACTTTGGTGAAAGAAAAGTATAATGCCCATACCGCACTCCAGATCTAGAGTTTTGGCGAGAAAGAATGTTTACAGATATATAATGAAAGAGAATTCATTAGTAATGAACTAAGGTATAATCATAACATTGTTAAGGCATTATTAGACACTTAATGTATGATGATTAAAGGTTAATAATCAATTGAATGTGAACGTAATGAAAAGTCGGAACCCATAAATAAAAGATCTAAGTCGGGATTTAGATTGAGATGAAGGGTAAGATATAGTAGTATACTTACTTGATTCCATGTGACTTAATATGGTACGTTACATGATCATGTATTGTAGAGACTTAGAGACTTAAAGTGTACGTGTGATAATCAGTAAGCAAACGATGAAGGCAAGTATTCTAACCCTTGTTCCAGTTCAGTCTGGACAAGCTTTGTGATTCATGTATTCTTTCGCACGAAGTCTTGAATGATGAAGTCAAAGCCAATTCTTCCGGCTAGACTTATATTATGATTCTGTCAAGCATGATTAATGTTTACCGAGCTATATTGGTGTGGTTTTCAATCGAAGACCGAGTGTGCTAAAAATATTTTTGTCATTTAACGACAGGCACGTGAGGTTGCCACAACTTAAACATATACACGTTTAATGAATGTAGTGTTGATCAACATAGAGTATTATAGGCTGATCACCTATACGTGCTCGTAAGAAATGTCGGCTTACGGACTAAGTGTTGGGATGTCCTTTTCAAAGAACTTATGATATGCTTAAGGTCTTGGACCGTAATTGATGTTTTACTGAATATTGTTGTTGTAAAACATTTTGAATGAAAAGAAGTGCTATTTTGAATTATCGATAGTACTTCATAACTATTGTTCAGTTATTGAAGATATATGATTCTTATGTTTCAAGCATGTTGTTTATTAGAATTGTAGTACTTGCTGAGCTAGTCATGCTCACTTTTGCTTGAACCATATGAACACAGCTAAGATCGAGCGGATCAAGGCTCCGTGAGGATAAGCGCGCGAGACGAACCCGTAGAATACTTATGTAATAGTATAGGATGAACGATTGTAATATATTTGATATTATGACAAGAACAAGTGAAAGGGTTATAAAGAACCTGGGGAATGTAAATATTATTTTAATATATAGAAGACATATTCGTTCTTATGAGCATTTCAATTGAATGTATGTATAAATGGTAGTACCGTGTAGCACCATCTGTCGGGTTGAAAGAGACCCAGATTTGGGAGCGTCACAGTCACCATCACCCAGGCCATCTTTGGCCGGTTTCCATGGAAGGAGGTCAGCTACCTCTTTGATTCCCCACATTTCATAATACTCCTAAAATAAAGCAGATTAATTTTGACTTTTTAAAAATCAAAATAAATTTATAAATATATATATATATATATATATATGTATATAAAATCAATAAAATTGTAAAAACAAATGTATAAATATGTATATATATAAAATCAATAAGAATTGATTTTTAATTTTAGTATATTTTATTTTTTAATTCTTAAATAATTATATTTGTTACTAATTATCTAAAAACTTATTTTTTTAATAATCACAAAAATAAGTAAATTATTATTTTTATTTTTTCCAATTTTCTTGCTAACTTTTGTGATTTTATTTTATTTTTAAAAAAAAATTATTTCATTTCCACTTGAGTGGCCATATCATACATGAGTTTAATGTGAGCTTTCTCTCTTATCATATCAGCTTTCTCTCTCTTATATGGAATTCGACGTGGTAAACCGTTTAAAATCAACATAATTTAACAGATTTTCTTTATAAGTAAACAAAAGTACAGTGAGTCGACTGTAAGAAAAAATGATCGAGTATAAATTGACATAAAATACAGTGACAAAAAAACATTTAACCCTTAAAGCTGCTTTAACCACATCCATGTTCTGAGTTAAAGTTAATGTGGTCTTTGTGGATACTTCAAAAGCGGTAGAGGCCTTAGACAAGCTGACCCACTCTCGCCTGCCTTATCTCTGTCATTGTAATGGAGATGTAAGCAGCAATGAAATGCTAGCCATTCCACACTATCTGGGTTTCCCATTAAACATTTACCAGTTAGATTTCTTGGAGTACCACTCATAGACTCTAAATTAGCTAAGCAGGACTGTATTTCGGCTATATTTTTTTATTGTATTAACAGGGTGGCATTGCCCGCCTGCCCGGGGGAAGCTGGTGATGCAATGATCCTTCTCATAGCGATGGTAATACTAGCCGTCGTTTGTAGATAATTGTATTTAATTAGTTTACGTTGTAAATTATAGTCTTAGTAAGTTTTTGTAAATCATTGTTTATTATAATTTATTAGCTTAACTTATGTGTATTAATATTATCTATCGTAATTTAACTTCTATTTGTTATCGTTCAGGATGACGTGTATGTTGTTGTTTGGGATATAGATGTCATTTTGATGTGTATGTTGATTGTTAGAATATATAAATGTGTTATTGTGCTGAAAACAAGTACAAATTCTAGTTTAAAAACCTGAAAATTTGAAAGAAAAAAATTTTTAAAAAGTTATTTCCAACCTAATAAGGTATTTCCGTAAGAATTTCTGTCGGAAATAAACCCGAGCAAGTAATTCAGGTGCTAACACGTGGTCATTATTTTTGACTGAACTTCCATCGGAAATATCATTAGATAAATAAGGGAGAGGCACGTGGCTGTTTATGTTCAACAGAATTTCCGTCAGAAATATCGTGCATTTATCAATTCAATTTCCGTCGGCATAGGCTTTTTCTTGTAGTGTCTTGTTCAGAAAATCACAAACAAAAGTCACTTCCCAGACAAAATGTACTTCTCATATATAGGTAGGCTGGTGTTGTTCTCTGTCCAATATTTTTGGTCTGCTCCCAAAATGGGTTCTAAAATCTATCCAGCAAATGCTATCTAGATTCCCGTGGAAAGGTCTTTCACTTGACTAGACGTATATAATTGTATTTGAAAAAATATAGTCTAAATCTATTCTCCTTTTGTTTGAATATTTAAGTGTGCAGGTTTCGCTTGTATCTTCTGTGTGCCATGTTGTACATGCCTTCCTAATTACAACACTCATCGGCCTCCTCCAACTCGTGTATCAGAATCAAAGCGTGTCACCGTTTGAGACGCACCCAACTAATATCAAGGCATTTTTCACAAGTTTTGTGTGTTTACTGCGAATTCTCACCCATGTTTGTCTAATTTCCAGAGTTATTTATTCCCTTTCGTTGCTTACAATTTTTCTTACATGTTGGCTTACTAAGCTAATCTCCGTTCTAGGGGTATTTATTCTCGGAAGACACTTGATGAAGGTCATTTATCAGCAGCTAAGTGAAAAGACGATAATTGCAGTAAAATATGTGGTTGATGTTTTCACAAGGCTCACGAGACAAAGTTTCATGGAGCAACCAAATCAGCTTGTGTGAAATCGCATAATTTATGGTTTGTAGGGATGAGCCTATTATAGAAAGAAGATTGGGCAAAAGTCAAAAGTTTTGGCAGTAATGCATCCAATTTAAATAATACTTCCTCCATTACACAAACAAAGTCTCATTTGCAATTATTAAGGATGTATTTTTGTTCCATGTTTATTCCTAAAATTCAACAAATGTAACTCTTTTTTGTGAAACCAAGAGAGTAACTATATGATGTCAAATCCCTATTATGTTCACTTTTTTATACTTATATCAGAAGTATTGGCATTACCATTATTTGGTAAGCATCCGAAAATTCCTTCAAAAACAAGGGCATTTTTAAAGGGACACAATATCCTAAATTTGACATCATAATCCCATTATCATATTATCATCACTAGACTAACAGCTTACCATATTTAGGAATAAACATGAACAAAAATGCATCCTTCATATTTACAAGTTTTGCAAATGATAGAAGGAAGGAAGTACTGAGAAAGTGCCTCCTTAGGGTTCCAGTGCCACATGAGATAATCCAAAAGAACAACCTATTGGTTTATGATTTTAATGATGACAATATTATTGGATTTTATTTAAATGGATTTTATTGTTTGAGTTGATTTAATTTTTAAGTTAATTTATTTGTTAGTCTAAATTTGATTAATAGTCCATTAGTTGATAAAAAGATATTATTGTTAAATATTTCCTTAATATTTAATATTTATCCTGTTTTGAATCATAGTTAGATATGTTCTTTGATAAGGAGTCTTTTTAAATGAGTTGACTAAACAATACTGTTAATATGATTTGGATATTATATCCTTATTAATTGATATCTTATATCTATTGGACTCTTTAATTGCAAAAATCTTGTGATATACCAACTGATTGAGTTTTTCATGCTAACTTATTCATATTATATCCGTTGGTCAACTGCATGGGCTAAAGAGATTTATCAGCTATGCCTTCTTTACTAACAAATTTCATAGCCGTTAGTTCCTTCTCTCTATAAATATTCTTCTTATTGGCTATATCAGGTACAGAGACTTGAAGGATACATCAATTCAAAAAATCAAAGCAAGCATCTGTCTTATACAAAGATATTTCAATAGAGAGCTATCAAAGTTTATTTTCCAGCAAGTCTTGCTATTTAATTAATTCTTTGTTGGCTGGAAATAAGAGTTCTTTGTAATCATATATTTCTTATGTAACGAAATCTGAGTTCAAGTCTTGTTGGGCTTAGTCTATCTAGCGATGAGATAGAGTCCTACATTCATAGAGAGCTTTCAAGGTTGCAGAGGTGCAAAGGTCTCAGTGGTGAGAAATATTGCAGTGGTGCAAAGGGGGCAGAGGTGTCCATCGCAGTGGAAAGCTTTATTTGAACAGGGAGTTATTTTTATTGTATTTGATTGAATATTAAGTTTAATAAAAAAGTGTCTCCAATACTAGTTGGTATTGGAAGTGGATTAGGCCACTAGAGTAGAGGACAGGGGATGTGTGAGACCCCAAATTTTATGAATAAAGATTTAAATTTTTCAAAATATTTTTTTTTATTTATGGTGTGGATTTGATATAATGTTATAGTTGTGGGTAATATTTATAAATTTTACAAAGTAAGCAAGTTGTTATATAATATTCGATTAGTCGGGGGAATTTTTTTTTTTTGAGAATATCCGTACGACGGCACAATCATTGGTGAACCCACAACGGAAGTATTGTTGTATTTAGAAAACGACAGAATTATCTTTTTATAAAAATAACTACGAAAGTATTACTGTTAAAAGCATTGAACTACTCGGTAGTAAAAGTACGATGTCTGGCGTGGTTGCATAAGTAGCACACAATATTGGTTATTGATGCTTTACGTGAGAAGTCACCGGTTATACTCAATTATTACTACGAATTGTTGTTGCATCATATCTCTCGTATTATTGTTTCGATTATTGTCACAAGATCATCCGCATTATATGATATATTATTAAATCAATAATTGAGGCGACAAAATTATTCATATTATTAAATTGCAATATTTACAATGTCTAGAAGTTCTATCGAGGAGAGGTTTGGTCACCTAATTGCGGCGCCTGATAGGAGAGAAATCTTTATTGGAAAGCCCACTCTTTCACGGGAGCGACACGGTTTGTTAAATATTGTGAGTTATAATATTAATGATGAATAAATTCGTGTTGATTAAAGATGAATTTGATAGTTCTATTGTGTTGGGATTATTAGTGTTAGTGGAAATCGACATCTATTCCGATGATAATTTATATGCTGGGGTTATATTGATAAATCGGGGAATTTATCGGATAAATGAGCAATTAATTGCTACTAATTCACATGCTTATATAACTATTTGTTCACATGTGTGTACTATTGAATCACATTCTTATACTATTAGGGGAGTTGGTGCAAAAGATGATAATACTTTGCATGATTAAATTAAAGATGGAGGTATAAATGGAGGTACTATACCGTAATTCGTATTTTCACATGATTATAATTATTGAATCACATGATTGAACTATTGATTCACATTATTTACTATTAGGGGAGGTGGTGCAAGTTTAATAATACTTGCAGGACTAAATTAAAAATAAAGGAAAAGAGGAAGGTATTATACTGTAATATTCTAAGCCCCAAAATGTGCAATTATCGAAACTATATTTTCCTATAAATAGAAGCTCATTTCTTCATTATTCTTCACCAATTCACTAAAGCTATAAAGCAATTATTATAGAGAGAAAGAAGAAGAGAAGTCTGCTACCTCACTATTCTAGTATCCAGTCTTCTTTTGAGGTAAGGGGTATTATTTCTTTCGTATTCATGAAGAGAGCTATTTTTATTCCAACCCTTATTATTACATTGGAATAACTTTGTATATCTTGATCTAGCATACATGGTGAAATTCTTACATTATTCCATTCTTTATTATTATGTTGGAATAACTTTATTTATCTAATCTGCATCGTGGTGAAATTCTTCTATTATTTCGTTCTTTATTATTACTTGAATATATCACATACGTGCGTTTACGCCGGACACAGTTCCATTATTTATTATTACAGCCGAATATCATATACGCTCGTTTTCTGTGACCTGGTTCCATTATTTATTATTCAGCGTTTAATATCACGCGCGGTGCGTTCTGCGTGACTTGGTTTCATTCTTTATTATTTTGTTGGGAATAACATGTATGCATGCGATCTATATCATGCGCATGGTGAATCCTACATTACTCCATTCTTTATTATTACATTGGAATAATGCATACATGTAGATTACCACATACATGGTAAATGATCCTTTGTGTTCATTCCTTATTAAATTGTGGAAATGATCTGTTTACGTGGATTATGATGAAAGTCATAATAAAAGCATTGGACTGATGAAAATCATGGGTATATGTAGTATTAGTTAAGTGTTATGATGAGTTATGTTGGTTGTTATGTGAAAACATGAAAGTTTCTTAGAAATCACAAAGGGTTGAAAATCAGATTTTGGTAAAAATGGAACATGAAATTCAATTGACCATATCTCCTATTATATTTTGAATTTTTGAGTGTGGTCAAGTTCTAGAGTTAGATCTAAGAGTTTTCTAACTTATCCAAGTGGAATCACTGGAAAAGGTGTTGTAGATTTTCGTGTGGACTGATTTTAGCAAAGGAGTCAAAAAACTGAAAAAATCCAAAAAGCTACTGCCTAGATATTTAAAAGGGCATTTTCGGCCACTTAATTTGTGAGAAAAATTTCGGCCTTTTGGGACATAGAAATATATGGTATAAAGTACCTCCTGTCCAAAAATGAGCTCATTCCGACTTAAAATGAACAAGTTATGACTATTTCAATATTTAGATTTTTCCATGAAACGCTATAACCGAGTTCTATAACTCAGATGACCATGAAATTTAAACCGAAAGCTCACGTTAACATGTGTAAGATCCTGCCAAGATTTGGAAATTTACGGAGTTAAACTTGAGGTAGCTAATTTCTTAAGGAATTAATTAGAAATTGATTTTTGAAAAATAGTAAATGAATTTTAAAATTCCGAGAAAAATATATATTCAATATGGGATTATATTCTACTAAATCCCGGAAAAGAAATAATTTTGGGGCTGATTTGATATTTTTCATGAAAATAATCTAGTTATGAGTAAATGAGTTAAATATGTTATGTGAAGTAACAAAATTGAAAAATAGAATTTTATGGTTTGGGAATCCTATATAGGGTATATGCAGATTTTGATAAAGGATTTGATCATTGGTGATGAAATCTTATGAGTATATACATTTTGAATGATTAAATGTATTATTTGGTAAAGTATAAACAATTGAAATAAATTGTTTATAAGTTTAAGAAGTGATTAAAATATTATTATAATATTAATAATATTAGATTATGAGTTTATTAAATGATTGATGATATTTGGATAAATTTAACGTCTTTAATATTTATCCTTAATTTCGTTTGATTAATGCTTATATCATTGTCATTATCCTCATACTTATATTGTGACGAAAGTCATCTTTGGCTTACGTGCATAGATGGACTTGGTGTGATTATGACCAGGGATTATTCGTTGTAATCAGAACCGTAATGTGATGAATGATGTGGTAAAAATCTTCAGTGACCGGTAGTGCATTGATGGACAGATTTTGGTATGATTATGACCATGAATTATTCGATATAGTCATGACCATTTATGATTTAATGATATCCTTGGCCCGTAGTGTAGGGATGATTCGATGATGTGCTTTATTTATTAAGCTGAGTTTCAGCGATAAAAATTGATGAAAACATTTTAAATCATAGAAGTTAGTAGATATTATGCTCTACTCTTGACTCTTACAATGAATTGCTTATTTACCGCAGATTAAACTTGATGTCTCTTGTATTTTATCGGTTTAACATTGTTGAAGACTAATGATAATTTATTTTGTATTATCTTAGTCATAATATTTCTTCTTGGGCTAGTTAAGCTCACCCTTTCTTTCACTGTTCTCTTCAGAAAATGAGAATATAACTGGGACGAGTCGGGAAATGGAGTGATAGTCCAGATAATAGCATTAGTAGTCCTCACTATACTGTTAAATAGTGTGATAATAAATGTAATGTGTAAGACCCCATCTTATTATGAATAAAAATTAAATTTTCTCTATTTATTATCTTGAAATAATAAGGAGTTAATTTGATATAATACTTTGGTTATGGGTGAAATGTGCAAATTTTACAAAATAAGCAAGTGGTTATAAAATATTCATTTTTTGTCGGGGAATATTCGTTTGGTCGTGGAATATTCTTGTTGTTTGGAGAATATTATTACTGCACGCGGTAGCGACCGTTCGTGGGCCTCATAATGTAATAAGCGTCGGATGAAGAAAATGACAAGTTTGAGTTTTTATAAATAACGGTGTAGTTATTACAGAATTAAGATTTGTTGGAATATCCGTGGTTAAAATATAGTAATCTGGCGTGGTTGCACAAAGATAGCTTTGCAGTATTGCATGATATTTTGAATTATTGATTCTTACGTGAAGCCACTACTCAATAATTGTTACAATAATTACTTTTTAATATTTTATTTTATTGATTCAATAATTCTTTGCGTTGATATTTTATATTATTGTTGTTTCATAATTGTCAATTTGCATATTTTTCCCATTATCGGATCGATAATTCATATTATTTGAATAATATTATTAAATAATATTATTGGCAATGTCTAGAAAGTTACATCTAAGGAGAGGTTTGTCACCTAATTGAGCGCCCGATGAGAAATCCTTATTGAAAAGCCCCTCTTTTCTTGGGAACGGCCTGGTTGTCATAATTGTGATTCTGTGATATTATTTGTGAATAATTAATTATTGATTTATATGATAAGGAAATATTTATTTGATGTGGATATAAATGATGGATTTATTTATTTTATGTGGTTATAATTGAAAGATTTAATGTTGAGGTGTTTTATCGGTATTTTTTGTCGAATGGAGGTATTAAAAATCAAATCGATTATTTTTACGATATATTAAGTGAGTTATAATTTTTAATCCGACCGTTGGATCGTTGTGATTTTTGGATATGTTATACATATATAAGTTGAGTATATGTCCACAAATTTTGAACCGTTAAAATGAGCGTATGATTTGTTATGAATTTTAAGAGGTGGTGATTGAAAATTAGGTTTATAAATAATTTTGGTAGAAAATTCTAGAATTGAGTGGGCCCCACTTGTGGTTGGTGAAGAAATGTGCTGAATTTTATTTCAAATGTGGTGGGTGACAATAATAGTAGATAAAGCCATCAGGTAGCAGGTCAAGTCTCTTCGACGTGCTAACATTTTCCTATAAATAGAGGGCTAAGTTAGAATTGAAAATCACACCAGAAACATAAGCTTTCTCTCTTTCTCTCTTTCTCTCTCTATATTATCGAGCGTATTTTGTGAGTATTTAGATACTTTGAGAGTTGTTGTTCAATCTGAGTTTCATTCAACATCACTTGAGCCTTTCATTCAAGTAATCTTGATTCTTTGAGGTAAGGGATGTTATTTTCTTCTTAAATGATATTATTTTCTTGATATCATTATGCCAAAATATTGGTTTGAACTTTTTAATCAAATTTGGAACTTTTGTGTGGGGGGTTACTATTCACGTATCTGGCACTATTCACGTATCTGACCTTTTATTCACGAATATGACACTATTCATAGAAAATGAAATTTTCTTTTTAAGTCCCAGGATGTCTTTTATGGTTACTATCTTTGATTGTATCCATGTTTTGATCTTTATTTTTGAATTCTACTTCACACTTGATTATTATGGAGTATTATTGAATTTGGATAAACCGAAATATGAATCCCTAATATTTGTCCTTCTGTCTTACTGGATTCGTTCTCTAAAATATTTTTCATCATCCTCAATCCTTAATGGTGGTACTTGATGAATATCTTTGGCCCGTAGTACAAAGATGAATGATTACTTAATGAATATCTTTGGTCCGTAGTGCAAAGATGAACAGGTGTTGAGATGAACATGACCAACTGGTGATACAAATGAATATCTTTAGCCCGTAGTGCAAAGATGATGGGACTAGAAGATGATGATCAACTTGAGGTAACAAATTTTCATGAAGCTTTTGAAATATCTATGCCTGATTATATTGCTTTACAAAATGAAAATCAACAACTCAAAAAGAAAACTGCCTATTTTAAGAATTGTGTAAATGAGCTAATGAATGAAGTTAAGTCGCTTATTAAAGAGAGAAAAGAAAATGAATATCTTAAAAACGAAAATGTAGTGTTAAAAGAAAATTTGAAAATGAGAGATGCATGCATAGATGCTTTTAATGATGGAAAAATGATGAATGTTCAACATGATGATAATATAACAAATGCAGAAATAGCATCTTTAAAAAATAATCTTGCTAAATTTGTGCAAGGAGAAGAGAATCTAAATGTTATGTTAAGGGCACAAAGGTCTAGTCTTGATAAACAAGGAATTGGGTATAATCCTATAAAAAATGTGAAAAATAGAACTAATGATAATATTAGAATGATTAATAGTAAACCAAGGTTTAAGCCACTTTATTGTTCACCATTTGTTACTTGTAAAAAATGTGGTTTTAAAGGTCATTTTGATTCTAATTGTAATAAAATTAGAATAAAACAATTTTGGGTAAAGAAATGTGATTTATATGCTACTAACCCAAATGGACCCAATAAGATTTGGGTACCAAAAAGGTAGAGAAGACTTGTTTATTTTGTAGATATCTCAAGGTCAAAATGGAGACGAATGATACTTTACTTTGAGAGACTACACTAAGGAGCTCAACTATCAAGCTTATTATTGGTAACAAAATGTTAATATATATATAGGTAATAAATCGCAAAGGTATGATCATTTTGTTTATTTGCTATATATGATTTTGTTATAAGCTTGCTAAATTTATAAGAATTAATTTTTGTTGATGACAAAGGGGGAGAGATATTTGGGTAATGATGATTGTGTTTTAATCAACTTGTGCTTCATGATTTCGATTATGTTTTAATCAACTTGTGATTCATGATTTCTTTTTGATAATGACAAAGGGGGAGATATATTTGGTATTTGAAATTTGAATTGAATTGGTATTCATGTTGGTAGTGAGATACTATATGCAATGATGGATCAAGTCATTTTTTTTTTTGCTCCTTAATATGCATAAATTTAGGGGGACCCTTATAGATAGGGGGAGTATATAAATTCAAAAGATAATATATTGTCATCATCAAAAAGGGAGAGAATGTTGGTTTATGATTTTAATGATGACAATATTATTGGATTTTATTTAAATGGATTTAATTGTTTAGGTTGATTTAATTTTTAAGTTAATTTATTTGTTAGTCCAAATTTGATTAATAGTCCATTAGTTGATAAAAGATATTATTGCTAAATATTTCCTTAATATTTATCCTATTTTGAATCATAGTTAGATATGTTCTTTGATAAGGAGTCTTTTTAAATGAGTTGACTAAACAATCTTGTTAGACTATGTCTCCTTTATTTTAGCTATCTGATAGATGATTTGGATATTATATCCTTATTAATTGATATCTTATATCTATTGGACTCTTTAATTGCAAAAATCTTGTGATATACCAACTGATTGAGTTTTTCATGCTAACTTATTAATATTATATCCGTTGGTCAACTGCATGGGCTAAAGAGATTTATCAGCTATGCATTCTTTACTAACAAATTTCATAGCCGTTAGTTCCTTCTCTCTATATATATTCTTCTTATTGGCTATATCGTCAGTGCGAGAGACTTGAAGGATACATCGATTCAAAAAATCAAAGCAAGCATCATCTTTATACAAAGATATTTCAATAGAGAGCTATCAAAGTTTATTTTCCAAAGAAGTCTTGCTATTTAATTAATTCTTTGTTGGCTGGAAATAAGAGTTCTTTGTAATCATATATTTCTTGTAACAAAATCTGAGTTCAAGTCTTGTTGGGCTTGGTACATCTAGCGATGAGATGTGAATTACATTCATAGAGAGCTTTCAAGGTTGCAGAGGTGCAAAGGTCTCAGTGGTGAGAAATGTTGCAGTAGTACAAAGGGGGCAGAGATGTCCATCACAGTGGAAAGCTTTATTTGAACAGGGAGTTATTTTTATTGTATTTAATTGAATATTAAGTTTAATAAAAAAGTGTCTCCAATACTAGTTGGTATTGGACGTGGATTAAGCCACTAAAATAGAGGATAGGGGTTGAACCACGTAAAAATCTTGGCGTGCTTTACTGTTCTTTTACTTTTGTTATATGCTTTAAAAATCTGCAGATTTTGATTTACGTTGGAAAAATTTTATACTAATACGGACATGTATTAGCTGTCCATACAAAGAGCATAACTAATACGGACAGGGTTAGACTGTCTGATTATAGCCGGCTATAGTAAACTTTAAAAATTGGCCACTGTAGATCACTTCTGTGTATTTACACCTATTCACCCCTCTAGGTGTGCTTAATTACAGAATTTCACCACCGTATTATATCAATGCTACTATGCAAAAGTCTATTACTAGAAGTATGTCCTTAGCTATCATCCTCTTCCATTATATTTTTGGAAAATAATTCTATTTCTTCTAACAAATCCTTATTCCTAACTTTGAATTCTGTAGAATTAATAGCAGTAGAGGATTGGAATGACATGAGGTTGATAAGAAACTCACAAACTTTTCCTAATCCTTCGAAGGTGATAACCAGCTTCTCTATATGCTCCTCTGTGCTGCCATCCTGAGCATTTTCTGTGTATATACGCTTCCTGCATGCCTGCAAGATTAATGAAATATAAATCAATAAATTTGACACATCCATATCAGATTCTTAAAATTGTATCAGCTGTTGTGTTTGGCAGAAGACTTTATAGAGAAAGACACAATTTAGAAGCCAGTTAACATGCCATATTCATGAATATATATATATATATATATATATATATATATATATACACACACTTGAGGAAAACATGTAGATCCATCCCAAATATCTTTTTCATTTAATTTTAACTTTTATGAATATTATTTATGGTGATCTTATAAAAGAATAAAGAAAAGTAAACAAAGAAAAATAATGTATATAAAGGTAAGTATCATCACCTGGAACAGCCGATTCAGTGTAGCAATTTGTTCAGCCTTCAAGTACCCTGAAGCAAGTAGAACTCGAAATAAAAGCACCATTTCTGGGCTCAAATTAGTTGCTGTTAGGTTCTTTATTATACCCAATATGCAAGAATCATCAAATACAGAAGTCACCCACTGAGGAACATTATGCAGTCTTAGCAACGCGACTGCTACAAGAACTGCCGGTCTGTGATGAATTATCAATGACTTTGATGCCAAACTTGGAACTGCCAAAGACATTGCCAACTCTTCAACAACCAACCTGCACCAATTGTTTCTCGCAAATACTTGTTCCACCATGTCCTGTTTTTCCCACCCCATAATCATTGATAAACAGAGGGCACAATTCATGGCAACTCTGATATCACTGTAATATACCATGCCTTCTAATACAGCCATGACCGATTGTAGATAGTGCGAGGTGCATTTAAACTTTTCTGATTGTGTCCTCTCCTGTTCTGATATTCTACTAAATAGTTCCAACAGGCAATATGAAGCAACCAACTTGACCGGAGGAGAACCAAAATGTATCAGTCTGCACAAATCGTGGCAAGGAATGCTTATAAAGTACATCTTCTGCTTCACGATGCCATTATCAAGTAAGTCACACCAGTCCAGAGACCCTGGTACAACAGCATGCATGCTGTTGCAAGAATGATGTTAGTTTCGTAACTAGTATTAGAGGGGATATTGAAAGTAACAACCAACACTGACCTTCTGAAAGAAAAGTAGTGGAGTAAAAGCAAAAATATCAGGTTTTCTCCAGTTTTTGTTCCCTCATCATGATCAGCTAGTGCAGGGCCCTTTGAACAGGCTTCACAGATTGTTTTGTTAATCGTTGATACCAAAGGAGTACTCAGAAGAACTGATTTTGACGCTCCTACAAGTGCTTGGTTGGTGGACTGGTGCAAAACCAAACAAAGAATGCCAATAATCATCAGACCTTCATGAGTCCACCCGTCTGCAGCCACTGTCGCAATCAGGTAGTCCATCAACTGACAAAGAAGGTTAGAGGTCCAATTAGCTTCAGAAATAGGAAATAAAAAAGAGAATGAAAGAGAGAGATTTAACTTTATCGGTTACCTTCATTGTAACTGTAAGCCAAGCTTCATCGTCTGAAAGTGATTCAGAGAGCACTGAACTTAAAATTTTAAAAATTAATTTCAATGTGTTCATGAAAATATCTAGGGAAGAGGAATGCCTTGAATGATAATAAAGATTTTGGATTGCAATGCCTATCCCATATAAGCATAACTGGTCTGAAGCTGCTGGACATATCTCAATGGTTGCTGTAATGATATTTAGTACTGAAATGATGTCATGCTCTTGTCCGCCTTCTTCTACAAGTTCTCTCAATAAACATACCAAAAGTGTTGCACTGAAATTATCTCCTGATGCTACCAACTCAGCAAGTGCAGATACATCCATGTTTTGATTATTGTTGCCAGGGACAACAATATGATTTCCAGTAGAACTATTCCCTCTGCATAACTGTAGAATCTGGTTAGAAAGTAACTTACAGATTTTTTTCTTGTTGAAACAACCATTTCATTGATATCGAGTGAATTTTCAAAGATAGCAAATCCCATTCTTTTTCAGTGGATAATTGGAACAGGATTCTTTCAGCCTCTGGACTGTAAGGGATTTGGTAGCTCATCTTGGCAAGACCTCTATAAAGGCCATATAGATTTACCAGTAATTCTATTGTTACAGAACTAGCAGCATCATATAAGAGTTCACTGCTGTTGATTAAGATATATTGCTCCAGAGAAGCCAAAACTAGCTTATCGTCTGCAAGCCTAGAGAAAGAAGCAAATTTAGCTGGATATAGAATATGAACTTGATACAACAGTTTGAAAATAAATATTTAATTACCTGTCATCATATAAAGAGCTCGTATACAGTATCAGCAAAACTGCAGATTGACAAGAAATAGATTCTAGATTATGGGAGCTCTTCTGCCCCAGCAGGTATAGCATATCAATAGGATCAGATGGTAGATGAGAAGCAGCATCTCTGATGGGTTGCCCAGAGTCATTCCCAAGAAGCACATCCACAATTGAACTGAACATCAAATGAACTCTCCATTTCATTTTTTCTGATGGAAACAAACCTAAACAGCCAAATGAAAAACTGAACCAAGAGGATGAAACCAAAATATTTGCAAATTCTTTGGGTTTATTATCGAAATCCTGAAGCAGTATCGAATGGAAACTTTCTAGTATTCCCAAGGCAATGTCCTCCTCTTCCATCTCATTGATGGTCATTACAAACCAAGGTAATAGGTGGGTTTTGCACACCTCTACAATACAATTTCTCAGTTCCATGTAATTGACGTTGGTTGTGTTTCCTTCACTACTATATGCATATGCCTCTTTTAGTAGGTACAGGGAGTGCAAAAATTGGCTGGGATGTCTCCCATAAATGCTTAAACAAGTTAAAATTGCATGCCTGGATGCATCTTGAAGTGATGATGCTAAACTTGAAGCCCCATTACAAGATGGAGACTTCATAAGAGCTACCAGGAGTGAACAAACCAAAGTAAATGTTTCTGCAAGCATGCCTGTCTCTCCATCTATATGTTTTTTGAGCATTCCTGTCAGAGTAAGGCTTATTTCTTCAATATGACAATTTGACACTATGCCAGGACAGTTTGAAACACAGTTCAATATGAGCTTCAGCGTCTGAGGTTGAACAGAATGAAATGGAACATCAGCCACATAATGCAGAACAGGAAGCATAGTTGTAAACCCAATAGCAAGCCTTTGTCTGAAGGCTTGATCAGCTGATGATAACAGGTCAAGAACCTGAAGGCAAGTTTTGACAAGTGGATCTTTGCACCCTGCAAACTTTTAAGGACAATTTTTACATGAACGGACATGTTAACATGTACGAGTAATAGTTAGACCATAAAAGGGATTGAGTAATTGACCATATAGCCCGATGAAGACAAACTTTTTTTACTTTTTCGGAGTTGGATAAAACATATGTATGATTAAATAGGACCAGGTCCAATGTAATGAACAGTTGAACACTTAAATTCACCATATTTTAGTGCAAGGCCATAGCATCAGAAAGGAAACTTTAGTATTTTTAAAAGATTGATATGGCATCCTGTAACAGTTGGTTAAGTAAGAATCTCGTTTCCTGATAATGGTTACCTGATAATCTCAGAATTTCAAATACATAATCTGCAATATTCTCTTCTACCAATACATGGACTTCTTTTCCTGAACCACCTTCCCCTGACAGATACAGAAAGGTTAAGTCCAATGTGGCGATTTGAACTTGGCTATCAGAAGAAAGGAGGGGCGCTTTAATGGCTTCAGCAAATAAGTGAGTCATAGGAGAGCCATCTAGTACTTGATCTGACGTTGGCATGAAGTTGTCAGCTTCAAATTGATCCATGATGCTTATATCAATTCCACAAGCACTCTCAAAGAACCCTCTTTGAGCCAGCACCGACAAAAGGGCTATAAAGACAAAATTAAAACGTTATTTGATAGAAGGTGATTATGAAATATATGGAATACATTAATCTCTGATTCCATGCCGAAATTTTTTTTTTTTTTTTTTTTTTTTTTTTTTTTTTTTTGGGGGGTGATCTAGATCATTAAATGCCACATGGTGCATTCAGTGCAAATGAATCACTCAGTAAACCAAACATTAAAACAGGAAGTTATTGAACCACAGTTCTGCATACTTCAAATGCTATTCGTTTGTAGGAATCATAAATAAGCCTCACAGGGGATCCATTAATGATCATTGATACGTAGTGTGAACCTCAATACACTTAGGCACTGCCTACTTCATGGTCATGATCCCTCTACTTATGGACCATTTATCCCAACATTATGCTTATGTGCCAAAATCAACCTAAAAGAATAATGTGATCACCAGTCAAGTACCTATACAACCTCAAGAGACACCATAACCAAATCTTAGTAACAAAAATAGCAGGCTTAGTTTTATAGAGTTGTGGCGCTTCCTTTGGTTAACATATAATCAAATCCATAACCCAATAGAATAACTTTCTACTAGATTAACATCATTAAGCCAAGTTTTACATGCTCACATCATGCTTCCAGTCCAGAGGGATAATTAGAATTTAGAAGGCAGAACTGTCAAATATACGTGCATGCTGTTGCTAGAACTGTAGAAAAAGAAATTGACAGACCTATGCAGTTCAAGCGAACATCTTCAGATTGGGTTTTCATGAGGGATTCCAGTGATAGGCGCAAGAGCTTGGGGCGATGTGCAATTAAAACATCTGTGCCATCATCAACTTTAAATGTGTTCTGGAGGATACATATTTTGTAAAGAACAAACAGGATCTCCCCTCGAATCTCTTCACTGTACCAAGAAGGGCATCAGTCTATGGATATGAGTGGCAAAAGAAGATATGTAAGGACTGAGACTTATAAAAAGACATATAAGGACCAAGGCTGCTTGATTATTACCTAGGCAACTGAAGACCTGAAACCAGGTTTAAAACAAGGGAATCTTTATCTTCGATGTTGGCACAGGGATTATTCTTCTGATAATCCAAGAGAACGCCTAAACAGTGAAGCTGTGCTTGGAGAATCATAGACAGAGAAATTAAGGTGAGGTAAGTTGACAAATCTTTCTACTCGGAAGAAATTTTCTCTGTAGAAGAACTAACTAAATCCAAAGAGAAAAGAAATGAGAGATACAGTGTTTAAACATCTGCTTCTAACACAAATAAAGTGTGTTAAGGCAGAATGAAATCACAGTAAACATTGACGATACATGTAAATGCACCTAAAACAACCATTATTAGAGGCTGCGATAGTACAGTATATCTCAGTTCCATATTCAAGTAGACAATAATTCTGTTGCATATAGCATTTTGGCACCATAAGCAATTTTATATGCTCTAATTCTATTTCAACCTCTTAGAAGATCAATTCTTCCGTTTTAAAGTAAGAAAACTTTGCTGAACTATAATTTCCATCTATAACAAGAAGACTACCGCTGTTAAAAATTCCTGCATCTTTATTCAGTTTAATGTTTCACACAACAAATCCCTCAGACCATATATATAGCAGATGACACTTTTAAAAGCTTAATCCAACGAGTTTCTCATGTTTTTTTTACAGAAAATTAGATACTCGAGATGAAATCACAAAATTGAATTCCAATGCAAACTTTCTATTAATACACACATATAAATTATAATCATAAAATTTCACCAAATTTATCCGATGTACGTTATGCTAAATTTTGTGTCTAAAAAATTAAATGAAATCACCAAACTGCTACTCTAGCAAATACTTACATAACGTTTTCAAATTTAGTTAGTCATTTGTGCTTGAAGCATTACCTCTAATAAGTAGTAAATCAAATCAGTCGACAACTAGAAATATTAAGCATACATATTATCTCAAATTCTCACCAAATTTATCCAAGGTATCTTATGCTACATTTCATGTTTGAAAATCAAAATGAAATTACAAACTATAATACTAGAAAATCCACAAATATCATTTCAGATTTTATTAATTATCTAATTTAGAAGCATACCGTAAACACCTGGCGTCTACCCCAAGCCAGCGCGCCAGACGCCACCCGATCCGAAACCCTAGCCACGAACTCACCGTAGACCGACTCCTCACTTGAGCCACAGAGCTGAATTATCAGATCAATCACCTGTTTTGCGATGGGCTCGTCGTCAAAAGACGACAGGGCGGCGACGAGAGGAGAGATGAGGAAATGAGGGTGGAAAGTGAGGAGGGAGTGGAGGAATTGGGGCTGAGAAAGCGCCTGAGAGAGCTGAGAAAGAGCGTAAGAGACGTGAACGGTTGGGGAATTAGGGTTTGAGATGAGATTGGAGAGGCAGAGTAAGCAGATGGAGCCGCCTTCAATGGTGTGGAGGATGAGAGAGAAACTGTGGCCCTGCGAGCATTTCGACGGCGGGGAATCTAGGGGTTCGATATGACCGGAATCGGTGAAGAAGTAGTACATTGTGCAAGCTCCGATTTGGAATTTGATAAAGATTGATCAAACTGGTCGGTTGTTGTATAAATGAGAAAGAGCAGAAATTTAAAATTTGAGCGGGGGAGGGAGAAATAGAAGTGTGTTACTCCATTATACTAAAATTTGACTTCCTAATAAATGTAGGATTTTAAATTATTAATTCCTTATTTTTATTTCTTCTCGGTGGTCCACCAAAATAGTCATTTATAAATGTTAAAGATTAGTTTAATTTAATAATTATCTCTAAAGATTAAATTACAAGGTATATATATGTTAATAATTGTGACACAATATATAATTAATACTATTATTATTATTATTATTAGGTAAAAATAGAAGTGCTGTGATTGCCAGAACTTTTAAAGTTCTGTTACTTCTACGATCGTAGTAGTCATTGAAATAATAGTAAGTGAATTCACCTACGATCGTAGAAGTAATCAGTGATCGTATGGTGAATTCACAAATCGTAGAATGATTATTTCTACGATCGTGAAATAAATCATTTCTACGATCGTAGATTGTAATTTTAAAAGCTACACCTGATGTGTCACTCCATATTTCCCTTATTATTATTATTATTATTATTATTATTATATATGAACGTGTAAATAAAAGATGTTGTCAAAATCGAAGAAATATTACTACAATTTGGCTGGGAAAATTTTGCAATCCTGCATGCTTCAACTTAGTTAGAAACTTAGAGAGGAAAGAAAGAGAGAGAGAAAATAGAGAGAGATGGGAGCATGCATGGATTAAGAATATTTGGTTGGACCGTCTATGATTAAGTAAAAGAATTAAAGAAGAGTGCACGTGATATATACTCAGAGGCGTATCCAGGGGTTCACATGACCCCCGCTCTTGAAATCTACGGATGTTATTTATTTATTTTATATGTATTTTTTTTCTCTTTTACTTTTCTTTTATTTTTGTTTTATCATCAAAGTGAGTCAAAAAAAATGGTAGTAAATAGTAATTTTCTCTGTAAATTAATTAAAAATAAAAATTTAAATAAATAAAATAAATTTTTTTGGATCCCACTATAGTGACCATAAGTTTATATCCTATCAAGATTATTAAATCACTCTTCTTCTATTTTTTTTTCTTATTGCTGGAATTCCTTCTTTCAAGTTAATTAATCTCATTAACCACAATATAAGCTTTTGAATATATAATATTATAATTTATTTATAAAAATAGCTAATCAGTTGACTAAAAATTTCAAAGTCTGATTAATAGTCCTATAGTTCAGAAAAAATTAAAAAAGTATAATATATATATATATACGTGTATATGTATTTAAAGCCATTAGACTCACAACTCAAAGGTTGACAAAGGTTGAAATAGGATGTTATAAAATACTATAACTGGGCAAAATGAATTTGAAAGAAGCACTTCAAGCGTCAATAAATAATTTTTTTTATTGATGTATTTTGACCCTCCTTTAAAAATGTTCTGATTCCGCCACTGTATATACTCCTTTCGTCCCATAATATATAACATTTTTTATATTTTTAAAATTATTTGACGTTTTATATAATCTAGAAGAATTAATTATAATTTTTTTAAAATTACTTTTTATAGAAAAATATTACAGATGTAAGAAAATATGAAATAAACATATAATAAAAAAGTATGATAGACAGTTAATATATTATTTAATATTATATAATTATTTTCTTAATTTTGATGCATAAATTTAAAACGTTATATATTAAGGGAGTATATAATTTGAAGGGCATGAAATTTAAGGATAAAATGATAGGTACATGGTTGATTTTGGGTCTACACGAACTGTTTTCATTTGTTTTAACTCGCCACGTGTGAAAAAGCTCAATTATGACAGCCCGTGTTATTTTTCTATTTTTCATTTGTTTTTACTTGCCACGTGTGAAAAAACTTAACTAATTTCACAGACGTTTAATAATTCTAATAGAATGGTCGAATTTTAATATTTTAATTAGTTTAATTTGATAATTATAAAAATTAAAAATTTAGTGATGTAATAAGTAAAATGAGTATCATTAGTTTTGCTTTAACAAATTTGACGGACGTTTAATTATTTTAACAGAATAATCTAATTTTAATATTTTAATTAGTTTAATGGGATAATTACAAAAATTAAAAGTTTATTAGTGTAATAAATAAAAGGGATACTTTTTTGTTCCAACGAACCCAAGTTAAAATAATTTATCTGATTTAAAAACAAAAAAAGGTTTGCTATTAAAGCAACAACAAATCAAAGTCATTTATTATTATTCTAATTTATTTGTCGTTTACAGTTTTTTAGGAGAATAAATTATTTATTTTTCTATATCATCCTTAAATTCTCTCATTGGCTCAAGAAATTTTCTCTCATGTATTAGTAGTTTTCAACTTCCTATAGAGGATAGTGATGAAATTTCATACAAATTTATTAAATGATAATATTAAATAACTTTCTTAATTCATCTTACTATTGTTATGAAATGAAGATAGTAATAAACACTTGAACACTTAAAATTATACCATTCTTTAGTACAAGGCCATCAGAAAGGAAACTTTAGTATTTTTAAAAGATTTATTTCTTGAATACAAATTCAAATAATATTGATTAATAACTCATATATATTAAAGAATGTTTGAAGGAATTATGTAACTAGAAGGGAGTTCATACCTGATAAACTATTTTTTTTTAATGTTGAAATAGTGATTCTTATGATAAAATATTAAATTATTTTATTTATTTTTATTACTGTTTTTTAATAATCTTACAATTTATTTTAGCTTACAAGTTATTATCATCCAAATACTTTTACACTTGTTTTAATTTATTTTTTAACTTATAAGTCAAACCGAAGTGTCGGACATTTTTTCTTATAAGTCACAATTAAAAATTATTTATAATTCATTTTAAATTTTAACTTATAAGTCGTTTTAAAATAAATCGTTGCCGAAACGATTGGCCACAAAAATAATCTCATTTATAAGATTTACAATTGTTAAAAATTTAATTTAATATAATAATTATTGCTAAATACTACTTAATTATGTCAATAGTTGTGACATAATAACTAAATTATATTAATAAATTTAATTACATTGTTATTTTATTCTATTGAGTCAATCTCTTTTTTTAAATTAAAAAAAAAATTGACCAATGAGACTTTTTGTAAGCAAAAGGAGTATATCGATAAAAGGTAGGGGTAACAAGCTTTTAAATATGACATATATAATTACGGACTTTTAAAGTTAATTTTAAAATATTTTTAAATTGACATTAATTTTTTTAATTTTAGTTTATGAAAATTATAAACTATCTAAAAATATTTTTACTACTCATTACAATTTTGTTTCATAATTTTTAATAAATCATCTCAATTTTGAATTTTAATATCTCAAATTGACTCTTTCAAAAATAAACAACGATCTTATTTTTTGATATAGGTGAAAGTATAATTGATAATAAATAAAAGTTAGTTAAGCCATTTTTTTTTAATTAATATTAATTAAAAACATAAAAAAAAATTGCATCAGTTTTTAGTTGTTTTTTTGTGGATAAAACTCCCAGTTTGAAACACAGAAAAAAAAAACCAACTCTTCTTGTCATATTGAGACAGTATTATCAGTCTCAAACTCACCATGCATGCAGGTACCACACTGCAGCTTTCACTTTGTCAGCTGATAACCTTGCATACATGTTTAGGAGTTCAATAGGAATATATATATATATATATATATACACTCGATTCTCTGCAGCGAATTAGAGAGAGCGAACCGACTATAACAACAATTTTTTCCGTCGATATAACATAAAAAATCGGGTTTCTATACTATAGCGACGAAAAAAACCGTCGTTATAGCCGATTCTTAATTCGTTCCTTTAAGTTCGCTGGAGTAGCGAACTATATATAAATCCCGACAATCTCCATCTTCAGCAAACTGATCTTCAACGAATTGCAGGAAACAAACTAAGAACGAACTGACTATTGCGACAATTTTTTTCATCGCTAAAACATAAAAAACCAACTTTCTATGCTATAAAAAAAACGGTCGTCGGTTTGTTCTTAATTCGCTCCTAGTTCGTTGGAGAAAGAGACTGCATATATATGTACAATCAATACATAACATAGCTCAAAATCTAATACTAATTTGGTCGCTTTTTTTCCTAAAATTGCCACTAAAATAAAACTCAAAAACACACCATAAAATTGGAAAGAACTTCCTGTAGCGGAATTGTACGATCCATCCCACATCAATTCATCACCGCACAATAAGTATGTTGGACCACCTCCTTACCTAAAAGGTTAACTTATTAGGTTGAGCCTCTACCATACTTATTAACCCATCTACACTCTTGAATTTATTCAATGTGGGATTCATGTGAAATATCCCAACAATCTCCACCTTTCACTTGAATACCCATCACAAGTATCATACTAGAGTATTCACCATTAAGAACACCTTCTTTGAATCCTTCAAGAGATTTACTCGACTCTAATACTATTCCACTACGCCGGAATCAAACGTGTCTGAGCAATTTTCCTAGAGTAATCCTGAGCCCGCTCCACTCGATTCAAATCATACTTCATTTTTGAGTCCTTCAAGAGCTTTTTGCTCGACTCTAATGTTACTCCACCACGCCCAAGGCAAACGTGTCTCAGCAACTTTCCCAGAGTCATCCTGAGCCCCGCTCCACACGACTCAAATTATCCCGTGCACCTTTGAGTCCTTCAAGAGCTTTTTCCTTGACTCTAATGCTACTCCACCACGCCTAAGGCAAACGTGTCTCAGCAACTTTCTTAAAGTCATCCTGAGTCCCGCTCCACCCGACTCAAATTATCACGTGCACTTTTGAGTCCTTCAAGAGCTCTTTGCTAGACTCTAATGTTACTCCACCACGCCCAAAACAAACGTGTCTCAACAATTTTCTCAGAGTCATCCTGAGCCCCGCTCCACCCGACTCAAATACTTCACCTTTGAGTCCTTCAAGAGCTTTGTTTGACTAATATTACTCCATCACGCTCGGGACAAACGTGTCTCAGTAACTTCCCTAGAGCCATCCTAAGTCCATTCCACCCGACTCAAATTATCCCGTGCTCCACCTAATTCAACTCTATTTACTCTACCCATGAGGCCTACAAATTTACCCTCGCACCTTGGAGTTGTTCTTGGGCCCATCAAACCATAAACTCTGATACCATTTTGTAACGAAATTGTACGATCTAGCTCACATCAATTCATCACTATGCAGTACACAGGTGGCACAATAAGTATGCTAGAGCACTTCCTTACGTAAAAGGTTAACCTATTAGATCGAGCCTCTATCATACTTATTAACCCATCTACACTCTTGAATTTATCCAATGTAAAATTCATGTGAAATATCACAACACTTCTGTTCCCACCAAAATAAAGAGTCCTTCTAGGAGGACATTTTTTTTCTGACATTCTAGCGACATTTTTTTTTTTTTTTGATTTTTTTTTTGTAGTACCTCTTAAAAAATGTATAATATTTATTTAAACTGAAATTTTTGTAAAAAATAATATTTTAGGTGTAATTTGAATACATACTGAAAAAAGGACAAATTACACCTAAAATTGCTTTTTTATAAAATTTCAATTAAATAAATCTTATCATTTTTAAGAATCTACTAAAAAAAAAAAAAAAAAAAAATCGTTAGAATGTCAGCAAAAAAATATCCCCCCAGAATTATTGCAAAATAAAACACACCATTAATAAAAAATAATATTTTCACATATTTTTTTAATATTTTCACATGATTCTTTCTCTATGTTCATATGAGAAAAACTCTTCTGTTCCCACCAAAATAAAACTCAAAACACACCTTTAATCTGCACAAATGCAAGCTATATTTACTTTCAAAAGAGAAAATGGTTAAATATGAACGGACTGAATACAAATGCGCACGGAAAGAAGAAAGATTAGGTGTATATTTCATAATTCAAAGACAACAATAACTGCAAACAAGCATAAATTTCTGAGAACTTACTCAACCTAGGAGCCTTGGCTCCAAGTATACAACCTGAAATCCAATACAGAAAAAAGGCAAACTTTTGACCCGAATGGTGCGACTTACAAAAACAAAAATTATCAAAATCCCGAGATCTTTCCTAAATATAACCCCTAATGCTGCTGCAGGGATATCTTCCTTTAACTTACATTCTCAACCTTCATTCCATATCAAAACTCAAAAAACCGACCCCAAGCCCTTATTTCGAACACCTCCCCCCACCCCCCCACCCCACCCCCACCCCAAAAAGAATAATATTAGCTCTCTTTTAATTCTTATAATGTTGTGTCTGAAATCTCTTCTCATGAATGATACAAAAAGAAAGCTACAGATCTGAATGGAATAAGAGGATAGCAGAGAGGGTAGTGAACTCGCACTCTAGATTTGTAAACTATTAACCCATGTATCAACTCTTTAAAACTCGGTCACTCTATGTGGTGTCAAGAGGATTGCACTGCCAGTCGTTGTAGATGTTCAATGAACACCTGAAGATTCACATCATCTGTGAATATCACATCCATCCCGGCAGCCATTTCTGAAGCATTATTATATGTCGCTGATGGATTCAACTTTGCCAATAGAAATCTTGCCTGCTCAATATATGACATAAAACATGAAAAAAATTTGAGTTACGAAATAAGCAAGATGTATTAATGCCCATAAAAAGAAGTTTTCCAGACTCCAGATTCAAAGAGGCTGACTAAGTAACACAATTAGTATGATTAATGATAACCTGAGAGCCATGTTGATCGCAAACCACCAATCTTGGGCCCGGGAATCGGTCGCGTATGATCAGTTGGGAATCATCATGAGGAGCTTGCAACAATTGTGCAAATGCCTACAAAGAGGGAAGTGATGTTCATTAGTTGACCAAATTTCATGAACACGTGCATCAAATTATTTATTTTTATTTTTATTTTAATATTAAGCAATCGAATTGTTGCTCTCCAAAGCATTGTTTAGATGCTCTCTCTGTAAGTCGCTATTTTTAGCTATTTTTAACTATTATCTATGAATCCTAATTGTTTGCCAAGCCCTTTCTGAGCCCTTCTCAAATCCCAAATCAGTGTTCCATTATTCCTAATTTCTATAATCAAGACCCAATACTATCAAAGTATTCGCCTCACTTATTAGGAGTCCTTACCAGAACCAGAAACGCTTCCTCCAGCAAACTCCAAGTGTATCTCACACTCTCACTCTTATCTTTCTTCTATTTTTCTATTTTCTCCCCTCTTGCTTCATCTCTTCAGTTCTTCCCCAGCTTCAAACATTTTTTTTACATAATAAATTTTCTACTCTAATGTTCTTGTCATGTCCTCCATTCTTCACGGTTCACAGCAATTAGCAAAGAATTTTATATTTAGTCGTTAAGTAAAATAATCTAAGCTTTCATTTCGTTATTCTTCTCTGCAACTTCTATTCTCGTTCTGTAGTTGAATTATTTACTAGTTAAAAAAAATCTATTCTCATTCTATATATTAATATATGTAAAACTTCAAAGTCAATAGACATGCATGGTACATCTCAGTGCCTTGAGGCTTACGCCTCACTTTCAGCTGTTGAAAAACTACTTCGCACCAAAAAAATAGGTAAATAACAGGAGGATAGAACCAAGAGTACACACCTGGTGTTCTGGCTGGTTCTGGTAACCCATGTTTCTCCACTGAGCTACTGTCATTCCATGAAAAATAACTACACTGAAATATGAATCCAGCAAAAGAATACGATCTGCAGCAATTGAGGCCACGTCCAACAAAGCTGGTGCAGGCAGTGAATTAAATGAATAAGATATTAGGGATGGTTGTATCATGACAGCAGAATTAGTTATATTCTCTCGGTTTAACAACATTCGAAAATAAGCCGTCTCATCTGGACTATTGTTGAACACCTGCCGAAAAGAGGGAAAAAGAAAAAAGCAAAAGGAAGAAACGTACATACAATTAAATACATATACAAGTTTATAAAAGAAAATTATAACAGAAAACTCAAAATAATGTAACAAGCCATGACTACCTGCACAAATTGCGATCTTCGCAAATTAAACATGAACTGCGGGAACAATGAAAAACAGGGGTTTAACGTAAATGAAGATGGATCATCCTTCCGGTAGTCACCAAATTTGGAACAAAGACGGATAAGGTTCCGATCTAACCACCGTGTGGCATCAAACCCTTCCTGACAAATAAAAAATCATAGGTTATCACATAGCAAAACAGTCAACTAACCACATGAGAATCAAGAACGAGAGAAGTATAAAAATAAAAGCACATATAAATTAAATGGATGCAATATGTACCTATACAAGGGAATGAAGGAATTGTGAATTTATAAGATTAATCAAATTTAGAATCTTAGTATTCAGTATGACTTGATTTTTCGAATTGGATTCCAATAACGGAAAATAAAAAAGCATAAGGATTCCAATAACGGAAAATAAAAAAGCATAAACAATGTAACACCAAATCATTGTTCATCCAAGAAAAATCTAAAAAAATACCAAGTTTCCATAAGGAAAATCAGAGATGAAACAGGCGAAGCCACAACTAAAAGTTGCAGCAGGAACAAAAACCCAATAGACTTTCAGTTCGTCTCCAGGCCCAACAACAATTAATTCTAGGAAAAATACTCAACCACAGGCCAATATGCTTTACAAATTCGCTTTTCCCGTTGGCTCTCTAATGATAGGCATTTTTACTATCTTGCTTTGTAACAAAGTAATAAATTATGGGATATGGGAACATTTTACAAGAGGCTTAAAAGCTAGACCAATAGATCACTTGTACCCCATCACAATTCCCTTCACGTACATTGTACAAGTATATATATTAGATAGTAAAAGTACCTCCATCTCCATTTTATGAGAAGTCAATCTTGCAATTACTACAGCAGCAGTTTCTTGATCAAATCCTTGTACCAATTCCTGCAAAACCACTTGACATTAACATTTCACCTTATGCAGTTCCTCTTGCACGCTGACAAAACAGTAATCAAACAACTAACATTTCATGTATTCTTTTGCTGTTTATTGCTAATTTTCTGCTCAATAACCTGCTACTGGTAAGACTGTAAATGAGCCAAACAATTCGGGCTCGACTCGAAAAATACGAGCGAGACTCGGATTCGATTAATAATATGATCCAAATATGAGCATTTATTTTATGAGCATAAAAAATAATTCGAATAAAAATATGAGTAGAATCTGAGTAAGATTATACTTGACTCGTTTAAAATTCAAACTACTCGAATTTTTGATTGTGATTCGATTAGATGCTCATTACATTCTCTTATAATATATACAAATTTAAATCAAATTAAGATAATTAATTATTGTTATTATTTTATTTTGTTTTTAATTTTAATTGTGATTTTATATTTGTAAAGTGTAATAATAAATACATTTTCTCATTTATAAGTAAAATAACAAATTCAATTTATAATTATATTTATTATAAAACTAGTTATTATATAGAGACTCAAACTTGAGCTTGAATTTAAAACTCGCGAGTAGTTTGAATATAATTCGATTCTATATCGAATTCGAGTAATAAATATTCGAGTCGAGTCGAATCTGGATAGAATTTCAAATACAATTCGAATTCGAGTACGAATTTATCATTTCGAGTCGAATTCGAGCAGCTCTCTGTTCGCTTCAGTTTAACTCGTTTACCCTTATCTACCGGCACCAAGGTGGCTTGTACATTTCCGTCAAAAAGCTATATACATTATTTTCTCTAGATGGGAACTCTGCTATATATAATATATTATGATAAAGAAATGGCTCACATGAAATGGAAATTGAACTGTGTCATTACATACCTCCGAGCCAACAGCCCCATTTGTCCATCTTCTACTAATGGTTGCAACTCGCAGCCTTTGTTGACAGTCGGGACTCTGATAACTGCATTTTCAAAATGAAAACAAATAAATTTCAATTACACCAGAAGCAATTCAGTCTTGCCTACTGGAAATGGTAAAGGCTAAGACAGTCAATGTATTATGATAAAGTTCAATCTACAGAACATACATCCTGCAATAACTTAACTAGAAGCTGAAACTGTAAACACAAGCTACAGAACACCTAGCTGTGGTTTAAGGGACAAAAGGAGCCAGCTCCATGAGATTCCCTGCTTACCTTGTAAGAAATTGTATGTACAACTGTGGGTTGATATTTCCTGAAGCGTCTTGTTTTTCACTAGATGAAATGTCGAAGAAAACGGTCAAGCAAGTACTTTTATCGAGGCCACACATCTTCCAAGCCATAGTATTCCCCTGTCCAATTACTGAGTTGGCAACAGCAGGTCCTTTCTGCAAAGGCTTACCGTAATCAATATTAATCTTACAAACAATGATATGCACATATATTACATCATACAGTTTAGCAAACCATAGTTGTCCAGTTTCAGTAAAGTGACAACATATGGAATCAGATAGTAAAGCATTAAAAGTCCAACCTTTTCCAGAGTCGTACAAGGTCCAAGAATCCCCTGAATCTTTATATCCTTTGAACAGTTGATCTCAAGTGTACCACTGTAAATATTAATCAATAATGAGAATTATTAATCAATATTGAGTTATGGCATTAAAACTGGAGCTTAAATGGAATCCATAGGTTGGACTAATGACAATCAAAAGCAAATAACCACAGATAACAAAAATTGTGGTGGGGCCTGTATGTGTGTACAGGCATAAAAATAAAGAGCCAACACTTGAGGTAACAATTTCTAGACACAATTTATGGTAAGCTCATCTATAATCGAGTATTGCTGAAAATTGCAATAACAATATCAGAAAATCAGCTTAGATGTCTGCCAGGGAGGTCGACAACAGAAGCTATCTACTGCTTGGGGAGATTCTCGAAAGGATGTCAAGAGCATTAAATCCCCACCCCGCATAATGAGATCCCAAATTACGAGAAAGACTAGAAGGAAATAAAATCTCACTATTAGAGTCGCAATTAAGGTCCAGAACCTAATATAACGAGCATCACAAGAAAGAAAGAATATAGAACGAATCAACTATGGGTCGTCCCATTGGGTCAATGAAATAAATGAGGAATCAACTCAACAATATTTCTATACAAGAACAGCCAACGCTAAAACCAAAAGAAGAAAGCCATCACCTTCCACATACAATTATTTGATACCACTCAACTTGCAGTAGTGTGTATATGGATGAATAAGCATACTGGTTCTCTCAAATAGTTACCAGTTTGTGTCTGTGTGTGGTTTACCAATTAACAAAATTTTCTGAAGAGCAGACTAACAGTACAAATATTAGATAGTAATTCTTTTAGCAGATGGACTAAACTGTCCTTTTCTCTTTCACCAAAGTTGCAAAGTTTCTTCTCAAACCTTTTAATACCAAGTGCATGGAAATGTGAATATTCCCTTTGAAACTATGTAGGCATAAAAAACTTCTTTTAAAACCTAAATGGAAAAACAGTTTGTAACTAAAGCATAAGACTAGATGAGCCTTCTGAGTACAAAACAACTAATTGTAAATAACAGACTGATGAGTATGAAATATGTTATATTTTTTTTCTTAATACTTAAATCTTTTGTATTTATTTTGTGCCTAAATAAACTCATTATTCTTATATTTTTATTTTAGGTACACTTGAAGGAGTTCCGTGATTTTGAAAATAAATTGGAGAAGGTTTACGGGATTCCTAGCAGATCAAGGATTCAACAATTGGTATCATAAATGGATTTGAATTCAACTTATTTTCACGCGACAAGGAGTTTAAGCACATGGCAATTGTGAGATTTAATTCCAATTTCAAATCTGAATTTTGGATTCTAGAAAATTAGTTTTTACAATTCTATTGTAATTAGGATTTCTTTTAAGACTAAGATTTATTTCCAAATTGAATTCTATTTCTTTATGGAAACTAGTTATGAAATGTAATTCCTTTTAGGATTTGGATTTTTAATTCCCATATGATTTAGGACTTTGTCTAGCACTATAAATAGAGGATAATAGTCAGGGTTTTATTCATTCAATTATCAACTATCATCTATTGGAGTGCAGACTCAAGAGCATGGCAGGCTAGTTCTTTTCATTCAGTTCTAAAGGGAGGTGGAACCTTGTTACAAGTAATTAATTAATTGAGTATTATTATTTATTCCTTCTTGTGTAAAATTTCTTCTGATAATCTGTTTTCATTGATTGCATGCTAATTGATCTAATTAATTTGATATGGCCAATTGAGTTAATTTGATCATTATCATCTGCTAGATTAAGATTGGTATTACGTGTAATTGATATTTGTCTTCATCACAAGTAGCAACTTGATAATACTAATTGTGGACAAACTTTTGTGTATTGCTAAGATTATCAGAAAACAAGTTAAACAAATTAAGCTTATGTGCTTGTTGCTTGGATTAGCCTAATTATCTATTTCTTAATGCTTCTATCATATTAAATCTAGAGAGTTTATTCTAGGTTGTATGCTAGTTAGAATCTGGTAGAGAGATTGCTTCATACAGTCTACGGAGAATTTCGGATAACAGAACTTATTGTTATCTGGGGCTAATAGTTTCACTGAAGGAAAAATAATAATAACTTGATTAATTGATTGTTGTACTTGGTAAAACTGAACTGCAGAACTGAAAATTTTACATATTTGGTTAACTTCATCATTAATTCTTGTTCTCTTAGTTTAAAAATAATTTTCAAAAACCCCCATCTTTATTTTCTGTTGAAATAGTAGAATAATTTTAAAACAACTTTACTCACTGTGGGATCGATCCTTACTTGCTACTGTGCTAATTATTATAAATTGTGAAGTGAAAGTGAGGTTAATTTAGAAGTGTCAACGACAGCTCCCAAATTTTGGCGTCGTTGCCAAGGAGAAATTTCTCGTTTTGTTTTTATTCTATTATTTGTTCTGTTTTTATTTATGACTCGATCTTCTCATGCTACTATATTAAATTTTGATCCAGAGATTGAGAAAACTGCAAAGAGGCTAAGGAAACAAAAACTTAAAAATCAACAGTCTTCTGCAAATATAGACGAGGCTTCTGCATTATCATCAGGCCCTCAACTTAAGCTTTGGAATTATTATCCAACGCATCATCCACCGAATTCGATAAGGAAGAAGAGATGACGGTTCCAAATAACAGAACTCTCAGGGAGTTGGCAACTCCTAATTTAAATCAGCATTTGAACTTAAATCCGGACTAATCCATTTACTACCTAATTTTTGTGGCCTTACAGGTGAGGACCCCTACAAACATTTAAAGGAATTCCATGTGTTGTGCTCCACCATGAGACCGCATGGGATCACGGAAGAGCAAATTAAGCTTAGAGCCTTTCCTTTCTCACTAGCAGATCTGGCAAAGGATTGGCTATACTACTTGCCCTCAGGTTCAATACAATCTTGGGATGACATGACACAATTGTTCCTAGAGAAATATTTCCCAGCCTCGAGAGTACCTAACATAAGGAAGGAAATTTGTGGGATTAGACAATTCAGTGGGGAGACACTATACGAGTATTGGGAAAGATTCAAAAAGCTTTGTTCTAGCTGTCCACCGCATCAAATAGATGAACACCACCTGATCCAATATTTCTACGAAGGGTTGGTACCGATGGATAGAAGCATGATCGATGCAGCTACCGAAGGAGCACTAGTTGACAAGACCCCAGAGGCTGCAAGGAATTTAATTGCAAACATGACAACGAACTCGCAACAATATGGCACTAGAACAAATCATGCACCAGTTAGGGTAAGCAAGATAAGCACTTGTGATTATGGTCAACAAATTTTTGAATTAACTGCTATGGTTAGACAATTAGCTACAGGTCAACTGCCAGGTGCAAAGATTTGTGGAATATGTCTACAACTCGATCACAATACAGATGAATGCTCAATATTACAAGATGATGAGACTGTACAACAAGCCAATGCCATGGGAAACTACCAAGCACCACAAAAGAATTATGATCCCTATTCAAACACATACAACCAAGGTTGGAGAGATCATCCAAATCTCAGTTATGGTGGAAATAAGCCACCAACACAAGGAATGTTCCAGCCCAGACAACAAGGGTTTCCACCGGCCCAACTTCAGTATCAACAAAGACAAGCAGCTCCTGCAAATAGTGGGCAGCCCATGGAAGAGATGTTTAAGGCATTCATGGGGCAATCACAACAATTCATGGCTCAAACACAATAATTCGTGAATCAGACATAGCAGTTTCAGTAGGAGACAAAAGCTTCGGTTCAAGATTTAAGGAACCAAGTGGGACAACTGGCTACAACTGTGGGGATATTGGAATCTAGAGGCTCAGGAAAATTACCATCTCAAACAGTAGTCAACCCAAAGGAGAATGCAAGTGTCATAACTTTGCGGAATGGAACATAGTTGGATACACCACCGACCCCCGTAGAGTTTGAGGAGGAAACAGAAAAATCCAAGGTCCTAACCAGCTTAAAAACATTCCTCTTCCCTTTCCTCCCAGAAATTCTAAAACCTCAAAGAAAGATGAAAAAGAAAAAGAAATTCTAAAAACTTATAGGAAAGTAGAAGTGAACATCCCTCTCCTTTATGCAATTAAACAACTGTCAAGGTATGCTAAGTTTATAAAAGAATTATGCACTAATAAAAGGAAATTGCAAAATGACGAGTCACAATTGGGGAAAATGTATCTGTTGTTCTTCAAAGAAAAATGCCTCCTAAATGTTAAATGTAAAGATCCAGGAATGTTTACAATCCCGTGCAAAATAGGAAACACCAGATTTGAAAAAGTCATGCTAGATTTAGGAGCTTCAATTAATGTTATGCCTTTATCTGTTTATGCTTCCTTAAATCCAGGTCCTTTGAAAAATATTGGTGTGATTATTCAATTGGCTGATCGTACTAACACTTACCCCCGAGGGGTAATTGAGGATATCTTAATACAGGTGAATGAACTAATCTTTCCTGCAGATTTTTACATTGTGGACATGGAGAATGATACATCACCAAACCCTTCCCACATCTTGTTAGGAAGACCATTCCTAAAAACAACAAGAACCATGATTGATGTGCACAATGAGACCTTGACAATGGAATTTGATGGGAAAAGGATTCAGTTTAATATTTATGAAGCCATGACATATCCTAGTGATGTGAATCATGTTTTTGAGATTGATGTGATTGACTCCTTGGTACAGGAAACTTTTGAACATTTGCATAAGGACAACTTAGAGGTTGCTATCACCAACAGTTTCGACATGGACATGGAAGACGAGATAAAATGGCATCAGGAATTGAAGGAAACTGTGGCTGCCTTATACTCGTTACCAAAATATTCAGATAAGTATCGGATTTTGTTGGATGACGGAACTAAGCCCACAAGGAATGCATAAAGAATGTTGAATCTACCGATGATGAAAGTAATAGAATTACTTGATGCCGGTTGAGAAGAGGCATAATGTCGAGCTAAAGACAATAAACAAAGGCAGCTACTTGGGAGGCAACCCACGCACTCAGATTTGATCAATCTATCCCTTTATTTTATTTTATTTTATTTAGTTGCATGTTAGATAGTAGTTCTTTCTTCTGTGCATGATTTTCTTACATTGGGGACAATGTAAGGTTTGAGTGTGGGGGGAGATTTAGGTTTTATTTTATTTGGAAATAATAATCCAATTTTGATGGGAAGTTGAAAAAAAATATTTGAATTTTTTTAAAAAACTTGGGTTCCATGGTTCTATTTGGCTACATGTTTAAAAGGTTAAAGTCAAAAATTGAGAATTCATATTGAATTTTCGAATCTATTTATGATGAAGACTAAACCATGATCCATCGTAACTGATTTGAATTGAATTTGTGATACATGAGTACTTGAATATGAGAAGCATGTTTATTTGGCTAAGTATTTGTGGAGTTGTCTATGTGCACTGATTTCATGACTTAGAACTGTTTAACTTGCTTAAGTTGTTGTAGAACCATGTGGAAAAAAATGATGAAAAATGATGAATGAAAAAAAAAAGGGGGAAATAAAGGAAAAAATGAAAATTGAAGTCTGCTTCAATGTCCATTGCAAAATAACTGGGTATCCAAGCCTCGGGAAGAATCAGTATTCACCCTGAAAAGTGTGATGAATAAAAGCAGCTTGACTAATCGACTTTTGTGGCCTTTGTTACTTGAATAAATAAGCCCTATGGGTGTCTCTACACCCAGCGTCCTAAGATCATCTAGTTTGGGAGTTGTCGGTGGAAATTTCACTAAGAAAAGGAAACATTGCACAAGAAAAGAAAAAAAAAAATGAGAAAAACATGAAAATACATTCATTTGTGCTAAAGAAATGGTTCTATGAGAAAAATTAAAAAGCAAGAAAAATTTGTTCTTGATTGTGAGTCAGTGTGCACGGTTTTTGTTGGTTTAATGAAGTTTGTTGGTGAAATGGTAAGGTTGTTCATTGTGAGTTAACTAATGAGACATTGAATAGATTTCTGCAAATTTAGTGTTGATAGTCATGATTTAAACCTTGAAATCTTTTGACATAATGGTTGAATAGAATTTTTCTGGAAATCAAACTTTTGGTACACGAGGACGTGTAAAAAGACAAGTGTAGGGGAATTTGACGAGTATGAAATATGTTATATTTTTATTCCTTAATACTTAATCTTTTGTATTTATTTTGTGCCTAAATAAACTCATTATTCTTATATTTTTATTTTAGGTAGAATTGAAGGGGTTCCGTGATTTTGAAAATAAATTGGAGGAGGTTTACGGGATTCCTAGCAGATCAAGGATTCAACAATTGGTATCATAAATGGATTTGGATTCAGCTTATTTTCACGTGACAAGGAGTTTAAGCACATGGCAATTGTGAGATTTAATTCCAATTTCAAATCTGAATTTTGGATTCTAGAAAATTAGTTTTTACAATTCTATTGTAATTAGGATTTCTTTTAGACCAAGATTTATTTCCAAATTGAATTCTATTTCTTTATGGAAACTAATTATGATTTGTAATTCCTTTTAGGATTTGGATTTCTAATTCCCATAGGATTTAGGACTTTGTCTAGCACTATAAATAGAGGATATCATCTATTGGAGTGCAGACTCAAGAGCATGTCAGACTAGTTCTTTTCATTCAGTTCTAAAGGGAGGTGGAACCTTGTTACAAGTAATTAATTAATTGATTATTATTATCTATTCCTTCTTGTGTGAAATTTCTTTTTGATAATCTGTTTTCATTGATTGCATGCTAATTGATCTAATTAATTGGATATGGTCAATTGAGTTAATTTGATCATTATCATCTGTTAGATTAAGATTAGTATTACGTGTAATTGATATTTGTCTTCATCACAAGTAGCAACTTGGTAATACTAATTGTGGACAAGCTTTTGTGTATTGCTAAGATTATCAGAAAACAAGTTAAACAAATTGAGCTTATGTGTTTGTTGCTTGAATTAGCCTAATTCTCTATTTCTCTATTTCTTAATGCTTCTATCATATTAAATCTAGAGAGCTTATTCAAGGTTGTATGCTAGTTAGAATCTGGTAGAGAGCTTGTTTCATACAGTGATTATCTACGGAAACATAGCTTATTGTTATCTAGGGCTAATAGTTTTACTGAAGGGAAAATAATAATAACTTGATTAATTGATTGTTGTACTTGGTGAAACTGAACTGCAGAACTGAAGTTTTTACATATTTGGTTAACTTCATCATTAATTCTTGTTCTCTTAGTTTAAAAATAATTTTCAAAAATCTCCATCTTTATTTTCTGTTGAAATAGTAGAATAATTCTAAAACTTTACTCGATCCTTATTTGCTACTGTGCTAATTATTATAAATTGTGAAGTGAAAGTGAGGTTAATTTAGGAGTGTCAACGACAGCTCCCACAGACATCTACAGTAGTAATGGTTACAACATTATTTGACTGTAGGAAACAGGTTTTAAGAAAACACATACATTTGTATTTAGTGCAAGTCACTGCAACAATTTAGACCACCGCAAACTAGAATGTTAGTTGGTAATAGAGCCAAAAAATAAGTCCATATGAATCACATCACAAAATGAATGTGAGAAAGAAAAAACAAAAGGAAATCAAGACAATAAAGTAGCACTTCACGTGTTCAATAATGAGAAACTCACTTGAAGGATAGCCCCAAAGACTGCTCCCCACCTTCAAAAACGCGCCTAAAAGAGTCTTTAAAAACTGAATGCCCAAAACTTTCAGCAAGAACAACAAGCCCACCAGTTCTTTCAATGACGACCTTCATCTCTGCAACACCAACCTAAAAATTTATGCTGCATTAGAGTCAAAATATAGAATCGCAATCTACCATAAACTTGAGGTAAGCATCTTATAAAATTACAATGTCTTAATAAATTACAGAAGTTCCAAACAAACATTTCTCATGTCATACAGGAAAAGATCCTACCAAAAACATGAAACAAATTACACCAACAGAGAAACCACAAGCAATCCAATAGTACTAAATGGTTGAGTCGTATTCATATAGAAAGATTCCAGAATCATTCTTAGAATGACCAAGATAAATGCTTTAAACAAAACAACATGAAGTATTTGCAGGTTAATGTGACAGACATGCATAAGATGGCACCCATGTCCAGAGGTGAATCCTGATATAAAATATTACAATCAATATGACAAATATATTGCTGCTCTATGTGTTCAACTAAAAATTTACTTTATATTTAGCATTTCTTTCTACATGGCAATATCTTTTCCAATTGAAGTCACAAAGAGGGCTGATTCATGTGAGGCGAGTTCGCATCATGCCATTACATTAAACAAGCCAAACACTAACATGACTAGTTTAACAAATTGTGTTAATACACATAACACTAACACTAATCGTGGCAAGACCCTCAACATTAACCTGTTTATTAGTTGTGTTAAACAAGCGAACCAGTTTAACCCGTGTGTGTTGTACGGAAAACATGATACTACACATTTTGTTTATTTAATAGATAATAAAATGATTTTTTTAGCAACAAGATATATTTCACTAAATACAAAAAAATGTTTAAATAAATAACGAATAAATTTATACCATGTTTATTTAAGTCAATTAATATGATATTTATATCCTAACTATGTCAATATAATTCTAACCAAACAAACCTAATCGAGTTAAACGTGTTGACCTACTTGAAACACATGTCCAACACCCATTTAAATTTAGTGTTAAACATGACTACCAGTTTATGATATAAAAATTATTTATTAATTTTTTTTAATATTTTCATAAAGCCAAAATTTAAGCCTCACAACCAAACTGCAAATATACTGGCATTCTGAACATACATCATCTTGAAAGTCACAATAGAATTTAAATTCACAAACCTGATCAAGTGCAGAAGCAAAAAGGTCCAAAACATGACCCTGGCTGACCAGTTGCTTTGCAAGTTCATCATAAAATTGGACTGCTTTCCTAAAAAATGGTGCTGCATCCTTATCCAAATCTTTATGGGAACGAACTGGATCTGACATATCTTTTGATACAATCTGCGGAACCACAAAAGAAAAAGGAAAATAGAATCAGGCCTTTGAAACCAATAAAATAAATAAACTCAACTCAAATAAAGCCTAGTCCCAACTACTTGGCTTTGGTAAAATGAATGAATCATTCTTAGTCATTTTGCTATGATAGAGCCATGACCTTATTTGAATTAGAAACCACCAGCAGGAGTAATTTAAATTCCATGCATAAATTAGAATCAATAAGTTTAATTGCACAGATAATGACGGCAAAGTACTGAATAAATATTTGGGACTGCCAACAAGATTTTTGGACGTCTTACAAAAGGATGTGAGCAAAAAATACGTCTCTCTAGGGGATTTTCTTCAACAACGTATAACAAAATCATAATATCTTCAGTTAATTGCCCATATTCAATTAAAATTAGCAGAGGTAAGAAAAACAAAGTTTGCAGTACTATGGAGTACAGAAGGTAAGCAGACCGATCATGTTCAGTTATGTATTAGAGAGCCTTCTCCACGTTATAATATGAGAATGTACACGATTATTCTACTTATCACAGCATAACAAGATTTTTTCACCCTTACCCTTGATAGTTGAAAGAGGTGATGAAAATTTTGGTTACCACAAACAGATATGAACACTCTAGATTCCTTGGTGCATTTTGTTTGACAGATAACATGGGCAAAGCAAACAAGTGATAGGAGCACAAATTGGATGTGATCAAGTCTGCTAACAGAAATTTTGTTCTATCAAGAGTACTCTACAAATCTAGGTTTGAACATAAATTAATCAACAAAAATAATAATCAAGAAAAGGAATGTATAAGAGATAATACCAGCATACATATAGAATATAGGTTAATTATTCCATAAAAACGGGTCCATGATGGTCATTATTTGTCCAATCAAGCTTTTTATCACCTTTTGTTTTGAACTGATATTCATCTTCTAGGGAAATGTTAAAACCAGCAGAAAAGGTTCGTCTACAGATCAAGCTCATTTTTTAATCTTGAATCCTAAGGGAATGGGGACAATGCTAAACTCCCAGAGTGTCTTTCCCACATCAATCCTATCTTATATGGTTAATGATAATAATAAATATTTGCAAACAGCATATCAAATGGCACCAAAATAAATTGCATTTATATTATATCAAAAGATCTAGCAAGCTCAGAAAACTTCGAACATAAAACCAACAGAATAGAAGGCTCTACCACTCCTGGTCCTTCTGTACATGGACCGCCCACTAAAGCTATTATTCGTGCACCCGTACCAGGGAAACAGGCTCCAATCAATCCTGATGCAACAGTAAGTGCCACTCCCGTGCACCGTAAAGCCCTGTTACCAGGTGGAACTGGCCACTGATCCGTGCCCAACTCATCCAACAGCTGAATTTAAAAAAAAAACACAATAAAATTAACTAGTTTCCAACAAACTTCAACCAAATATTTTATAATCCCAACAATAACTGATTCTTAACAAACATTGAAGCTCATAATCAATCTTCAACCAAATTTCCAAAAAAAAAACTAATAATTAAAAAAGACCAAAAACACACCGAAATAAGAGTGTATTCGCATTCTGAAGCAGGCAACAAAAACCTGGTAACCCTAGAAGCCGGAAATCCAGCTGGCCCTCCCTTAGCAAAACCTGGCCCGCCAGGCCTCCGACCAAGCCCTAACTGATCCAAAACTTGATCTTTGGACAACTCTTTCGAGCCCCGAAAGACATAAACTTTGGACATATCTGAAAACCCCAATTCATGGACTTGAACCTGAGTCCCAAACGAAACAAAACCCACCATAGCATTCTCAGGCAACAGCCCGATCGCCTGCTGCAGGGCTGATTTCGCGTACCCCAATTCCTCCTCGATCATGCACGTATCGAGCACGAAGACATAAACAGGAGGAGATAGAGTATTGGAGTCTGGAGGAGTAAGAGTATATTGAATTGTGGTGTACTGAGGGTACAGCTCGCCGGGAACGTTGGTTTCCGATATGCCGGAGTACTGATGGGGAAAATGATTTCGCTGGAAGCAAAAAGGGCAGATCCAGATTAGGGCGGAGAAGTCGACCCGGGCAAAAGGGTTGAGGACAGCGGAGCAGGTCTTGCACCGCAGCGGTGCGTACGGGAGCGTGGGGATATCGGGGTGAGGGCGGATCGGAGAGATCGAGGCAGCAATTGGGATCACGCACTTGCTGGCCTCCACTTTCGTGCGAGGCCAGACGTTCCAGGTCATGCGAATTCCGTCAATTCCTTCTGGATCTGTCTGTGCCATTTCCGTCGCCATTTTTATACCTCAAAATTGAAATTGAAATTGAAATTGCAGATGGAGAGAGAGGGAGAGATGAAAGAGAGGCGACCCCCCTTGAAGAGAGAGGATGGGAGAGGGTCACCGAAAGAAGGATGAGAGGGATGGAGTCAAAGATGGAGAGCGAAAGAGAGACAGAAAATGTATCTATATATGTATATGTATGTGAGTGAGGTATTATTGTAACTTATTAAAAACACATCTCTTTATTTTATTTTAAACACGATTTGCATTTAAATTAACAAATGAAAATAACATATAAAAATATAAAAGCATACAAAATTTTTTACTTGATTCGAGGTTGTGGTTTTCTTATTATTTGGACTATTATATTTTTATCAATAATAACATATTTTAATTATAATTTAATTTATAGATTGTATTTATTATTTTTAATAGACAAAATAATAATAATAATTAATTAATTAAAACATAAATAAAATAAACGGAATAAGAAACACGTCATAATATAGTTTCATTTGTAAAAGCATATAATTTTTTACTTAATTTGAGGTTGTGGTTTTCTTATTATTTGGACTATTATGCCATTATTAATAATAACATATTTTAATTACAATTTAACTTTCGTTTGGACATTAACAAAATTGACAAACAATTCAGATTATATTTCATTATATTTAATACACAAAATAATAATAATTAATTAATTAAAACATAAATAAAATAAACGAAATAAGAAACATTGTAAGACCCCAACTTATTATAAATGAAATTGAATTTTCTCTATTTATTATTTTGAAATAGTAAGGGTTGATTTGATTAATGTGGTTAGTTATGTGTGACGCCCCCAAAAATAAGTATACATCACCATCTTGAGTCTCCAAATACATGGTATAAAAATACAAATACAACTTAATACATAAACTGAGAGTTTTAATAAAAATATTGTCATCTAAACAATATACACACTAAATGAAGTCATCATTACATTTATTGTCACACTATTTAACAAAATAGTGAGGACTACTAATGTTATCATCCGGGATCAAATCACTCTATTCTCCGACTCGTCTCCAATTTATATTCTCATTTAAATGAAAGAGAAGGTGAAGGAAAGGGTGAGCTCAACTAGCCCAGTAAGAAATATTATGACTAAGATAATGCAGAATAAATTATCATAAGCCTTCAACAATGTTAAACTCATAAAATACAATAGACATCAAGTTTAACTGCAGCGGAACAAGTAATCCATTAGAAAAGTCAAGTAGAGAAAAAAATCTACTATCTTCTATGATTTAAAAAGGTTTTTCATCACTTTTATCACTGAGACTCAGCCTCAGTTTAATAAATAAACCACATCATCGAATCATCCCTGCACTTCGGGCCAAGGATATTCTTTAAATCATCAATGGTCATGACTATACCGAATAATCCCTGGTCATAATCATACCAAGTCCATCTCTACACGTAACCCAAAGATATACAACAATAAAACCAATAATCAACAATCCATCTTTGCACGTAAGTCAAAGATATATAATTCAATAAACAACGATCCATCTTCGCGTAGCGTAAGTCGAAAGATAACTTTCATCACCATATAAGCGTGAGGATGATGATGATGATATAAGCGTTAATCAAACTAAAACAAGAATAAATATTAAAGACTTTAAATTTATCCAAATATTATCAATCACTTAATAAACTTGTAATCTAATATTATCAATATTATAACAATATTTTAATCACCTCTAAACTTAAAAATAATTTATTTCAATTATTTACACTTTACCAAATAATGCATTTAATCATTCAAAGAATGCCATATTCATCAGATTCCATCTCCAATGATCAAATCCCTTATCAAAAATATGCATATACATTATATAGGATTTCCAAGCCATAAAATCCTATTTTCCAATTTTGTTACATTACATAACATATTTAACTCATATACTCATAACTAGAGCATTTTTATGAAAAAAATACCAAATCAGTCCCAAAAATATTTATTTTCTGAGATTTAGCAGAATATAGTCCCATAATGAACATATATTTTTCTCAGAATTTTTAAAATTCATTTACTATTTTTCAAAAATCAATTTCTAATTAATTCCTTAAGAAATTAGCTACCTCAAGTTTAACTCCGAAATTTCCAAATCTTGGCGAGGATCTTTACACATGTTAACGTGATCTTCCAGTTTTAAATTTTATAGTCGTGAGTTATAGAACTTTCCGGTTATAACGTTTTTCGTCGGAAAAACCTAAATATTGAAATGATCATAACTTGCTCATTTTAAGTCGGAATGAGCTCATTTTTGGACAGGAGGTACTTTATACCATATATTTTTATGTCCCAAAAGGCCGGAATTTTTCTCACAAATTAAGTGGCCGAAAATGCCCTTTTAAAAATATGGACATGAGTTGTTGTTTCTATTTTTTCATTTTTAGTGCTTTTGCTAAAATCAGTCCACACGAAAATCTACAACACCTTTTCCAATGATTCCACTTGGATAAGTTAGAAAACTCATAGATCTAGCTCTAGAACTTGACCACACTTAAAAATTCAAGAATGTAATAGGAGATATGGTCAATTGAATTTCATGTTCCATTTTCACCAAAATCTAATTTTAAACCCTTTGTGATTTCTAAGAAACTTTCATGTTTTCACATAATAACCAACATAACTCATCATGACAATGACATAATAATTCAATAAAACAAGTTCAAGAATAAATTTTAAAGATTTATAAATTAATTTATACCGAACTCAATAATGTCTAAATTGTCAACATGATACTTCTTTGTAGAGTAAAATTCAAGAATGCTCAGAAGAATATTTCCATGAAAAAATACCGGATGAAGCGCAAATATCAAGGATATTCCACAAATTTCATGAACTATAGAAGTCAAAACTCTAACCAACTGAGTATAATAAATAATGGAATAACAAAAGAAATCACCATGCATGTGGTATGTATGCATGTAGACGGAGTTATTCAGCGAATAATAAATAAATAACAGAACCGATTCGAGTGAAATTACATGACAAGCAAGATGTTCCAATGAATAATAAAGAATGGAATAACAACGAAATCACCATGCATGCGGTGCCCATTTAAGTATAAGCGAGGTTATTCCAATGTAATAATAAATAACGGAACTAGGTCGGCGAAATTACATGCAAGCCGAGATGTGTTCCAAGAATAATAAAGAATGGAATAACAGCAAATCACCATGCATGCGGTACTTTACATAGACGGGTTATTCCAACGAGAATAATAAATAACGGAACCGGTCGGTGAAATTACATGCAAGCGGATGTATGTACCAAGCAGAATAATAAAGAATGGAATAACAACAAAATTACCGTGCAATGCGATTGCTTGGCATGAGCGGAGTTATTCCAACATAATGATAAAGAATGGAATAACGGAAGAATTTCACCAAGTATAGGGTAGATCATGCGTCACGGGTTATTCCAATGAATAATAAATAATGGAATAACAGAAGTTCTCTTTATGAATATAATATATTATATTTTATTATCGTAGTATTTTTATAAGTGCTCGTATAGTGTTTTGCGTAGTAAAATCTTTTTATATAAAATAGAATACTTTTATAAAGTTATTCATTTTATTAGATTATAAATAGAATATATTATATTTTATTTAAAAGATTTTGTTTTATTAGAATATTTTATAGTAAACCAATTTAGGCCAGTCCAACTTAAAAGTAAATCAATCTGGACCGTTAGTGAATTAGTTCTTATTCAGGTCCATTCTCCTATAAATAGAAGCTCATTCTTTCATTATTTCTTACAATTCAATTGAAACACTAGAGAGAAACTATAGAGAAAAAAAGAAAAGTATTCTACTACTTCATTACTCCTATATCCGGTTTGTTCTACAGGTAAGGGTATTATTTATTTTTTCTCTTCATGAAGAGAACTTACATTATTCCATTCTTTGTTATTATGTTGAAATAACTTTGTCATCACGCCAAGTCTGTCGCATACTTGGTGAAATTATTCATTATTCCATTCTTTATTATTATGTTGGAATAACTTTATCATCGCAAGCACCGCATATACGGTGGTGAAATTATTCTTTTATTCCATTCTTTATTATTCATTTGGAACATCCTCATGCATGCGTTCTGCATGAACCGGTTCCATTATTTATTATTCATTGGAACATCATGTTTGTGCGTTTATCATGACACAGTTCCGTTGTTTATTATTACTGTTGGAATATCTTATGCAATGCGTTTACGCACGACACCGGTTTCATTATTTATTATTACATTGGAATATTACTGCATGCGTAACGTTTACGCATGACTTCGGTTCCATTATTTATTATTTTGTTGGAATAACATATACATGCGATTACATCGCGTGCCTGGTGATTTCTTTTGTTATTCCATTCTTTATTATACTCAGTTGGTTAAAGTTTTGGCTTTTATACTCCATGAAATTAGTGGAATATCCTTAATATTTGCGCTTCATCCAGTATCTTTTCATGGAAATATTATTCTGAGCATTCTTGAGTTTTACCCCCACAAAGCAGTATCATATTGACAATTTGGACGTTATTGGTTCCTGGATAAATTAATTCTTGAACTTGTTTTATTGAATTCTTATATCATTGTCATCATTCTCATGTTTATATTATGTTGAAAGTCATCTGTGGCCTGTAGTGCATCGATGGACTTGGTATGATTATAACCAGGGATTATTCGGTATAATCATGATCGTAATGTTACAAATGATATGGTAAAAATCCTCATTGGCCCGTAGTGCATTGATGGACAGTTGTTGGCATGATCATGACCATTGATGAATACACGAATATCCTTGGCTCGTAGTGCATGGATAATTTGTGGTTGTGATACTAATGAATATCCTTGGCCGTAGTGCAGGGATGATGTGATTTATTTATTAAGCTGAGTCTCAGCGATAAAAGTGATGAAAAACATTTTTAAATCATAAAAGATAGTAGATTTTATTCTCTATTTAACTCTTTTAATAGATTACTTGTTTCGCTACAGTTAAACTTGATGTCTATTGTATTTTATCAGTTTAACATTGTTGAAGGCTAATGGTAATTTATTCTGCATTATTTTAGTCATAATATTTCTTACTGGGCTAGTTGAGCTCATCCTTTTACTTTCATTGTTCTCTTTAGGAAATGAGAATGTAGCAGGGACTAGTCGGGGAACGGAGTGACGGTCCAGACGAAAGCATTAGTAGTCCTCACTATTCTATGAAATAGTGTGTTAATAAATGTATTGAGGACTTATTTTTAGTTTTAATACTGTCTAGAAGACAATATTTGTATTAAAACTCACAGCTCATGTTTTATATTTAAGATTGTATTTGTATTCTGTATCATGTATTTGGCGACTTCGAATAGGTGATGTATACCTATTTTGGGGGCGCACACACCGATTATTTCTGAAGAACTTCCGGTCACCCCGAACATGATGTTGAATTCTTTATTGACCTTGAACAAGTGCACAAAACCCATTTCTAAAACCCCATATCGAATGACTCCTATTGAACTTGAGGAGTTAAAATGTAAGACCCCAACTTATTATTAATGAAATTTAATTTTCTCTATTTATTATTTTGAAATAGTAAGGGTTGATTTGATTAATGTGGATAGTTAGGGGTAAAATACATAAAATATTTCAAAATAAGCAAGTGGTTATAAAATATTCATTGTTGTGGGAATATTAGTTTGGTGCGTGGAATATTAAATCTTTGTCGGGAATATTAAATACTACAACAATAGCGACCCGTGTATGTGGGCCCCATAACTGAAAAGCTATTGGATGAAAAAATGACAAATATAAGTGGTTTAAAAATAATCTTGGCGTAGTTATTCACAGTTAATCTTGTTAAAATACCCGTTGGTTAAAACACGAAGATGTACACTGTATTACACAATTATTGATTCTTACGTGAAGGCACTACTCGATAATGGTTACGATAATTCTTTGTTCGATATTTTATTGAGTTAATAATTCTTTGCGTTGATATTTTATATTCTTGTTGTTTCAATAATTGTCATTACTAGGGTGAGCACAATTCGGTTAAAAGAACGAACTCACCGAACCGAACCAGAACCATTTTAAAGAATTATTTGGTTTTTTTTTTTTTGGAATTTCGGTTATATCCAATTATTATTCAATATTCGGTTTGATTTCCGATTTTCAAAAAAGCAGATTATTCGGTATCCAAATAACAGAATTATAATATTAATTAAAAAAAATAATTATTAATTATTAATTATAGGAAAATTAATTATTAATTATTAATTATTAATATCAAATGTCTATTCGGTTATTATCCGAATTACAAAATTGTGCATTCTGGGTAATTCGGTTCTCGGTTATTCGGTTAGTTCTAAAATTGGTTAGCATTTGGATAGTTGTTTTGTCGATATTTCGGTTTTGGTTATAATAGAATAGACATTTCGATTCGGTTATAAACCGAATGCTCACCCCTAGTCATTACATAATTTTTCATTATCGAAGCAATAATTCATATTATCTGAATAATATTATTAGATAACATTATTGGTAATGTCTAGAAAGTTACATACAGGAGAGGTTTGGTCACCTAATTGCGTGCGATAAGAAGAAATTCTTATTGGAAAGCCCCTCTTTCCTGAGGAACTGCGCAGGTTGTCGATATTGTGATTACGTAATATTATTTGTGAATAATTAATTATTGATTCATATGATAAGGAAAATATTGATTTTATGTGGATATAGATGGAGAAAAATTTTAATGTGACAATTGTTGAAAATTGAAATTTTATCTTTTTACGATAAAATAATTTATTTAAATATATTATTATATAATAATAATATAATAATGGTGATATTTTACAACGAATGTGGGATATATGAGTATCTGAGGAGGAAGAGTATTTTTGTTGCAATAAATATTTAAAACATGTTAAACATGTCGGTGGACCCCATTTATTGACCGAAATTTGATTATAACTTTATAAAATCGCCCGTTTGTGGATTTCATCAATTTCTGTTTGAATTCAAAAAACTTTTCTTACGCAAAGTTGTAGAAATTGAATTTCCTATAAAAACTCATGAGATTTGAATTTTCTAATAAAACGGCTATTTATTATGAATTATTAAAGTTCAAGTTAGGAATAATTAATTTTTGGGAGTTTTAGTTAATTATTTTGAGAAAAACGTTTTTTTAACTAAGTTGGCCTCACATGTAATTCAAATGGGCTGAGATCAGTTGTCTAAGGTGGGCTAAAGAAAATGTGAAAAATATATTAATATTATATTCAATTTTCTACTTTGGTGTTACAAATTTTCCTATAAATAGGGTCTTGGGTTAGAATTGAAAAACACACGTAAACGAAGTTTCTCTCTCGATATATTGAGCGTATTCTTGTGAGTATACTTTGAGTATTGTTAGATTTGCAAGTTCCTTGACCTTATACCCGTATTCCAAATTAAATCTTAATCTTTCGAGGTAAGGGATGTTATTTTCTTCTCGAAATGATATTATTTCTTCATATCATTATCTTTGAAATATTGGTTGAAACTTTTTATCAAATTTGGAACTTTTCCATGTCGGGGTTACTATTCATGAGTTCTTATTCACGAGTTCTTATTCATGAGTTCTTATTCACGATTCTTATTCACGAGTACTATTAATGAAGCGTGAAGATGTTTTTTTGGAAATTTCTATCTTTTGGTGTCTGAGATTCTTATTCACGTGTCGGCACTATTCACGATACTGACCTTATTCAATAGAAAATAAAATTTCTTCTTTTTGTCCAAAATATCTATTCGGATACTAGCTTTGATTGTATCCATGTTTTGATCATTCTTGAATTTTACACCACTATGATTATTTTTGAGGTATTTTTGAACATGGATAAAACAAAGTCTGAATCCTTAATCCTTAATCCTTGTCATTTTGTTTCCTTTGGATTCGTTTCTTTAAAAATATTTTCATCATCCTCGGTCTTAAATGATGATATTATTGAATATCTTTGGCTTGTAGTCTGCAGATGAATGATTTCTGAAGAATATCTTTGGTAGTAGTCACAAAGATGAGCAGTGTTTAGATGAACATGATCAATGATGAATATCTTTGGCTGTAGTGCAAAGATGAATATTTGATTCGGATGTATATTGATTGATGTTACGGGGATAAAAGATGAGCGATGAACTTTTAAATTCATACATAGAAGATAGTAGTTTGCATTCTCTACTTAACTCTTCTAATGAATTATTATTTTCATTATGAATATTGATTTAAAATTTGTTGTCTATTGTATTCTATTAGATTTTTCCCCTGTTGAAGACTAACTGATAATTTGTTGTATATTATCTTAGTCATAATATTCTTTCTTGGGCTAGTTGAGCTTACCCTTTTCCTTTTTGTTCCATTTTTCTTCTCGGGAGGCGAAATATAAGCGAAATGCAGTCTGGGTATGGAATGAAGGTTTTAGAAAGAATTGTTTAGTAGTCCTCACCATTTTTGTAAAATAATGTATCAATAAATGTGATGAGGATTTATTTGAGTATAGATATTGTCTAGAAGATAATATTTGTATTCAAACTCACGATTTCTTGTTGTAATAATAAAGTTGTAGTTGTTTCTGTACCATGTATTGACAACTCAGAATGGGTGATGTATACCTATTTTGGGGGCGTCACATAAAAGTCCAACTATAGGAGTTATTAGACATCGGTTTCATTCGTCTTAGTACATCTCCTTGGGGTGCCCCTATTTTATCCGTAAAGAAGAAAGACTGGAGTATGTGACTTTGTATTGACTACCGAGAATTGAACCATGTCACCATCAAGAATAGGTATCCGCTACCTCGCATTGATGACCTGTTTGATGGCTTCTGAGGAGAATAATTCTTTTCAAAGATCGACCTTCGTTCGGATATCATCAATGAAGATTAAAAGCGAGGATATTCCAAAGACGCCTTCGAAACTCGGTATGGACATTATGAATTCTTAGTCATATCTTTTGGATTGACTAATGCTCCTCTTTGCTTTCATGGATATGATGAATCGAGTATTCAAGGAATATTTGGATCGATTCGTTGTAGTCTTTATTGATGACATCCTCATCTATTCAAAAAGCCGTGAAGATCATGAGCACCATTTGAAAGTTTGATACTTGAAAGGCTTCGTGAAAACAAGCTATATGCCAAGTCGAAAAAATCACGAGTTCGGCTTGAGGAAGTAGCATTCCTTGGGCGCGTGGTGTTAAAACATGGAGTATCTGGCGACCGGCGAAGATTGAAGCAATCTGAAGTTAGAAGCAATGAAGTCGGTGACTAAAGTCGCGTATGTGGCGCCCCAAAATTAGGTATCGTCACCCATCTTGGGTCGCCACTTACATGGTACATAAATTCAAATACAAACTTAATTATACATCCGTCGTGTAACATACGACAAATACATAAACCGAGAGTTCTAATAGAAATATTGTCATTTAGACAATATCCATACTCAAGTCCTCATTACATTTATTGTCACACTATTTAATAGAATAGTGAGGACTACTAATGCTATCTTCGGGACCATTACTCCGCTCCCAGACTCATCCCAAATATGTTCTCATTTCACGAAATAAAGCGAAAGAAAGAAAGGGTGAGCTCAACTAGCCCAAAGAAGAAATATTATGACTAAGATAATGCGAATAAATTATCATTAGCCTTCAACAAATGTTAAACCGATAAAATACAATGATAAACAACCTTTAATCTGCGGTGAATGAGCGATCCATTAAAAGAGTCAGTAGAGAATAAAATCTACTATCTTTTAGGTTTTAAAAGGTTTTCATCAATTTTTAATCACGAGACTCGACAATAAATAAACCACCACATCTAATCATCCACATACCACGGTCCAAGGATTTTCATCAAATTATCAATGGTCATTTACTATATACCAATCACCCCTGGTCATAATCATACCAAAACTATCCATCAACGTGCATTACGAGCCACCGAGGACTTTTATTACATCATTTATAACAAGCCATGATTATACCGAATGATCCTCAGTCATAATCATACTAAGTTCATCTATGCAACGTAAGCCAAAGATAACATAATATATCATGAGGATGATGACAATGACATAACAATTCAATAAAACAAGTTCAATAATTATTTAATCCATGAATTATTAACGTCCAAATTGTCAATATGATCTTTGTTTACGTAGAGTAAAATTCAAGAATGATCGGAAGAATATTTCCATGAAAAGATCTTAGATGAAACGCAAATATCAAGGATATTCTAGTAATTTCATGGAGTATATAAGTCAAAGTTTTAACCAACTAGGTATAATAAAGAATGGAATAACAAAAGAAATCACCATGCATGCGATACTTGCGCGCAGAACGAGTTATTCAACGAGAATAATAATAACGGAACGGTCGGTGAAATTCACACGCAAGCGGGATGTTCCAACAGAATAATAAAGATGGAACCGGATCCGGTGTAAAACACACGATAGGGATATTCAACAGAATGATAAAGAAGCGGAACCAGTCCGGTGTAAAACACACGAGCAGGATGTTCCAACAGAATAATAAAAAGCGGAACCAGGTCCGTGTAAAACACATGCATGTGGATGTTCAACAATGAATAATAGAAGAATGTCACCAAGTATAGGGTAAATCATGCGTATCAAAGTTATTCCAATGCAGAATAATAAGCAATGGAATAACATAAGGATTTCACCAAGTATAGGGTATCTGCCGTATCAAGTTATGTATAGGGTATGCCACTTTTACAAAGTTATTCCAATGAATAATAATGAATGGAATAACGAAGTTCTCTTCAAGAAGAAAGAATAACACCCTTACCGTAGTAAAAAACCTGAATATAGAAGTAGTGAAGTAGCGGAATACTCTTCTTCTTTCTATAATTTTCTCTACATAAACTTCTCTCTATAATTTCTCTCTCTGGAGTTTGAATGAATTAAATAAGAAAATAATGAAGGAATGAGCTTATTTATAGGAAAATGGAATGCATAAGAATTAATCCATGAACGGTCCAGATTGATTTACTTTAATCTGACGGTCCATATTTAAAGAAAAATCTTTTAAATAAAATATAATATATTCTATTTATATAAAAACATTTTACTATGCAAACACTTTATGCAATACTATCAAAACACTATCTGAAAACACTATGCAACACTATGCGTAATAAAATATAATATATTCTATTTATAGAATAACTTTAATAAAGTATTCTATTTTATATAAAAAGATGTTTCGCTTTTATTACGTTAATAATACTGAATAAAACAAAACGTCATTATCGTTATAATAATTCATATTATTGATCGTGATAATGGAATCAAACCGAGTGACTTCTCACATAAACATCAATAATCAATACTGCGCTGTACTATGCAACCACGCCAGACATCGTTCTTTTTTTACTCGAGTAGTTCAACATAACCACAGTAAAACTTCCGCCGTTATTTCAATAAAATATTTTTTATCGTTTTCTCGATCCGAAATAATAATTACATTTTAGGGTCCACCAATGATTTGGTAGTTGTATGCGAATATTCCTTGCTAAACCAAATATTCCCCAGACCCAATCGAATATAATATAACCACTTGCATACTTTGCAAAATTTATAAATACTACCCACAACTATAATATTTATCTCAAATTCACACCATAATATTAAAAATTATTTCGACAAAATTTAAATCTTTATTGATAAAATCGGGGTCTCACAAATAGTAGCTTTCGAAACTTAATTTGGTTATTATCGAGATTCGTGGAAGGATTTTCTCGAATCTACTCTCAGATTAACTCAGATTGACTCGGAAGGATACAAAATTAAGTATGGAGTGAGGAATGCAAGAAGAGTTTTCAAGAGCTCGAAGAGACTCATTTCTAGACCGCAGCAATACCATCCGGTTCGTATGGATTTGTTATATCAATGATGCTTGAGCAAAGGGGTTAGGATGTGTTTTCATGCAACATGGGAAAGTCATAGATTATGCCTCATGACAACTCAAAGAATATGAGAGGAATTATCCTACTCACGATCTAGAGTTAGTAGCGATCGTTTCGCATTGAAGATATGGAACACTACTTGTATGGGGAGAAAGTGGAGATCTATCTGGATCATAAAAGCCTCAAATACTTCTTCACCCAAAAGGAACTCAACATGCGGCAACGACGTTGGCTCGAGCCATTGAAAGATTACGATCATACCATTCATACCATCCCGAAAAGCAAGCGTAGAGTGACGATATTGAGAGTAAGATCGATGCGTATGCGAATGCGAGTCGCGATGTTGTTAACACAAAGACCCATTTAGTAGTCGATTTAAAGTGTCATTCTCCGATTATCTTTGGGGCCGAAGTGGGAGAAAGCAACGTTGTTGGGACCCGAAATTAATACGCGCGTGACTACGAAAAAGATCCAATGATTCGACAATGTATTCAAACCTCACAAGATTGACAAATGAGTTATGTTGATCTTCATCGAAAGGGACGTGGAATTTAATATCGGAGATCATGTATCTTTATTACGTATTGCTCCATGGAAGGGAGTTACAAGATTTGGGAAGAGGAAAGCTCGATCTACGATTTGTTAGTCCATTTGAGATTCTTGATCGAATAGGAAATGTAGCTATAGACTCGCGTTACCTCCAAACATGTCTCGTGTTCATAATGTTTTTCATATATCTATGCTTCGTAAATATGTGAAAGACCCGAACCACATTATTGCGTTAGAACCAGATGAGATAGTCGAAGATTTAACATACAAGGAGGTACCAGTTAAGATCTTGGATAGAAAAGAGCATGTCCTACGCACCAAGGTTATACCACAAGTTAAGGTTTTGTGGAGGAACCATGCTATTGAAGAAATGACACAGGAGTTGGAATCGAAAATGAAAGTGAGGTACCTCACCGCTCAAACACCGAGTATCGTCGTCAATTTCGAGGACGAAATTTTATAAGGAGGGAGGTTGTAAGACCCCAACTTATTATAAATAAAATCGAATTTTTCCTCTATTCATTATTCTAAATTAATAAGGTGTTAATTTGATATAATGCTTTGGTTATGGGTGAAATGTGCAAATTTTTTACAAAATAAGCAAGTGGTTATAAAATATTCATTTACATGGGTGAATATTCATTTGGTCGTGGAATATTCTTGTTGTCGGGGAATATTCGTTATGTGGTAGCGACCATTTGTGGGCCCCATGTGGAAAAGCGGTTGGATGAAGGAAAACGACAAAGTATGAGTTTTTATGAATAATCTAGGCGTAATTATTACAGATTAACAATCATTTGGGTTACACAGTGGTTAAAATCGATGTCTGGCGTGGTTGCATGCGGTATTGCACGATGAGTGTTGAATTATTGATTCTTACGTACGTAAAAGGCACTACTTTCGATAATTATTACGATGAATTCTTGTTCGATATTTTATTTTATTGATTCAAAAATTGCTTTGCGTTGATAGTTTATATTATTGTTGTTTCAATAATTGTCAACGCATGCAAGATTTCCCATTATCGGATCAATAATTCATATTATTTGAATAATATTATTAGATAAGCATTATTGGCAATGTCTAGAAAGTTCACAAGGAGAGGTTTGGTCACCTAATTGCTTTCATGATGAGGAGAAATTCTTATTGGAAAGCCCCTATTTCACAGGAACGGCCTGGTTGTCATAATTGTGATTCTGTAATATTATTTGTGAATAATTAATTATTGATTTATATGATAAAGAAATATTTATTTGATGTGGATATAAATGATGAATTTATGCTGAGGTGTTTTATCAGTATTTTATCAGAATGGAGGTATTAAAAATCATTCGTTTGTGGATTTCGGATATTTTCTGTTTGGAATTTGGAAAAACTCAAAACTACAAAGTTGTAAGAATTCGATTTCGTGTGGAATGGGCATAAAATTCGTATTTTTTTGATAAACGGGCTATTTTCTATGAATTATTGAAGTTTCGAAAAATAAAATAATTTTTATTAAATTATGGGTGGGACCCACTTTTGTTTTAGCATGTGGGCTGCTAAAATCTTCCAAGATGGCTGCTCTTCAATTGAGGTGTGCGTGGAAGGAAAAGAAAAGAAAATAATATTTTATTATTTTAGTTCCTACTATAAGCGTTCTAGCATTTTTCTATAAATAGGCGCTTAGATTAGAATTGAAAATCACACCGAAAACAAGTTTTCTTTCTCTACAGATTATAGAGCATATTTTGTGAGTATTTAGATACTTTGAGAGTTCTTTTCTAAGATAAGTTTCCTTGAACTTTATATCCTATATTCGGATCGGAAGTACTTTTATTTTGAGGTAAGGGATGTTATTTTCTTCTTAAATGATATTATTTTCTTCAATATCATTATCTTAGAAATATTAGTGAACTTTTTAATCAAATTTGAAACTTTTTGTGTCGGGTTACTATTCACGTATCGACCTTTATTCACGAATCTGACCTTAGTCACCAAAATGAAATTTTCTTCTTTTTGTCCAAGATGTCTACTATGGTTACTATCTATTATTGTATCCATGTTTTGACCTTTATTTTGAATTCTGCTTCGCAATTGGTTATTATAAAGTATTATTGATCTTGGATAAATTTGTTATACTAATCCCTAATATTTGTCCTTCCATCTCATTGGATTCGTTTTTCTTTAAAATATTTTCATCATCCTCGGTCTTAAATAATGATATTCTTGAATATCTTTGGCTGTAGTCTGCAGATGAATGATTAATCGATGAATATCTTTGGCCCATAGTGCAAAGATGAACATGTGTTGAGATGAACATGACCAACTGGTGATACAAATGAATATCTTTGGCCTGTAGTGCAAAGATGAATATTTAATTAAAGATGTATATTGATTATTGTTACAGGGATAAAATATTGATGATGAACTTTTAAATCTTAGAAGATAGTAGAATTCATTCTATACGTGACTCTTCTAATGGATTGTTGTTTCCGCTGCAGTTGTTGATCTAAAATTTGTTGTCTATTGTATTCTATCAGATTTTTCCCTGTTGAAAACTAATGATAATTTGTTGTATATTATCTTAGTCATAATATTCTTTACCGGGCTAGTTGAGCTCACCCTTTTCCTTTTTGTTCCATTTTTCTTCTCAGGAGGTGAGTATATAGCAGGATCGAGTCGGGGTATGGAGTGATAGTTCTAGAAAGATGTTTTAGCAGTCCTCACTATTTTTGTAAAATAGTGTATGAATAATTATAATGAGGACTTATTTGAGTGTTGATATTGTCTAGAAGACAATATTTGTATTTAAACTCACAGTATGTGTTGTCGTATTTTGCACGACAATTGTATTATTGAAGTTGTAGTTTGCTTTCTGTACCATATATTTGACGACACAGAATGGGTGTATACCTATTTTGAGGGCGTCACAATAATTATGTAATCAAACATTAAAATACTCTTTTTTGGTTACACATCAGCTTAACAATGGCCTACCAAAAGAGCCACATCAGCAATTTTTGACGTGACAGTCTCAATTTTAAAAAATTCATAGTTCAATCATCTAATTTACAAAATTAAAACTTTGATCACCGAAGTGGAATATGACCTATAGTTCAGTGTAGTAATTCATATATTAAGCCTTATATTTAATAGACAAAAAAAGAGATAAACAAACTGTAAAAACTTACGAGCATTATTTGGTTACATGTATATAACTAAGGGCACCCTTATGAGTTTTATACAAAATAAATTGTACTCTCTCCGTCTCTTAATATAAGTCGTTTGAGAAAAGTGTTTTTGTCCCTTAATATAAGTCGTTTGAGAATTTTAAGTAACTATTAATTGCTTAGTTTTCAATATTACCCCAAGTATTAAATATAACTTTGGTTCTTTAAATATTTTTTGCCGAATAACATTTTTTTTCCAATATAAGGACAATATAGACAATTGATATTATATTTAATGACATACAATCATTTTCTTAATAATTGTGCACAACTCTAAAACGACTTATATTGATGAACGGAGGGAGTATATACAAAATAAACCCACGAATAATTTCAGTTTAAGGATATACTTAGTCATATTAGAAAAAGTAAAGGTTAGTTTTGTCTAAAAAAATTTAATTAGGTATTAGACATGTTATTAAATAATCCCTCGTTTCAAATCGTTTTGTTATCCTGGAACTAATAATCTCAAGTTTAATTTTAAAAACAAACAAGGAACTTAAGATTAATAGTCCAATCTCAAGTGCTATCCTAGTAAACAAAAGGAAAGGAAAAATAATTATCTCATATTCTCTCCCTTCATTCTTGGAAAAACTAAGAATTAAAAAAAACAACAACACAATATTCATAAACACATTGAATTAATATATATCATACCCTTGTTTTGTTAATTTTTTGTTGTTCCAAACAAAATTTTGATGGTTTCAGAAGGTTTCTCTCACATGAATAATAAATAAATCAGATAAGAACTTGTAAAAATATCAAATAATTTTACTTTTGAATATGCTAATATTTATTTATTGTTTATAGGAATTGGTACCATCTGTAATGTGACGACCCCAAAATAGGTCCATTCCATCCAACCCATTCTGAGTCGCCAAATACATGGTACAGAAACAACTACAACTTTATTATCACAACAATAAAACTGTGAGTTTAAATACAAATATTATCTTCTAGACAATATTTATACTCAAATAAATCCTCATCACATTTATTGATACATTATTTTACAATAATGGTGAGGACTACTAAACCATCCTTTCTAAAACCTTCATTCCATACCCCAGACTCATACTCGCTATATTCTCGCCTCCACGAGAAAAAATGGAACAAAAAGGAAAAGGGTGAGCTCAACTAGCCCGGTAAAGAATGTTATGACTAAGATAATATACAAAAAATTATCGTTAGTCTCCAACGAGGAAAAATCGATAGAATACAATAGACAACAAGTTTGAGGATCAATATTCATGGGAAATAATAATTCATAGAAGAGTTACGTAGAGAATGAAATCTACTATAATCTATGAATTTAACGGTCCATCATCAATATTTTATCCTCAGTAACATCAATCAATATTCATCTCAAATCAAATATTCATCTTTGCACTACTGGCCAAAGATATTCATCAATCAGTCGTGTTCATCTCAACACTGTTCATCTTTGCACTAAAGGCCAAAGATATTCATCGATCGGTCATGTTCATCTCAACACTGTTCATCTTTGCACTACTTTCTGAAGCCAAAGATATTCATCGATCGATCGTATTCATTTAAACACCGCTCATTTTTGCACTTCTGGGCCAAAGATATTCTTCTTGAATCATTCATCTTTTGCACTACTGGGCCAAAGATATTCAATAATATCATTATTTAAGGTAGGGATGATAAAAAATATTTTAAAGAAACGAATCCGAAGAAACAAAATGACAAGGATTAAGGATTCATACTTGGTTTTATCCACGTCGAAAATACCTCAAAAATAATCATAGTGGTGTAAAATTCAAGAATGATCAAAACATGGATACTGATCAAAGCTAGTATCCGAATAGATATTTTAGACGAAAAGAAGAAATTTTATTTTTTAGATGAATAGTCTTGAGATATCGTGAATAGTCTTGAGTATCGTGAATAGTAACTCAGACACCAAAAGATAAAAATTCCACAAAAAAAAACATTTTCACGCTTAATGAATAGTACTCGTGAATAGTAACTCGTGAATAGTAACTCATGAATAGTAACTCGTGAATAGTAACTCATGAATAGTAACTCTGACATGAAAAAGTTCCAAATTTGATAAAAACTTCAGATCAACATTTCAGCATAATGATATTGAAGAAATAATATCATTACAAAAAAAAATAATATCCCTTACCTCGAAAGAATCGATTACTTCTAAGGAAGGAAAGGTCGGAAGTGATCTTTGAATGAAACTTGTCTTGAAACAATGACTCTCAAAGTATCTAAATACTCACAAAATACGCTGAATAATATAGAGAGAAAGAGAAAACTTTGTTTACGGTGTGATTTTCAATTCTAACTTAGCCTATCTATTTATAGGAAAATGTTAGCCCAAAGCGGACTTGACTGCTACTGCGATGGCTTTACTGCTACTATTGCCACCCACCACATTTGAAATAAAATTCAGCACATTTTTCACCAACCACAAGTGGGGCCCACTCAATTCTAAATTTTCCACCAAAATCAATTATAAACCTAATTTAGAATCAGACACCTCTTAAAATTCACAACAAATCATTCGTGCATTTTAACGGTTCAAAATTTGTGGACATATACTCAACTTATGTATATATAACATATCCAAAATTACAACGATCCAACGGTCGGATTAAAAATTATAACCCCATGAATATATCTCAAAACCCACGATTTGATTTTTAATACCTCCAATCAGATAAAATCTTGATAAAACACCTCAACATTAATTCCTTCATTAATAACCACATAAATAAATCCATCATTTATATTCATATAAAATAAATATTTCCTTATCATATGAATCAATAATTAATTATTCACAAATAATATTACGAGAATCACATTTATATGACCGAGTTGTTCCCGGGAAAGAGGGGCTTTCGATAAGGATCTCTCCTTCTTGGGCGGCGCAATTAGGTGACCAAACCTCTCCTTAGAGCGAAACTTTCTAGACATTGCCAATAATGTTATCTAATAATATTATTCAAATAATATGAATTATTGATCCGATAATGGGAAATCTTGTGCGGTGACAATTATTGAAACAATGATAATATAAAATACCAACGCAAAGAATTATTGAATCAATAAAATAAAATATTGAGCAATAATTCTTGTGAAAATTATTGAGTAGTGCCATCTTACGTGCGAATCAATAATTCAACAATCTTTGTCTTGTCTCTGGTGTCTTCTTTGTGCGACCATCGTATTCTTGTATTTTAACCATAGGGTATTCAATGATCTTAGCAGTAACTTACTCTGATCTTACTTGAATAACAACTACTGCCGTTATTTATAACCACCCAAACTTTGTCGTTTTCCTCATCCAATCGCTTTCAGTTATGGGGCCCACACATGGGTCATCTTGTAAATTTAATATTCCCTCGACAAAGATCGAATATATTCTACGACCAAACGAATATTCCCAAAAAACGATGCGAATATTCCACGACCAAACGAATATTCCCAAATAAAAAATGAATATTTTATAACCACTTGCTTATTTTGAAATATTTGCGTATTTAACCCTTTACTATCCACATTAATCAAATCAACCCTTACTATTTCAAAATAATAAATAAAGGAAATTCCTTTTTATTTAAAAAATTTTGGGGTCTTCTGACCTCCCTCCTTATGAAATTTAAGTCCTCGAAATTGGCGTGCGTACACAGTGTTTGAAAAGGTAAAGATACCTCGCTTTCATTTTCGTTTCCAACTCCCAGTCATTTCCTCAATAACATGGTTTCTCCACAAAACTTTAACTTATGGTATAACCTCGATACATGGGTCGTATTCTTTCCTCTACAAAATCTTGGCAGTACCTCCTCGTGCGTTAAGTCTTGGCTATATCTCGTCCGGTTCTAACTTCGATGGCGTGTTTGGTCGTCCACATATTTACGTAACATCGATCGTGAAAAGCGTTATGAACACGCGTCATACTTGGTGGTAAAAGCGAGTCTATAGGCCACGGTTCCTATTCGATCGAGAATTTCAAATGGATTAATAAATCGAAGGTTTGAGCTTTCCTCACCTCACCGATTCTCGCTTTTAAAATAACAACTTCTTGCACCTCCTTCTTCAAATTCATCATTTCGGGTGTGTAGCTTGAAACGACTTTAACTTTATCGATTAAAATCGATTATACTCGTATATCATCACGTACTCAGTATATCATCACGTGGGTACCTAGAGTTTTCATCTCCATCTCTATTATTTGTATATTATACTGAAATGAGTCTTTGACAATATTGTACTTTCGTACTTGTATCGATCTTCTACTCAACACGTCGGCTACCACGTTCGCTTTTCGAGGATGGCATGGTCGAACATATCTTTGAAATGAGTCTCCTCTTGAGTTCTTGAAGCTCTTCCCACATTCCTTGCTCCATTTGAATTTTGTATCTCTACGAGTCATTTACGTTAATGGAATAGCGATTCGAGAATATCCTTCAACGAATCTCGATAATAACCAACTAAACCTAGAAAGCTACGTATTTAGATTCTTGACTTAGGTTGCTCTCAACTGTGACTCATATCCCAATCTTGGATAAGCGTCACAATGACACCTATCGATTTACTATCGCATGCGAATATGGCGTCCCTACAGAGAGTTCAGCTTAGGTGAATTCCACAAAAGAAGTCACAAGATAAAGGCTCGGTACCAAATTCTATAGTTGAATTTTAACTCCACGAAGTTCAATAGGAGCCATTCGATATGAGATTTTAGAAATGAGTTTTGTCTGGGTTCAAAGTCGATACAAAATTTAATATCGATCTTTGGGAGTAAACGAAGAAATTCTTCAGGAAATCGGGGAAAAATTAATAACAACAGAATATTATTCAAATCGGCGTGTCTTTATTCAAATCCATAACATGGACTAAGAAAACTTGACATCCGTAATAAAACGAATGACTTCATGGCTTGATATGAAAATGTTTGACTACTGATAGTTTGATTGCTTGAATTGAATAACGGGTTGCTTAGGAATATGAAAACTATGACCTTACAAAAAGCAATCAATTTGGCATGATGAGTAGTTAACCTTAAAATCACATCAAAATCAAATATCTCTATAGAAATAAGGTTAACGAGTAATGTGATAGTGCCAACTTGAATCAAGCAAAGATTTTTTTTTTTAAACAACGGATGTAATGAAAGTTTCTCTATCAGAGTCTCCATAAATAGGTCAAAGTCTAATTTCTCCGTAGTCAAGTTCAAGCGTTGGCCTGACAAAGAGATAAAAATGGGTAGAACCAGGTATCTAGTAAGGTATAAACTTCGCAAGAATTTATAATTAACTAACCCGTCTAACCGTTCGGGTTCCTCGTATTTTTACCGGTCACGACAAACGCTCTTCCGAGAATCGTTGACTTTGACTTTTCTTGGACATCCTTTTGAGTCACCATTCCCAATTGGTGGTTTCGATATCGTCTGATCTCGGCGATATGTCCTTCCTTTCCACAATTATAGCATACCTTAAAGCTGTTGTGGGCGGCGGTTTGGTGATATCCTCCCTCTTTCCGCATTTTTAACATGTCTGATCGGTGGTCTTTCTCCTCCTTTGGAACCCGATTCTCTTTGGCGCCGCTCGTCTTCACATGGTCGTTGTTGAATCTCCTCTTTTAAAATCTCCTCCCACTCGCTTCTTCCATTTTCATGGCCACGATTACCACCGAGTAGTTCTGCGCTTTTGTCCGTATTCTTCTTTCTCCGTTTGTTATCGTTATTACGATGATGCTATCTTGATATGATCCTGGTTATGGTCCCTCGGTTGAACGTACTCGTTATCTCGCTCTAACAATGAGCCTGCTGACAACATCTGAATAGAGAAAAATTTATGAGAAATGAGATCTTGGCGTATCTCTAGGGTTTCAAACCTCTAAGAAACATCCGCGTCATCGTTCTTCATTCTCCACCAAATGAGGTGCGAACTGGATAACTCCGCGAACTTCGCCTCGTCTTTGGGACACCGTCATGTTATTCTGCTCCATCTAATAAACTCCACTTCCTTCATATAGCCGAATACTTTCGAGGAAGTACTTGTCATTGAATCTGCTTTCTGAAAACGTCTCCGTGACATCTTTGAGTGCAATTTGGATGGATGTACGCTTCCTGACTTCCACCGATGAGTCTGCCTCGCCATACGGAACATAAAGGTGGCGAATGGAACTTTCTGTTCCTCGTGCATCCCAAGACATCGAATATCTTGGTAATTTGCTTGACCCATGTTTCCGCCGTGATCGGATCGCTTTCCTTAAATTACGGTGGTCCCAACTCTTTGAATCTTTGCATTTGTGACCACCCGTGTGAATTGCTATCATTTCTCCTATATTTTGAACACGAGTCTCCTCGTGCGATTTTGCATGAATCGCAAAAAGCTTCTAAACATCCCTCGTTCATCATCTCGCTCGGTGGTGTTATTCACGGAGAGGTATATTGTCACTGTTGCACGTTCTCCTCGTTGTTAAGTACGAGGCATCTCCATGGTCTCATTTACTCCATCATTAATATTCTCGATCGACATTCTCAAATCTTGTCATAAAACAAGGGTTAATTAAGGAAATCAACAAATCACATAATACCCCTATATTATGACCAACCAACAAATAAGCTTAGGTAGGACACACTTAGCGAAGGATTTACTCGTCTCTCCCCTCCTAGTTCTATTCCCGATCTCCGCCGAGATCATATCCCTAAGCTCGATACCAACCGTGGCGACCCCAAAATAGGTCCATTCCATCCAACCCATTCTCGAGTCGCCAAATACATGATACGAAAACAACTCTGAACTTTATTATCACAACAATAAAGCGTGAGTTTTAATACAAATATTATCTTCTAGACAATATTTATACTCAAATAAATCCTCATCACATTTATTGATACATTATTTTACAATAATGGTGAGGACTACTAAACCATCCTTTCTAAAACCTTCATTCCATACCCAGGCTATACTCGCTTATATTCTCGCCTCCACGAGAAAAATGGAACAAAAAGAAAAAGGGTGAGCTCAACTAGCCCAATAAAAGAATGTTATGACTAAGATAATATCAACAAATTATCGTTAGTCTCCAACGAGGAAAAATCGATAGAATCTGATAATGACAACAAGTTTCGGATCAATATTCGCAGCGGAAATAATAATTCATAGAAGAGTTACGTAGAGAATGAAATCTACTATAATCTATGAATTTAACAGTCCATCATCAATATTTTATCCCTGTAACATCAATCAATATTCATCTCAAATCAAATATTCATCTTTGCACTACTGGCCAAAGATATTCATCAATCGGTCATGTTCATCTCAACACCTGTTCATCTTTGCACTAAAGGCCAAAGATATTCATCGATCGATCATGTTCATCTCAACACTGCTTCATCTTTGCACTACTGGGCCAAAGATATTCATCACTTCGGTCGTGTTCATTTAAACACTGCTTTCATCTTCTTTGCACTACTGGGCCAAAGATATTCTTCTTCGAATCATTCATCTTTGCACTACTGGCCAAAGATATTTCAATAATATCATCATTTAAGGCGAGGATGATGAAAAATATTTTAAAGAAACGAATCCAAAGAAACAAAATGACAAGGATTAAGGATTAGTACTTGGTTTTATCCACGTCCAAAATACCTCAAAAATAATCATAGTGGTGTAAAATTCAAGAATGATCAAAACATGGATACAATCAAAGCTAGTATCCGAATAGATATTTTGACGAAAAGAAGAAATTTTATTTTTCGATGAATAGTCTTGTATCGTGAATAGTCTTAGTATCGTGAATAGTCTTAGATATCGTGAATAGTAACTCTCACACCACGAAAGATAAAAATTCCACAAAAAAAACATTTTCACGCTTATTGAATAGTACTCGTGAATAGTAACTTCGTGAATAAGAACTCATGAATAGTAACTCGTGAATAGTAACTCATGAATAGTAACTCAGACATGAAAAAGTTCCAAATTTGATAAAAACTTGGATCAACATTTCAAAGATAATGATATTGAAGAAATAATATCATTACTGAAAAAAATAATATCCCTTACCTCGAAGAATCGATGCTTGGAAGGAAAGGTCGGAAGTGATCTTTGAATGAAACTTGTCTTGAACAAGAACTCTCAAAGTATCTAAATACTCACAAAATCTGCTGAATAATATAGAGAGAGAGAGAAAACTTTGTTTTACGGTGTGATTTTCAATTCTAACTTAGCCTCTATTTATAGGAAAATGTTAGCCCACCAAGGCGAGACTTGACTGCTTACTGATGGCTTTACTCGCTACTATTGCCACCCACCACATTTGAAATAAAATTCAGCACATTTTTTCACCAACCACAAGTGGGGCCCACTCAATTCTAAATTTTCCACCAAAATCAATTATAAACCTAATTTAGAATCGACACCTCTTAAAATTCACAACAAATCATTCGTGCATTTTTAACGGTTCAAAATTTGTGGACATATACTCAACTTATGTATGTATAACATATCCAAAATTACAACGATCCAACGGTCGGATTAAAAATTATAACCCCGCAATATATCTCAAAACCCCGATTTGATTTTTAATACCTCCAATCAGATAAAATCTTGATAAAACACCTCAACATTAATTCCTTCATTAATAACCACATAAATAAATCCATCATTTATATTCATATAAAATAAATATTTCCTTATCATATGAATCAATAATTAATTATTCACAAATAATATTACGAGAATCACATTTATAATGACCAGAAATTTGTTCCCGGAAAGAGGGGGCTTTCGATAAGGATCTCTCTTCTTGTGCGCAATTAGGTGACCAAACCTCTCCTTGAGATGTAACTTTCTAGACATTGCCAATAATGTTATCTAATAATATTATTCAAATAATATGAATTATTGATCCGATAATGGGAAATCTTGTGCGGTGACAATTATTGAAACAATGAATAATATAAAATACCAACGCAAAGAAATTATTGAATCAATAAAATAAAATATTGAGCGATAATTACTGTGAAAATTATTGAGTAGTGCCATCTTACGTGCGAATCAATAATTCAACAATCTTGCAAATCTGTCAGGTGTCTTTCTTTATGCGACCACGCGTATTCTTGTATTTTAACCCAAGGGTATTCAATGATCTTAACGGTGAATACTACTTCTTAATTCAGTAATAACTACGCCAAGTTATTTATAACCACCCAAACTTTGTCGTTCTCCTCATCCAATCGCTTTCCAGTTATGGGGCCCACACATGGTCTGCGGCAAGTAAATGCGAATATTACAGACAGCGATGCGAATATTCTACGACCAAACGAATATTCCCCAACAGAAGCAAATATTCCACGACCAAACGAATATTCCCAACAAAAATGAATATTTTATAACCACTTGCTTATTTTGAAATATTTATGTATTTAACCCTTTACTATCCACATTAATCAAATCAACCCTTACTATTTCAAAATAATAAATAAAGGAAATTCCTTTTTATTTAAAAAATTTGGGGTCTTACACCAAAGATATTCATCACTTAGGTCATGTTTCATTTAAACACTGCTCATCTTTGCACTTTCTGGGCCAAAGATATTCTTCAGAAATCATTCATCTTTGCACTACTGGCCAAAGATATTCTTAAGAAATCATTCATCTTTTGCACTACTGAGCCAAAGATATTCCATAATATCATCATTTAAGGTGAGGATGATGAAAATATATTTTTAAAGAAACGAATCCATTGAAACAAAATGACAAGGATTAAGGATTAGTACTTGGTTTTATCCACGTCCAAAAATACCTCAAAAAATAATCATAGTGGTGTAAAATTCAAGAATGATCAAAACATGGATCTGATCGAGTTAGTATCCGGAATAGATGTTTTTGACGAAAAGAAGAAATTTTATTTTTTGGTGAATAGTATCAGTATCGTGAATAGTCTTGGTATCGTGAATAGTAACTCAAACACCAAAAGATAGAAATTTCACAAAAACATCTTCACGCTTACGTGAATAGTACTAAGTGAATAAGAACTCGTGAATAAGTAACTCATGAATAGTAACTCGTGAATAAGAACTTCATGAATAGTAACTTAGGATACATGAAAAAAGTTTCAAATTTGATAAAACTTGGATCAACATTTCAAGATAATGATATTGAAGAAATAATATCATTACGAAAAAAAATAATATCCTTTACCTCGAAAGATCAATCTTACAGCTAGAATCTAGGGTATAGTCTTTGAAGGGAACTTGCACCGTCTAGCAATACTCAAAGTATACTCAAAATACTCACAAGAATAATTTCGATAATATAGAGAGAAAACTTTGATTTACGGTGTGATTTTCAATTCTAACCCAAGCACCTATTTATAGGAAAATGCTTAGAAACACCAAAGCGAAAATTTAATAAAATAATAATATTTCTTAAAAATATTCAAGCCCACCTTAGAAATCTGATTTCAGATCATTTATAACACATGTGAGCCACTCAATTACAACAAAAAACGTTTTCTTACAAAAAATATTTTAAACTCCCAAAAATCAATTATTTGAACTTGAACTTCAATAATTCATAATAAATAGCCCTTTCATTAGAAAATTCGAATCTCGCGAGTTTTTATAGGAATTTCAATTCTCTACAACTTTGCAGAAGAAAGTTTTCCAAATTTCAAATAGAAATTGACCGAAATCCACAAACGGCGATTTTACAAAGTATAATCAAATTTCGATCGATAAATGGGGTCCAATCGACATGTTTAACATGTTTTAAACATTTATTGCAACAAAAATACTCTTCCTCCTCGTATACTCATATATCCCACATTCGTTGTAAAAATATCACCGTTAATATATTATTAAAATAATATATTTAAATGAATTATTTTATCGAGAAAAGATAAAATATTAATTTTCAACAATTGTCATTTTAAAAATTTTCTCCATCTATATCCACATAAAATCAATATTTTCCTCATCATATAAATCAATAATTAATTATTCACAAATAATATTACGAGAATCACAATATTGACAACCGAGGCGGTTCAGGAAAGATGGGGGCTTTTCCAATAAGAATTTCTTCTTCTTGGGCCTTGATTAGGTGACCAAACCTCTCCTTAGAAACGAACTTTCTAGACATTGCCAATAATGTTATCTAATAATATTATTCAGATAATATGAATTATTGCTTCGATAATTAAAAATACTTGTGTAATGACAATTATTGAAACAACAATGAATATAAAATATCAACGCAGCAATTATTAACTCGATAAAATCTTTGAGCGGTAATTCATCAGAACCATTATTGAGTAGTGCCTTCTTCACGTAAGAATCAATAATTGATGCAATACTGCAGTCTACTTCTTGTTCAACAACGACATTAGTGTGTTTTAACCACCGGGTATTCCAACGGTATTATAATGTAATAACTACGCTTATTTAAAAACAACTTATATTTGTCGTTTTCTTCATCTAATCGCTTTAGTTATTATGGGGCCCACATACATTATCGGCTGTGTCAATCGTCATTTAATATTCCCAGATGCATCTTAATATTCCACGACCAAACGTGGTTATAATGAATATTTTATAACCACTTTGCTTATTTTGAAATATTTGCGTATTTAACCCTTAACTATCCACATTAATCAAATCAACCCTTACTATTTCAAAATAATAAATAAAGGAAATTCCTTTTATTTAAAAATTTTGGGTCTTACGAGATAAAACCGCTCGAGCTTGGGATGTGGCGCCCCAAAATAGGTCCATTCCATCCAACCCATTCTGAGTCGCCAAATACATGGTATAGAAATAACTACTGACTTTATTAATACATTTGTCGTGCAAAATACGACAACATATATCTTTGTGAGTTTAAATACAATTATTGTCTTCTAGACATATATCATACCCAAATAAATCCTCATCACAATTATTTATACATTATTTTACAAAATGGTGAGGACTACTAAACAACTCTCTCTAGAACCTTCATTCCATACCCCATTAAGTACTCACTACATTCTCGCCTCCCGAGAAGAAAAAATGGAACAACAAGAAAAAGGTGAGCTCAACTAGCCCGATAAAGAATATTATGACTAAGATAATATACAACAAATTATCGTTAGTCTCCAACAGGGAAAAATCTAATAGAATACAATAGAAACCACGGTTTTAAATCAATCTTCGCAGTGAAAATAATAATTCATTAGAAGAGTTAAGTAGAGAATGCAAACTACTATCTTCATATATGAATTTAAAAGTTCATCGTCGATATTTTATCCTGTAACATCAATCAATATATATCTGAATCAAATATTCATCTTTGCACTACTGAGGCAAAGATATTCATCGATTAATCATGTTCATATAAACACACATTCATCTTTGCACTACTGGTCAAATATATTAATCGATTGGTCATATTCATCTCAACACTGCTCATCTTTGCACTACGGGCCAAAGATATTCATCAAGAATCATTCATCTTTTGCACTACAGGGCCAAAGATATTCGATAATATCATCATTTAGGGCGGAGGATGATGAAAAATATTTTAAAGGAAGCGAATCCAATTGAAACAAAAGAACAAAGATTAAGGATTAGTATTTTAAACAATCCAAGTTCAAAAATACTTCATAAGTAATCGAGTGGAGTAAAATTCAAGAATGATCAAAACATGGATACAATCAAAGCTAGTATCCATGAATAGATATTTTAGACGAAAAGAAAAAATTTTCATTTTTCGATGAATAATCCGTGATTCGTGAATAATAGTGTCATTATCGTGAATAGTGACGATATCGTGAATAAGTAACTCACACCAAAAGATAGAAATTTCACAAAAAAATATCTTCACGCTTAGTGAATAGTACTCATGAATAGTAACTCATGAATAGTAACTCGTGAATAAACTATAACTCATGAATAATAGTAACCCCGACATGAAAAAAGTTCCAAATTTGATAAAAAATTCCAACCAATATTTCGTCATAATGATATTGAAGAAATAATATCATTTTCGAATAAAATAACATCCCTTTACCTCGAAAAGGCAATCTTTCTTCTAGTTGAAACAGGATATAGGCTTTGACTTGAACTTGCACCGTATAGCAATACTCAAAGTATACTAAAAATACTCACAAGAATACGCTCGATAATATAGAGAGAGAAAACTTCAGTTTCTGGTGTGATTTTCAATTCTAACCTAAGCAACCTATTTATAGGAAAATGCTTAGAACACCAAAGTAGAAAATTTAATATAATAATATTATATATATTACAAATTCTCTCGCACCTTTAGCATCTGAAATCAGCAATCCTAACACATGTTAAATGAGTCCCAACAATGTAAAAAAACGTTTTTGTAATTAAAAATATTTTAAACTTCCAAAAATTAATTATTTCGGAGCTTCAGAACTTCAATAATTCATAATAAATAGCCCTTTTATCAAAAAAATCAAAACACACGACTTTCCATAGGAAATTCCATTATCTACAACTTTACAGAAGGAAGTAATTCCAAATTCCAAACATAAATTAACCGAAATCCACAAACGGGTGATTTTACAAGCTTTATAATCAAATTTCTACGATAATTGTGTCCACCAACACACAAAATATGTGTTAAACATTTAATGCCACAAAAATACTCTTCATCCTCATATACTCATATATCCCACATTCATTATAAAAATATCACTTAGTTAATATATTATTAAAATAATATATTTAAATGAATTATTTTATCGAAAAAAGATAAAATATTAATTTTCAACAATTCTCATTTTAAAAATTTCTCCATCTATATCCACATAAAATCAATATTTTCCTCATCATATAAATCAATAATTAATTATTCACAAATAATATTACGAATTACAAGATCTTGTGACCAGTAGTTCCTCGAGAAGAGGGGCTTTCGATAAGGATCTCTCTTTCTTCTTGCCGCAATTAGGTGACCAAACCTCTCCTTAGACAGAACTTTCTAGACATTGCCAATAATGTTATCCAATAATATTATTCAGATAATATGAATTATTGCTCCGATAATTGAAAATACTATGTAATGACAATTTATTGAAACAACAGTAATATAAAATATCAATGCGTGAATTATTGAATCAATAAAATAAAATCTTTGAATAGTAATTCTTTGTAACAATTATTGAGTAGTGCCTTCTTACGTAAGAATCAATAATTGGTGCAATACTGGTGTCTTCTTGTTCAACAACGCGTATTAGTGTGTTTTAACCACCGGGTATTCCAACATGATAATTGGTATAACTACTACCAGTTATTTATAAACAACTTATATTTGTCGTTTTCTTCATCCAATCGCTTTCCGTTATGGGGCCCACAAAAGATCTGCGCCATCGTCGTACGAATATTCCCGAAGCGATCTGAATATTCCACGACCAAAACGAATATTCCCAAACAATAATGAATATTTTATAACCACTTGCTTATTCAAAATATTTGCGTATTTTACCCATAACTATCCACATTAATCAAATCAACCCTTACTATTTCAAAATAATAAATAGAGGAAAATAAATTTCATTTATTAATAATTTGGGGTCTTCTGACCTCCCTCCTTATGAAATTTCGTCCTCGAAATTGGCGTATGCACTGGTGTTTTTCAAAAGATGAGAATACCTCGCTTTCATTTCCGTTTCCAACTCCCGTCATTTCCTCAATAGCATGGTTTCTCCACAAAACTTTAACTTGTGGTATAACCTCGGTACATAGGACATGTTCTTTCTATCCAATATCTTGACAGTACCTCCTCGTCGTTAAGTCTTGGCTATCTCGTCCGGTTCTAACTTCAATAGCGTGGTTCGGTTAGTCCACATATTTACGTAACATCGATACGTGAAAAAGCGTTATGAACACGCGTCGTCGTACTTGGCGGTAAAAAGCGAGTCTATAGGCCACGGTTCCTATTCGATCGAGAATTTCAAATGGATTAATAAATCGAAGGTTTGAGCTTTCCTCACCTCACCGATTCTCGCTTTTGAAATAACAACTTCTTGCACCTCCTTCTTCAAATTCATCACTCGATTGTGTAGCTTGAACAACTTTAACTTTATCGATTAAAATCGATTATACTCGTATATCATCACGTGGGTACCTAAAGTTTTCATCTCCATCTCTATTATTTGTAAATTATACTGAAATGAGTCTTTGACAATATCGTACTCGTGCTTGTATATCGATCTTCTACTCAACACGTCGGCTACCACGTTAAACTTTTCCGAGATGGCATAGGTCGTGAACATGTCTTTGAAATGAGTCTTCTCTTGAGTTCTTGAAGCTCTTCCCATATTTCTTGCTCCATTCGAATTTTGTATCTCTACGAGTCAATTTGCGTTAATGGAATAGCGATTCGAGAATATCCTTCAACGAATCTCCGATAATAACCAACTAAGCTTGAAAGCTACGTATTTAGATTCTGACTTAGGTTGTTCTCAACTGTGACTCATATCCCAACCTTGGATAGCACGTTACAATGACACCTATCAGTTTACTATCGCACGAATATGGTGTCCCCTACGAGAGAGTGCGGCTTGTGCATTCCACAAAGGAAGTCACCGGATAAAGGCTCGGTACAAAATTTTATAGTTAAATTTTTAACTCACGAAGTTCAATAGAGCCATTCGATATGAGATTTTAGAAATGAGTTTTGTCTGCGGGTTCAAAGTCGATACAAAATTTAATATCGAACTTTGGGAGTAAGCCAAGAAATTCTTCTTCAGAAATACGTCGGGAAAAATTAATAACAATAGGAATATTATTCAAATCTGACGTGTCTTTATTCAAATTCATAACATGGACTAAGAAAACTTGACATCCGTAATAAACGAATGACTTCATGGCTTGATATGAAAATGTTTGACTATAATGGTTTGATCGCTTGAATTCGAATAACAGGTTGCTTAGGAATATGAAAACTAACAACCTTACGAAAGTAATCAATTTCGGCATGATGAGTAGTTAACCTTAAAATCACATCAAAAACAAATATCTCTATAGAAATAAGGTTAACAGGTAATGTGATAGTGCCAACTGAATCAAGCAAGATTTCTAAACAACGGATGTAATGAAAGTTTCTCTAACAGAGTCTCCATAAATAGGTCCAAGTCTAATTTCTTCGTAGTCAAGTTCAAGCGTTGAAATGCAAGCAAGAGATAAAAGAATGGGTAGAACCGGTATCTAGTAAGGTATAAACTTCGCAAGAATTTATAATTAACTAACCCGTGCTAACTTCGTTCGGGTTCCTCGCATTTTTATTAGATCACGACAAATGCTCTTCCAGAACAGTTGACTTTGACTTTTACAGGACATCCTTTTGAGTCACCATTCCCGTTGCTGGATGGGTTTCAATATCGTCTGATCTCGAAGCGATATGTCCTTCTTTTTCCACAATTATAGCATACCTTAAACTGCTGTGGGCGGTTTGAATGATATGTCCCTCTTTCCGCATTTATAACATACGATCGGTGGTCTTTCTCCTCCCTTGGAACCGATTCTACTCTTTGGCGCCGTCGTCTTCACATGGTCGTTGTTGAATCTCCTCTTTTAAATCTCCTCCCGACTCGCTTCTTCCATTTTCATGGCCACGATTACCACCGAGTGGTTCTTGCTTTGTCCGTATTCTTCTTTCTCCGTTTGTTATCGTTATTACGATGGCTCGCTATCTTGATATGATCCTGGTTATGGTCCCTCGGTTGAACGTACTTCGTTATCTCGCTCTAACAACCGAGCCCCATTGACAACATCCCGAATAGAGAAAAATTTATGAGAAATGAGATCTTGGCGACGATGTCGGGGTTTCAAACCTCTCGAAACATCCGCGTCATCGTTCCTCATTCTCCACCAAATGAAGTGCAAACACGGATAACTCCGCGAACTTAGCCTCGTCTTTGGGACACACCGTCATATTATTCTGCTCCGGTCTAATAAACTCTACTTCCTTCATATACGACGAATACTTTCGTGAAGTACTTGTCATTGAACTGCTTTTAAACGTCTCCCATGACATCTTTGAAGTGCAAATTTGGATGGGTATGCTTCCTGATTCCCACCGATGTCTGCCTCGTTCACGGAACATAAAAAGTAGCGAATGGAACTTTTGTTCCTCCGTGCATCCCAAGACATCAAATATCTTGGTAATTTGTTTGACCCACGTCTCGCCTTTTAATCGGATCCGGCTTTCCCTAGAATTCGGTGGTCCCAACTCTTTGAAGCTGCTTGGGTTGTGACCACCCGTGAATTGCTATCATTTCCTCCTCAGATTTTGAACACGAGTCTCCCTCGTCTGCGATTTTGCATGAATCGTAAAAAGCTTCTAAACATCCCCTCGTTCATCATCTGCTTTCGGTGGTGTTGTTCACGGGAGGTACATTGCCGACTGTTCCACGTTCTCCTCGTTGGTAAAATACAGAGCATCTCCACGGTCTCATTTACTCCACTTGTTAATATTCTCGGTCGACATTCTCAAATCTCGCCATAAAACAAGGGTTAATTAAGAAATCAATATATCACATAATATCCCTATATATACGACCAACTAACAAATAAGCTTAGGTAGGACACACTTTAGCGAAGGATTTACTCGTCTCTCCCCTCTGAGTTCTATTCCCCGATCTCTCGCCAAAGATCATATCCTAAGCTCGATACCAATCGTGGCGCCCCAAAATAGGTCCATTCCATCCAACCCATTCTAAGTCGCCAAATACATGATATATAAAATAACTACAACTTTATTAATACATTTGTCGTGCAAAATACGACACACATATATATCTTGTGAGTTTAAATACAATTATTGTCTTCTAGACAATATACATACCAAATAAATCCTCATCACAATTATTTATACATTATTTTACAAAATGGTGAGGACTACTAAACAACTCTCTCTAGAACCTTCATTCCATACCCCACTAGTACTTTCGCTACATTCTCGCCTCCCCGAGAAGAAAAATGGAACAACAAGAAAAGGGTGAGCTCAACTAGCCCGATAAAGAATATTATGACTAAGATAATATACAACAAATTATCGTTAGTCTCCAACAGGAAAAATCTAATAGAATACAATAGACAACCGGTTTTAAATCAATCTTCATGCAGTGAAATAATAATTCATTAGAAGAGTTAAGTAGAGAATTCAAACTACTATCTTCTATATATGAATTTAAAAGTTCATCGTCGATATTTTATCCCTGTAACATCAATCAATATATATCTGGAATCAAATATTCATCTTTGCACTACAGCCAAGATATTCATCGATTAATCATGTTCATCTAAACACTGTTCATCTTTTGCACTACACGGCCAAAGATTATTAATCGATCGGTCGTGTTCATCTCAACACTGCTCATCTTTTTGCACTGGGCCAAAGATATTCATCAAGAAATCATTCATCTTTGCACTACGGGCCAAAGATATTCAATAATATCATCATTTAGGACTAAGGATGATGAAAAATATTTTAAAGGAAACGAATCCAAAGAAACAAAAAGAACAAATATTAAGGATTCGTATTTTAAATAATCCAAGTTCAAAATACTTCATAAGTAATCGAGTGGAGTAAAATTCAAGAATGATCAAAACATGGATACAATCAAAGCTAGTATCCATAATAGATATTTTAGACGAAAAGGAAAATTTTCATTTTTAGGATGAATAATGCCGTAGTGATTCGTGAATAATTGTCGATATCGTGAATAGTCTTGGTATCGTGAATAGTAACTCCGACACCAAAAGATAGAAATTTCACAAAAAACTTCTTCACGCTTACTTAAATGAATAGTACTCATGAATAATAACTCATGAATAGTAACTCATGAATAGTAACTCATGAATAAGTAACCCCAGACATGAAAAAGTTCCAAATTTGATAAAAATTTTCAACCAATATTTCAAATCGTAATGATATTGAAGAAATAATATCTTTTTCGAATAAAATAACATCCCTTACTTGAAAAGACAAGACTTCTAGTTGAAACAGGATATATAGGCTTTGACTTGAACTTGCACCGTATAACAATACTCAAAGTATACTCAAAATACTCACAAGAATATGCTCGATAATATAGAGAGAAAAAACTTGAGTTTAGGTGTGATTTTCAATTCTAACCCAAGCACCTATTTATAGGAAAATGCTTTAGAACACCAAAGTAGAAAATTTAATATAATAATATTATATATATTACAAATTCTCTACGCACACTTAGCATCTGAAATCAGCAATCCTAACACATGTTAAATGAGTCCCAACAATGTAAAAAACGTTTTTGTAATTAAAAATATTTTAAACTTCCAAAAATTAATTATTTCGGAGCTTCAGAACTTCAATAATTCATAATAAATAGCCCTTTTATCAAAAAAAATCAAAACTCGCGACTTTCCATAGGAAATTCCATTATCTACAACTTTGTAGAAGGAAGTATTTCCAAATTCCAAACAGAAATTAACCGAAATCCACAAACGGGCAATTTTACAAGCTATAATCAAATTTCGGTCAATAATTGTGTCCATCAACACACAAAATATGTGTTAAACATTTAATGCCACAAAAATACTCTTCATCCTCATATACTCATATATCCCACATTCATTATAAAAATATCACCGTTAATATATTATTAAAATAATATATTTAAAAGAATTATTTTATCAAAAAAAGATAAAATATTAATTTTCAACAATTCTCATTTTAAAATTTTTCTCCATCTATATCCACATAAAATCAATATTTTCCTCATCATATAAATCAATAATTAATTATTCACAAATAATATTACAGAATCACAATCTTGTGACCGGTAGTTCCCGAGGAAAGAGGGGCTTTCCAATAAGGATCTCTCTTCTTGGCCGCATGATTAGGTGACCAAACCTCTCCTTAGACGAAACTTTCTAGACATTGCCAATAATGTTATCCAATAATATTATTCGGATAATATGAATTATTGCTCCGATAATTGAAAATACTATGTAATGACAATTTATTGAAACAACGATAATATAAAATATCAATGCAAAGAATTATTGAATCAATAAAATAAAATCTTGAATAGTAATTACTTGTAACAATTATTGAGTAGTGCCTTCTTACGTAAAATCAATAATTGGTGCAATACTGCAATGCTATCTTCTTGTTCAACAACACGTATTAGTGTGTTTTAACCATCGGGTATTATTCAACGATAATACTTGATAACAACTACGCCGTTATTTATAAACAACTTATATTTGTCGTTTTCTTCATCCAATCGCTTTCCGTTATGGGGCCCACAAAAGACTGCGCCATCGTACGAATATTCCCAAAGCATCTAATATTCCACGACCAAACGAATATTCCCAAACAATAATGAATATTTTATAACCACTTGCTTTATTGAAATATTTATGTATTTTTACCCATAACTATCCACATTAATCAAATCAACCCTTACTATTTCAAAATAATAAATAGAGGAAAATAAATTTCATTTATTAATAATTTGGGGTCTTACATCAGACCCGGAGCTGATGAATACGAAGAAGAAGGTTCAAGAAGGCGTTATTCTAGAAGCAAGAATCAACTAAGAGAGTAAATCTCAACCCTCGATTTAATTGGACCATTCAAAATTTTCGATCGAGTAGGAACTGTGGCCTATAGACACGCTTTACCGCCAAGTATGTTGTCTGTTCATAACATTTTTCACGTATCGATGTTACGTAAATATGTGGACGACCCGAACCACATTATTGAATTAGAACTAGACGAGATAGAGGAAGATTTAACATATGAAGAGGTACTTGTTAAAATCTTGGATAAGAAGAATCATTTTCTACGCTCAAAGGTTATACCTCAAGAGTTAGAATCTAACGAGGTATCATCATCTCTTCGGTATACCAGGTACGTACGTAAATTTCAAGGGCAAAATTTCATAAGGAGGGGAGATTGTGAGATCTTAAATTTTATGAAATGAAAGTATTCAATTTTCTTATAATTATTATGTTATTTAGTAAATGGTTAAATTAATAATGGTTAAAGTTAAGGGTGATATGTAAAAATTTTGCAAAGTAAGCAAATTGTTATAAAATATTCGATTGGTCGGGGAATATTCATTTTAACAGTTAATATTCGTACGACGGCACAATCATTAGTGGACCCCACAACAGAAGTATTGTCGTAGTTAGAAAATGACATAATTATCTTTTTATAAAAATAACGACGAAAGTTTTACCGTTAAACCGCTTGAACTACCCATATAGTAAAAGAATAAATGATGTCGTCGTGTCTTTCAAGAATAACCTACGGTATTGATTATCGATGCTTCGTAAGAAGTCACCGCTTATACTCAATTATTGCTACGATGAATTGATGCATCATATCTCTTATATTATTGATTTAATTATTCTTACAAATTATCATCGCATAATATTTTATATTATTAAATCAATAATTGAGATGACAAAGTTATTCATATTATTATTTGTAATATTAACAATGTCTAGAAGTTCTATCAAAGAGAGGTTTGATCACCTAATTGCGCACTAATAAGGAAAAATCCTTAATCGGAAAGCCCCCTCTTTCCTGGGAATGATCTAGTTGTTAAATATTGTGAGTTATAATATTAATGATGAATAAGTTTGTGTTGATTAAAGATGAAATTGATATTTTCATTGTTGGGATTATTAGTGTTAGTGGAAATCGACATCTATTCCAATAATAATTGATGTCTAGAGGTTATATTGATCAATCGGGTAATTAATCTGATAAATGAGCAATTAATTGTTGTTAATTCATATGCTTATAACTATTTGTTCACATGTGTGTACTATTGATTCACATGCATGTACTATTAGGAGAGGTGGTGTAAGATTGATAATACTTGCATGACTAAATTAAAAATGGAGGTATAGATGAAGGTACTATACTGTAACTATTTTTTTCACATGTATCGAACTATTGATTCACATGAATGTACTATTGATTCAAATGATGTACTATTAAGGGAGGTGGTGCAAGTTTAATAATACTTGCAGGACTAAATTAAAAATGAAGAAAAAGATGAAGGTATTATACTGTAATATTTCGATCCCTTAAACGTGAAATTATCGAAACTATATTTTCTTATAAATAGAAATTCATTCTTCTTCCATTCTCACCAATTCACTAAGACTCACAAGAGCAATTATAGAGAGAGAAGAAGAGAAATCTGCTACCTCACTATTCCAGTATCCAGTCTTCTTCTGATGTAAGGGGTATTATTTATTTCATATTCTGAAGAGATATTATTTTTTGTATTCATATGAATATTATTTTCGTTCAATATTCGTATGGAATATCATCTTCGTTCAATATTCGTTGGAATATTATTTTCGTTCAACAGTCGTAAGGGGTATTATTTATTTCATATTCTGAAGATATATTATTTTTCGTATTCGTATGAATATTATTTTTGTTCAATATTCATAAAGAATATTATCTTCGTTCAATATTCATAGAAATATTATCTTCGTTAAATATTCGTTGGAATATTATTTTCGTTCAATAGTTGTAAGGGATGTTATTTTTGTTCAATATTCGCTCGAAATAATATTTTCTTCCATACTCTGTAGTATGTAAGTAATATTATTTCATTTTAGATTTCAAATTCTATACTCAATTTGTTAAAGTTTTGGATTCTATACTCCATAAAATTTGTAGAATATCCTTGAAATTTGCGCTTCATCTAGTATCGTTTCACAAGGATATTTTTTGCACATTCTTATTAAATTTTTAGCTTTTCATGCCGGAGTACTGTCCATGAGTACTATTCATTTATAGAGTACTATTCACAAAAGTACTATTCACGGATACTATTCACAAAGTACTATTCACGAATACTATTCACGAGGTACTATTTCCGAAGTACTATTCACGGGGTACTATTCACCCGGGTACTATTCACCCACAATACTATTCATGACAAAAATTGATTTCTTTGCTGTCCAAATCATTTTTGATGTAATATTATTCTTGAATTTTATTCCACAAAGCAGTATCATGTTTGTAATTTAAACATTATTGAATTCTGGATAAATTAATTTATAAAATCTTTAAAAATTTATCCTTTGTTTCTGTTAATTGAATTCTTATATCATTGTCATCATCCTCATGCCTATATTGTAATGAAAGTCATCTTTGGCTTACGTGCATAGATGAACTGTTGATTGGTATGATTATGACCAGGGATTATTCGGTATAATCATGATCATTGATGATTACATGAATATCCTTGGCCGTGGTGCAGGGATGATTAGATGATGTGGTTTATTTATTAAGTTGAGTCTCAGCGATAAAGTTGATGAAAAACTTTTTAAATCATAGAAAATAGTAGATATCATGCTCTACTTGACTCTTCTAATGGATTGCTTATTCCGCTGCAGTTGTTGATCTAAAACTTATTGTCTATTATATTCTATCAATTGTTATACTGTTGAAGGCTAAGGATAATTATTCTGCATTATCTTAGTCATAATATTTCTTACTGGGCTAGTTGAACTCACCCTTTTGCTTCTATTGTTCTCTTCAGGAAATGAGAACGTAGCCGGGACTAGTCAGGGAACGGAGTGATGGTCCGAGATGATGTTATAGTAGTCCTCACTATTCTATAAAATAGTGCGACAATAAATGTAATGAGGACTCTATTTGTGTTTGGATATTATCAGAAGACAATATTCGTAAAAACTTTCAAATTTCATGTTGTATAATTAAGTTTGTATTTTATTCAAGATTACCATGTATTTGGCGACCCAAGATGAATGATGTATACCTATTTTTGGGGCGTCAACGAGTTGTTAGTCGATAAAATATAATGACAACAAATTTAATCGCAGCAATGAACAAACAATCCATTAGAAGAGTCAAGTAAAGCATGATATCTACTATCTTCTACGATTTAAAGTTATCACCAATTTTATCATTTGAGACTCGACAATAAATAATTCACATCATCAATTATTCATGCACTACTTGCCAAGGATATTCATTATTATCACCAATGGTTATGTTCACTTCAACAACTATCCATCAATGCACTTATGGGCCAACGAGGACTTTTGTCACATCATTTGTAACATTACGTATCATGATTATACCCTAATGATCCCCGATCATAACATAACCATACCAATCAACAAATCCATCTATGCACTATGGGCCAAAGATGACTTTTCATAACAATATAAAACATGAGGATGATGACAATGATATAAGAATTCAATTAAATGCAAAGAAAAGGATAATTTCTAAAGATTTATAATTTAATTTATCCGTAATTCAATAATGTCCAAATTGTTAACATGATCTTTGTTTTGTGGAGTAAAATTCAAGAATAATATTGTATCAAAAATGATTTGGACCGAAAAGAAATCATTTTTTCATGAATAATACCCCGAGTGAATAGTACCCCGTGAATAGTACTTTGGGAATAATATCCCGTGAATAATACTCCGGCATAAAAAGGTTAAAACTTATCAAGAATGCTCAGAATAATATTTTCATGAAAAGATACTGGATGAAGCGCAAATATCAAGGATATTCTACTAATTTCAAGAATTATAGAAGCAATACTTACCGTAGTAAGTTTAAATTTACGAATATGAAATGAAATAATATCTCTTCCATACTATGGAGTATGAAAGAAAATAATATTTCTTACGAGTATTAAAATAAAATAATATTCTTTACCTCAGTAGAAACTGGATTTGACTAGAATATCGGATATTGAGAAAATCTTGCAGATAAAAATTACACTCAAAGTATTCTTATACTCAAGAAAATGCTCACAATACTATAGAATAAGAATTTCTGATATTAAAATGGTGTGTTGAGGAAGGAGGGGTTACCCCTATTTATAGTGAGATTTCGGAGGAAAAACAAACAGGCTGCCTAACTCAACCAAACATTTTCTACGCCTAACTAATGTCTAACTTTCTCTTCCTTTTAATTGGCTAAAGGCCCACACATTGGAAAACATAATATTGAAGGAAATTTCTCCACCAACCAAGTGGTCCCATGGGAGTAATTATGTTACCAAAGACATGGTGGAACCAAAGAATGCTTACATTTAGAACTTTAGAAAAATAAGGAAAAGTAAAGGCAAGTTTCTCATTTTTCAATGCCTAACATATCAATTCATAATTGGTGAGGCCCGCCATTTGGAACAAGTTTTGTAGTCAACATTTTCTACCCACCATAACTTTTAACACATGTATATAAATAAATATATATATATATATATATAATACTATTATTTAAACAATTATAATATATTTAAATGTATATTTTATCAGAGAAATAATTATAATTCCACAGAAAATAAGCCAAACTTTCAACAATTATTTCTTGCTGAAAATTCCTTCATTTAAATCAAAATTGAACCAATATCCACCACATAATAATTAATATTATAAGCTCACAATATCAACAACCAGATCATTCCGAGGAAAGAGGGGGCTTTTCAATAAGGATTTATCCTTATTGACGCGCAATTAGATGACCAAACCCCTTTCCTCGACAGAATTTTCTAGACATTGTCAATAATGCTAACTAATAATATGAATAATTATGTCGCGTCAATTATTAATTTAATAATATAAAATATTGTGCAGATGATACTGTGACAATAATTAAATCAATAATATATGAAATTGTGCAACAATTACTGTGTCAATTATTGAATAAAACTGAGTGACTTCTCACGTAAGCATCAATAATAAAAAATAATGTACAATCTGGTATTGTTCTTATGCAACCACGCGTATTCTTGCATTTCTTTATCAATCGGTATTTCAACAGTTAACGGTAAAACTTTTGCCGTTATTTTTTATAAAAAGATTTTGTTGTCGTTTTCTAACTCCGACAATAATTCTATTGTGGGATCCACCAATGATTGTGCCGTAGTACGAATATTCCCTGACAAAACGAATATTCTTCGACCAACCGAATATTTTATTACAACTTGCTTACTTTTCAAAATTTATAAACATTACCCACAACTATAATATTATAACAAATTCACACCTTAATATTCAAAAATATAATTCAAGAAAAATTAATCTTTATTTATGAAAGTTGGGGTCTTACATATATTATGTATTTAATTGAGCTTATTTGATTAAATGAATTATTTAATAAACATAATGTTATTCTAATTAATTTAAATATTTAATTAAAGATTTAATGACTTAACATAATTAATAAATGATAATTTAATTATGTGACTATGTGATCTAATGTGGAACTATTCTATTTTTTTATTTAACTGAATTAAATAATATATATTTGATTTAAATGGGTATGATATTATTGAACTATATAACAAGAGTTTAATTAAAATAATTTGGAAAAGGGAATTAAAGTTGTAGCCAAACATGGCCTTAGGGGAAGTTGACCAGTTAACCCACTACAGGATTAAGCGACCATAACTGCGCCAGTATGCGCTGAGGCTAATGTCTGAGATACAGAGAGCTGATTGAATTTTCATGGCTAATTGTTAAATCTATGATGTTGTATATGTTTATTAACCTGTATAATTCAATTATATATGATCTATATGGGTTTTAGAGTAATTAATCCATGAAATCATGTCAGAGTCCGAAACAAATCTCGGGTCAAATCCCAAGTCTGAATCGAATCAAATCCATCAAAATAAGGCTTCAAACCACTGGCCCAATAATATCTTTTCGGGTTATCTTAGTCCACCACAGGCTCACCCAAAAGGTCATGTCTTGAAGGTACTATTGGTAGTAACTTATTTCCTTATATGCAGACAAATTTTTTCCCTATCTTTCGATGTGAGACTGGGGTGTTACATTTATAGTTTACAGAGAAAAATATATGAATATGACTTGTAAGTACAAAAATTTATGTTTAAATTGCATATTAATCGGTAAATTGATGAATGATTACGTTTATACATATAAAAAGGAAAAGAACGAAACTTAAACGGACTGATTTGGTGTTATAACGAATATGTGATTTGTGATTTCATGAAATTTGACGAAACTTTAAAAAATAGCAAGAATATAAAAATTATGGCTTTAAACCCTGTTATTTATGTGACTTAAAGTGTTAAAAACATGCTAGAAGTGTCATTAAGTGTTTATGTTGGGTTTAGAACAGTTGGGTGAAATTATATTAATTGTTTGTGTGAAGTTTTGGCATAAATTGGCCCTGTTCTGTGTTCTTCACGAGAACATATGGTTGAACTTGTGTGAGATTTTTGGCCTAAATTGGCCCTGTTTTGTGTTCTTCACGAGAACATATGGTTGAACTTGTGTGAGATTTTTGGCCTAAATTGGCCTTGTTATGTGTTCTTCGCAAAACTCCGTAAATCTGAGTGCTGATAACCCATACAAGCAAAAGTTACAAAGTTAAATTACCACTTCCAAATGTAAAAAAAATAAAAAAATAAAAAATTTAATTAAACTATTTATCAAATAAAATAAATATTTTAGTTGAAATATTTATGAAATAAAATAAATATTTGATGAAAATTATTATTAAAATATTTATAAAATAAAATGAATATTTTAATTGAGATATTTATGGAATAAAATAAATATTGGATGAAAATTATTATTAAAATATTTATTAAATAAAATAAATATTTTAGTTGAAATATTTATGGAATAAAATAAATATTTGATGGAAATTATTATTAAAATATTTATAAAATAAAATGAATATTTTAATTGAGATATTTATGGAATAAAATAAATATTCGATGGAAATTATTATTAAAATATTTATCAACTAAAATAAATATTTTAGTTGAAATATTTATGAAATAAAATAAATATTCGATGTAAATTACTATTAAAATATTTATCAAATAAAATAAATATTTAGTCGAAATATTTATGTAATAAAATAAATATTTGATGGAAATTATTATGAAATAATTTATTCAAGTGTAATAATAGTAAAGGAATGAAAAAATATTTTAATTTAATTAAGTAATTAAATTAGAAGGGTAATGATTTGATAAATAAAGTGGAGTTTATATTAAATAATTAAGTGAAAATGTGACTAATAGATAATATAATAAGAAAATTAGAAAAATAAATTAGAAAAGGTCTTGTGACCTTATAACTGCTATGTTTTGTATCTGGTTAAATCACGTTAAAAAAATGATGCCCATGAGATGATATGATGTTGTTTAAACATAATATTTGAGATTTTAGTCATGTATATGTGAATGATGGTAATAAGCAGAATTTAAACCAACCTAACAAGTTGTATTAAAAAAGGAAACTAAACCTATAAGGTTATTATTAATGTAACTAATGAATGTCGTGAATACATATGGTATGTGTGTAGGACTTGTAGTGAACGGGAGTAGTAATCGTTTAGCCTACGCAAGAGGCAAGTTCCTAAACCTTGTTTCTTTACATAAAACAAGTTCCTTATTTTATCTTGTTTATTATTGTTCAAGTCAAGATTTCATATTAGATGTTATCATTCTTTAAAAGTATGATTCCTGTTATACAATACTTATTTGATTGTATACATCTTGAATTTTATTATTCAAATTGAATATCAATTATTGTTGAACCTTGTAAGACTAGCGAACCGATTCGACTAGTCCATAGTTGATGAATATTCTAAATTTTAGAACCATTGTTGAGCTTATCCAAACCAAAATTCCTTTGGTGCGGACTCTAATGTCAAACTGAGATGAACAACCCTGTTATAGGGCATTAATTATGCTTTAACATTAAGATATTGTGCATAGTATGGTACTAAAGGCTGACCCCCCTAAGCACGAGAAGAAGAGTCCATAGTCTTATGACTGTTAAAGGTTTCAAGTATAAACACTTGACAACCTAGGACGTAGTTCCAGGTCTTATGACCCTTATAAGTTCTTTTGATTCTTGTTATTCGTTCTTGATTCAAAAGCCGAGTTTTTTTATTTCAGAAGTCTTTGATTCATTCACATGTTATTATGTGACGCCCCCAAAATAGGTATACATCACCTATCTTGAGTCGTCAAATACATGGTACAAAATTCAAATACAACTTAATTATACAACAGTCGTGTAAAATACGACAAAACATAATCTAAGAGTTTTAATAAAAATATTGTCATCTAGACAATATCCACGCTCAATGGAGTCCTCATTACATTTATTGTCACATTATTTAACAGAATAGTGAGGACTACTAATGCTATCATCTGGACCGTCACTCCGTTCCCCGACTAGTCCCGGCTACGTTCTTATTTCTTGAAGAGAACAGTGAAAGAAAGGGTGAGCTCAACTAGCCCAGTAAGAAATATTATGACTAAGATAATGCAGAATAAATTATCATTAGTAAAGAAAATGTTAAACCGATAAAATACTGATAGACATCAAGTTTAAGCTGTAATTAATAAGCAATCCATTAGAAGAGTTAAGTAGAAGCGTGATATCTACTATCTTCTCGTGATTTAAAATGTTTTCATCAATTTTATCGTTGAGACTCGACAATAAATAAACCACATCATCGAGTCATCCTCGCACTACGGGCCAAGGATATTTATTAAATCATCAATGGTCAAGCTGACTATCCGAATAATCCCCGGTCATAATCAATCACCAAAAATCGTCCCATCAATGCACTACTGCTGCTATGAGAACTTTTACCACATCATTTATAACATTAAAGGTCATGATTATACCGAATAATCCCTGGTCATAATCATACCAAGTCCATCTATGCACGTAAGCCAAAGATGACTTTCATCACAATATAAGCACGAGGATGATAACAATTATATAAGCATTAATCAAATGAAAACAAGGATAAATATTAAAGACTTTAAATTTATCCAAATATTATCAATCACTTAATAAACTCATCGTCTAATATTATTAATATTATAATAATATTTTAATCACTTCTTAAACTTATAAATAATTTATTTCAATTGTTTACACTTTACCAAATAATGCATTTAATCATTCAAAAATGTCATACTCATAAGATTTCATCACCAATGATCAAATCCTTCATCAAAAATCTGCATATACCCTATATAGAATTCCCAAGCCATAAAATCCTATTTTCCAATTTTGTTACTTCACATAACATATTTAATTCATTTACTCATAACTAGTTCATTTTCATAAAAAATACCAAATCAGTCCCAAAAATATTTCTTTTCTGGAATTTAGCTGAATATAGTCCCATATTAATCATATATTTTTTTCGGAATTTTTAAAATTCATTTACTATTTTTCATATGGCCAAAACTGCCGAATATTTAGACATTTATCATAAATTGTATTTTTGTCCAAAAATTCTGAAATTTATAGGGTATACTCCTGTTATATACATGTACTTCCAATAAAAATTTCACTAATTTTGGAGTTAACCACAAAGAGTTATAAGGGTTTACTTTTAAAATAGTCTTTTCCCATAAAATCCATAACTCTTAATCTATACATCCAAAAATTGTTATTTTTGGACACAATCTAGAAAACTCATCAAATTATCATTTTAAATTTTTCAAGAATTTTTGAGGGTCAGAAAAATTACGAAACTGCCCCTGGAAGAAACTCCTTTTGAATGAAAATACTATTCATATGAATACAAAGGATCATTCACCGTGCATGCAGAATCCACATGTATGCAGGTTATTCCAATGCGAGAATAATAAAGAATGGGATAATGTAAGAATTCACCATGCATGCGATAGACCATGTACATGTTATTCTCAATGTAATAATAAAGAATGGAACTGAAGTCAAATGCGTGAAACCGCGTAGTATGCGATATTCCAGCAGAATAATAAAGAATGGAACCAGTCACGCGTAAATAATCGCATGCACGACGGGATATTCCAATGTAATAATAAAGAATGGAACTGTGTCATGCGTAAATCGCACGCATGGATATTCCAATGTAATAATAAAGAATGGAACCGGTCATTAAATAAACCGTATGCATGTGATATTCCAACAAAATAATAAAGAATGAAATAACAATGAAATTCACCAGGCATGCGATAGATCACATACAGACGAAGTTATTCCAATGAATAATAAAGAATGGAATAATAGAAGAATTTCACCATGTATGCGGTACTTCGCATAGACAGGTTATTCCAACATAATAAAAAGGAATGAAATAACAATAGCTCTCTTCATGAATACGAAAGAAATAATACCCCTTACCTTAGAAAGAAACGTGATATTGGAGTAGAGAGGTAGCAGACTTCTCTTCTTCTTTCTCTCTATAATTTTTCTCTATAATAATTGCTCTATAGCTTTAGTGAATTGGTGAGAAATAAGGGAAGAATGAGCTACTATTTATAGAAAAATATAGTTTCGATAATTACACATTTCGGGGCTCGAAATATTACAGTATAATACTTTCAACTTTTCTTTCATTTTTAATTTAGTCCTGCAAGTATTATCAAACTTGCACCACCTCCCCTAATAGTAAATAATGTGAATCAATAGTAAATTATGTGACTCAATAGTTCTAGACATTGTAAATATTGTAATTTAATAATATAAATAACTTTGTCGTCTCAATTATTGATTTAATAATATAACATATTATGCAGATGATACTGTGACAATAATTGAATCAATAATATGAGAGATATGATGCAACAATTCTTGTAGCAATAATTGAGTATAACCGGTGACTTCTTACGTAAGCATCAATAATCAATACTGTAGTGCTACTACGCAACCACGCCAGACATATTCTTTTTACTTTTACTACTAGGGTAGTTCAACAGTTTTAACTTGGTAACACTTTTCGTAGTTATTTTTATAAAATGATAATTCTATCATTTTCTAACTATGACAATACTTACATTGTGGGGTCCACCAATGAATGTCGTAATCAGATGCGATATTCTCCGACCAAACGAATATTTTATAACAACTTGCATACTTTGCAAAATTTATAAATATTACCCACAACTATAACATTATATCAAATCCACACCATAATATTTAAAAAAAAATATTTTGAGAAATTTAAATATTTATTCATAAAATTTGGGGTCTCACATATTATTTTATTGTTAGATTATTATACTTGTGGGCACTCGTGCTCACTCTTGCGTAATAATAACATTGCAGTTAATTAGAACGAAAGGTCCGACGAGCCTTCTACTAGCAAAGCCAAGGGCAAAGTTAACAAGTGATGAAGACTTGTTATTTATTTGATGTATTTATGTTTCAGACTTATGTTAAAGTTGTGTAAGACTTGTTATTTGTTTATGTTTCCGCATTTGAGATTTAAGGTTAGTATGATCTGGGATTGATGTATTTACATTCAGATGTTGTAACTCCATAAGGAGAGTATTTATTTCTATCTATTTATGGTTTTTCATTTATTATGGGTAGATAGATACATGATATTTGGACAGTGAACACAAAATTCCGTGAGAATTGAAGTACCCGAATTTGAGGGGTGTCACATGCATTCTAAATTATTATTAATTTTTGAAAGTCAACTAAATATATTTTTAAACTCAAAATTGATATGATTTATTAACAATTACGAAACAATAAATCTTGAAACTCGTAGTGCACTTTACATAGTTTACATATATAAATAAAATGAATATGTTAATTTTGAATTTTAAAAAGTCTATAATCTGATAGATGATTTTTATTTAGTGTCTTCCCAAAATTAAAGGTATAAATACCAAAAAAATGGAAATTACTAGCTTAGTAAGCCAGCTTGGAGGAAAAATTGTTAGCAAAGATAGGGAAGAAGAAGAAATGAGACCAATAATTGACCTAGTCAAGTAATCTATCTTCTTCATTTGCTCCTCATTCTTAAAACTCATAAACAATAATATTGGGCAAGAAAAAAAAATTGACCAGCAAATAATTCAAGTTTTCTATAATATTTCTTTTCCTCGTCCTATTTTTTTTAGACTAGAATATTATAATTCAATTGTAGAAATATGAGTCTAGGGGGAGCATGTACAGAATAAGGAAATGTTTACATTGTTTAGGAAATCTTTTTGTTTATAAGGTTGGAAGCCTACTCAGACATGAGATGATATCATTTTTAAACTTGGAAAGTGTCCGCTCCTTTTTATGCTTGGAAATATCCTTTTTTGTCATCCGTTAGTTATACTAGCGGATTGTAATTTTTTTTCCAATTCTTTTACAAGCTTGAATAGTGAGTGGAGGTATAATCGGCCGAAATTAATTTTAAAGCAATCCGTCAGAATCAGTAGCGGATGGTGAGGAGACTTTTTAAATTACAGTCCTTTATTTTTGTAATGGACGGTATAAAATATTATATGTCATATTTTGATTCGTAGCATAAAGATGTTATGAATCATTGCTCATATATATATATATATATATATATAGGATTAACTCACGTATTCTTTTTATCTATACAATGAATCATGTGGTAATATCCACTGGGTCAACCGCTCTATGTGTGCACCGGTTTGGATTTAATAACCAACAGGTAGGGATTATAATATTAAGTAGAACATGATATTAAATAATATCACATTTTAAGCTATTTTATAATCCCAGGACTAATAGTCTCAAACTCAAATTTAAAAATAAATAAAGACACTTACCTAATCTAAGTGTAATCCTTATAAACAAACATAACCTAAATGTATATTTTTTTTTATCCCTGAAAGGATGAGTTAATGTATATAATGTGAATGATAAATATGTTATTTAATGAGATCTATTAATATAAAATAAAAATATTTATCACTTTATATATTCTTGTTGGGTCTTTAAGGATAATTTTTTTATATATTTTACCTTTTTTAATGTATAAAAATATACTTTGCTCATCGAGCAGGAGTACATATATTTATGTATATATAAGATTCACATATATTAAATAATTTAAATCCTATGCATAGTATTTCAAACAAAATTAACAAATAAGACTTTTAAATAAAATAACATTCACTTTTTTTGGCCTTTTTAATATTAGGGCTCTAAGCCTCTAACTGCTGTCTAGAATCATCCTCCTCTTAAAACAACTAAAATTTGAAGTCTCTAGAATAAAATCTCCCACTCAATCCTCTATTTTCCTCCTGGAACTCTCTAGACTCTCTCCTCTCTCTCCATAAAAACCCTCCACCTCCATCTCATTGTTCCATCGAAATTGACCCCAAAATCTTCGGATCTCTGCATTTTGTCAATAACAAAACCCCAATAAATCTCTAGCTCCATTTCATTAGTTCAAGCTCTCTTCAGTTTTCACACTGTGCTAATTTAAACAATGGAGGACGATTTTGAGTTTCCAACTGGTGGAGAAATTAACAACGATGATATGGGTATGGGTATGGGTATGGATATGGATATGGACCTTCCTGAAGGAGACCCGGTTCTCAAGGTTGGAGAAGAGAAGGAGATTGGGAAGAATGGGCTGAGGAAGAAGCTGGTTAAGGAAGGTGAAGGATGGGAACATCCTGCCTCTGGTGATGAAGTTGAAGGTACTTTTATAAATTAATTGGTTTTTCACTTGAAAATCCCTTTCTGCTAATAGTGGGTGTAATTGATTAGATAAAAATATATATAATCATCTATTTTTGGACAATCAAAAGCTACTGTGTTATTGGGTTTTGTTTATGTTATTTGCACTATTTGATTTGTTTATTTTTTTTGGGATAAAATAGTGAGGATTTGTAATTTGTGTTAATGGGCTCCTTTCAATTTTGCAGTTCATTATGTGGGTACTTTGCTTGATGGAACCCAGTTTGATTCGAGCCGTGACCGTGGGACACCATTCAAGTTCAAGCTCGGTCAAGGTAACATATCCTGCTGCTTTTGATTTTTAAAAGCTTGTTTATCTCTTATTGGATGCATATTTTTTAATATAGTGCTTGGGGCTTTGTTGCTTAATTATATGGTAAAATATGATCCTTTGTGTGATTAATGATTATGGTGCAAGATTATTTTAGGAAATTCATAGACTTTGCTCTATTAAATATGAAATTATTTAATGTCAACTTTGATTGTTAAAATATGAATGATCAACGTATGAGGAGAGTTAAAGAGAGGGCGCATCTAAGGCCAAGTCCAAAACCTGAAATTATGAATTTAATCTTCTCCTCAAGGTTGTCAACATACAAAATGTAGTAAAAACTAAAAACTATCTCGTCTGAGAAGGCCCATCTGTAAAAGATAACATACTAGATGCTCTTATACAGGTTGTTTAGTATGTTGATGTTAAGAATAGAAGTATGACTTTAGAAACACTGGGTATAGAGTTCATATCACATTGAGATTGAACCCTTATCATGTCTACATATTACACAAATTGGCTCTATGAAAATTATGAAATTTATATGATTATACATATTTGTTGCATTATTAAAGGGAACTGCTAATTGAAATGGATAAATCAATTTGGATTTCCAAGAGATAGTTTGGTATGTATTTTTACAGCAGCTTTAGTTTAGAAACTGTTCAGATAAGGAGTTTAGATAATATTAAAAAAACAGATTGTCTTAAAAAAACTGCTGATTTCAAGAAGGTCCAGTACTACCATGAATGGCAGATACTTGTTTCTCTTAGTTTTATAGTGTATTGCTTTCTCGGATATGGCCGTTGCATGTTCCCACACAAGTTTTATATGTTTGTGTTTTTTGGTTATATCACTGGTGCAGTAGTCTTATATTGTAAGTGCTTCTGATATTCATGCTCTGTTGCAGGTCAAGTAATAAAAGGATGGGATGAAGGTATCACAACAATGAAGAAAGGTGAAAAAGCTATCTTCACCATACCACCTGAGTTGGCCTATGGGGAATCTGGATCACCACCAACTATTCCCCCAATTGCAACTCTCCAGTTTGAGGTTGAGTTGCTCTCTTGGTCAAGTGTCAAGGATATATGCAAAGATGGAGGAATATTCAAGAAGATACTTACTGAAGGAGAAAACTGGCAAAATCCTAAAGACCTAGATGAAGTAATAGGTACACAATTCACTATGTTTTGTCAATTCTTCTACTTCATATGTAAAATATTGTGAATAACTGATTTTTTTTGCTCTAGTTAAATATGAGGCTAGGCTTGAGGATGGAACGCTAATTTCGAAATCTGATGGGGTGGAGTTCACTGTGAAAGATGGTATGTGCCCATTCAATTTGTAGATTATTCTTTTCCTGCGTATGTATATTCAAAACATTCAATACAATCTGATCCTTGTGCAGGGTATTTCTGTCCTGCTATGTCTAAAGCCTTAAAAACAATGAAGAAGGAAGAGAAGGTCCTCCTGACAGTGAAGCCACAATGTATGTTGGTCTCAATTTATCAAACTAAGCTTTAGTCTATACGATGTATTGAGTATCATTTGTTTCAGATGCATTTGGAGAGAATGGTAGACCTGCAACTGGAGATGAGTGTGCTGTACCACCAAATGCCATCCTTCACATAACTCTTGAACTGGTTTCATGGAAGACTGTTTCAGAGGTTACCAATGATAAGAAGGTTGTAAAGAAAATCCTAAAGGAGGGAGAGGGATACGAACGTCCAAATGATGGGGCAGTTGCCATGGGTAAGTTTTGCTACAGAAAATTGATAAAACTAATCTATGACTGATATCATATGCTAAATCTTAGGTTTATTAATTCACTTCTTTATGCTATATGGCAGTGAAATTGATAGGAAAACTGCAAGATGGAACTATCTTTTTGAAGAAAGGATATGATGAGGAGCCTTTTGAGTTCAAAATAGATGAAGGTAAGAACCATTTTGCTAATCAATTGCATAAAATATATTTTTTGTACTGCTAGTCTTAATGTCTTATTGTATGAGAATCTGTACCACTTAAAATAGATGAGACAGATTCTGGATCCCTCTTGTTGTTTAGTCTTGTCTATGCTAACTCTAATATGGACTTAAATTTTGGGCAGAACAAGTTATTAATGGACTTGATAGAGCTGTGAAGACTATGAAGAAGGGAGAAATTGCATTAGTAACAATTCATCCAGAATATGCATTTGGTCCGGCTGAATCAGCTCAAGAATTGGCCATTGTTCCTGCCAATTCAACCGTGTATTACGAGGTTGAGATGGTCTCCTTTGTCAAGGTTGGTGAAGTAGCCTTGGTTCTCACTATTTCTTATGTCTCTCATTTTCAAGGAAATCAGTCATCAGGTGAAAGCAAAATAACACTAATTATTACCATAATTAAATACAGGAGAAAGAATCTCGGGACATGAACACGCAAGAGAAGATCGAATCAGCTGGAAAGAAGAAGGAAGAAGGGAATGTTCTTTTTAAGGCAGGGAAGTACGAAAGGGCTTCAAAAAGATATGAAAAGGTAAATAACGTAGTTGATGAAGATGTATGGGTTATTTATTTAATTTTACACCAACATTTGGCTCATCATGCAATGAGATTGCCCCTGTTGTACAGGCAGTGAAATTCATTGAATATGATTCCTCTTTTAGCGAGGAAGAGAAGCAACAGGCCAAGGTGCTTAAAGTCACTTGCAACTTGAACAATGCAGCATGCAAGCTGAAACTGAAGGAGTACAAACAGGCTGAGAAGCTCTGCACCAAGGTTTTGGAAATTGATAGTAGGAATGTTAAAGCACTTTACAGAAGGGCACAAGCATATATACAACTTGTTGACTTGGATTTGGCAGAAGTGGATATCAAGAAAGCCCTTGATATTGACCCAGATAACAGGTAATCTTTTTAAAATCTTACTAAATATAAATGTTCTAGAAGTATGTTCTAGGTGTCTATAAATATGATGGATAGGCATTTCTTTAACACTGGGCAACAAATCATCCAAATGAACTTGACCGTTTTGGCTGTTTCATCACTTGGTAAAATGATTTTTGATGTCAATCATGAAACATGCATGTTACTTTGGGGTTATTAATTATTTTTCCCCTCCATTTGGACAACTAACATTTTCCCTTGGAAGGAATATGAATCTAGTCGCAACTATTCCGAGCTCTACTTTCTAGCTTCCAGTCATTTTTTTGATGATAGAGAGATTGTACCTTCATGAGAAAAACAATCTTGTTTAAAGGACATTCCAAACTTTACTTTCTAGTCATCTACCTGTTAAATGTTGCTCATGTTTGTGTCGACGCCAGGGATGTGAAACTGGAGTACAAGGTTCTGAAAGAGAAAGTGAGAGAGTACAACAAGAGGGATGCAAAGTTCTATGGCAACATTTTTGCCAAGATGATGAACAAACTAGAGCATGTAAAATCTGCAGCAAAGCAGGAGTTGGTGCCCATGACCATCGATAGCAAGGCTTAAGCATCTTTTTATCTCTCTAATGTGCTTAATAAGTAGGATTAACATGCGTACCTTGATTTCCTTATTGTAATAAATTTTTATGGAGTCCTTTGTGTTTGTGTTATGAAAGTGGGTTGTAATTCCTGTCTTTATCTAAATTGAATTAGACATATTACGTGATTTGTGAAGATGATAGCTTCTTAAATAGGATTATAGAAGTTTATAAAAATTATTAAAATACACAAATATTTATATTTATTAAGTATAATTGATATCATAATAGTCAGTTGTATCATTGAAATGAAAATGATTCAAATACTCTTTAGGGTTTAAGTTATAGGATCTATAACAAATGTTTTTATGTAGAAATATTATTTTTGTTGTGAATTTATTAATTTTTATTTTAAATAAATAAAATGTGTAATTTTTTATTGGTAAACATACATGAATAATATTCTTGGTGCACATAATATTATTTTTTTTAATATGTGTAATTTTACTTTACTCTTTTTAGAACGAATGAGTATTTGATAATAAAATATGTTTCTAACTATTGGTCGATACAAAATTTTTTTTGCACGATTACGGATTACCATGCTTGTGTGGCAGGAGCATGGGCGGAATTAGGGGGCGAGGGGGTCATATGATCCCCCAATTTTGAAATTTAAAATATGTTAATATTAGTTAAATTTGATCTTTGTTATGAGATGATATTAATTAATTTATTTATTTGTCTCTTCACCTATAATAAATTAAACAATATTATTATAAGATAAAATAATATTAAATAAGTTTAATAATTAACAAATTAATATTACACTTATTTATCTTAATGACTTAATCATACATTGGTATCAGTTTTTTGTAAATAAAAATAACATAATTCATTTTCTTGCTTTGAGTGGATACTCTCAGTTGTCTCCAAAGAAACAAGAACCACAATATAATGTTTTGAATATATAATATTATAATTTATAATTTATCTATAAAAGTAGCTAATCAGAAGACTAAAAAAGTCAAAGTCTGATTAATAGTATCATAGTTCGGGGGATATTAATATATATATATATATATATATATATATATATATATATATACACACACACACACACACACACACACACTTAAAGTTATTAGACTCACAATTTATAGGTTTACAATGGTTGGAATAAAATGCTGTGAAATATTATAATTGGGCAAAATAAATTTGAAAGAAACATTGCAAGCGTTAATAAATAATTTTTTTTAATGATGTATTTTGATCCCCCTGTAAAAAATGTTCTGGTTCCGACACTGAGCAAGAGTATATATATATGGGGGCTGATTCATAGACAACGTTGTAAAAAAGTGTATATCTTAACAACAAATCTCGATCGTCCATTTGAATATCTAACGATCTATATTGCTCTTGTCCGCAATTTAATTTTCAATATTCCGCAGTTTAATAATGCAGACGGGACAAATGTCTTAAATGTCCCTCCTTATAAAAGTCTCTCGCCCTCTGTATTAAACTGGGGATATAAGACCCCAACTTATTATAAATAAAATTGAATTTCCTCTATTTATTATCTTGAAATAATAAGGTGATAATTTGATATAATACTTTGGTTATGGGTGAAATGTGCAAATTTTGCAAAATAAGCAAGTGGTTATAAAATATTCATTGTTGTCGGGGAATATTCGTTTGGTCGTGGAATATTCTTGTTATCGGGAATATTAAATGCGATGGCGCGACCGTTTACAGGCCCATGCTTAACTAATAACTCGTCGGATGAAGAAAACGACAAGTTTGAGTTTTATAAATAACGACGTAGTTGTTCACCGATTAACACTTTGGAATACACAGTGGTTAAAATACAAGAATACTGGCGTGGTTGCACAAAGAAGAAACCAGATTGCATGGTATTTTGAATTATCGATTCTTACGTAAGAAGGCCTTTACTTTCGATAATTATTACGATAATTCTTCGCTCAATATTTTATTTTATTGATTCAATAATTGATGCGTTAATATTTTATATTATTGTTGTTTCAATAATTGTCACCACTATGATATTTCCCATTATCGGATCAATAATTCATATTATTTGAATAATATTATTAGATAGCATTATTGACAATGTCTAGAAAGTTCTGGCAATGAGAGGTTTGGTCACCTAATTGCGCGCCAGTAAGGAGAAATCCTTATCGAAAAGCCCCTCTTTCCTAGGAACGACCTGGTTGTTATTATTGTGATTCTGTAATATTATTTATGAATAATTAATTATTGATTTATATGATAAGAAAATATTTATTCAATGTGGATTTAAACGGAGTAATTTTATTAGCATGTGACATTTGTTGAAAGTTGATATTTTATCTTCTCCAATAAAATATTCTTTCAAATATATTATTATAATATATTATAATTATTTAAATAATAATATTATTATAATATATATTTAAACATGTGAGAAAAGAGGTGAACGAGTTCGTTTGAAACTCTTATTTTCAAATTTAGTGTGCAAGTTTATTGTTGCGTGCACTCCTTTCCAAATGAGGAATTTCTCCTGCAAATTGAGTTGTGTTTCTCATGTGTGGGACCCCAACAATTGAAAAAAAAAGGAGTGAGCAAATGGTAATTGAATGTTTAACAGTATAGCATTGTTCTTTTTTTATGCTAATTGGTTAAGGAATTCTCCTGCAAAGTTTTGTTGCAAAAGTGTGGGCCCTCCACTATTGCAAAATGTGAATTACTTGCAAAGCTTTAGTTTTTTCAAAGTGTGGCCCCAAGGAAGAATGGATCAAAGTTAGGCATGTACAGAAAGATTAGGCGGAGAAAAGTTGGCAAAGTTAGGCGTATTCATTTTAACTTTTCTCCCTCCGTTGCACTATAAAGGGATGGTTACCCCTCCATCCTAAAATCACATCATTTTCAAATTCAGAAATTTTTATTCTAAAGTATTGTGAGTATTTTCTTGAGTATAAGGATACCTTGAGTGTAGTTTTTCTGCAAGATTTTCTCAAAGTAATATCCGATATTCCAGTCAAATTCAGTTTCTACTAAGGTAAATGATATTATTTTATTGCAATACTCGTGAGAAATATTATTTTCTTTCATACTCCATATTACGTAAACAATATTATTTCATCTCGTATTCCTAAATTTGAACTTACTATGGTAAGTATTGCTTCTATAATTCCTGAAATGATTAGAAATTTCGCTTCATCTAATATCATTTCATAGGAATATTTGTGACGCCCCCAAAACAGGTATACATCACCCATCTTGAGTCGCCAAATACATGGTACAAAATTCAAATACAACTTAATTATACAACAGTCGTGTAAAATACGACAAAACATAATCTAAGAGTTTTGATAAGAATATTATCATCTAGACAATATCCACACTCAATGGAGTCCTCATTACATTTATTGTCACACTTTTTAACGAATAGTGAGGACTACTAATGCTATCATCCGACCGATCACTCCGCTTCCCGACTAAGTCCATGCCACGTTCTCATTTCCTAAAGAGAGAATAAAGTGAAAAAAGGGTGAGCTCAACTAGCCCAAGAAGAAATATTATGACTAAGATAATGCGTAATAAATTATCCTTAGCCTTCAACAAAAGATAACAACTGATAGAATATAATAGACAACAAGTTTAACTGCAGTGAAATAAGCAATCCATTAGAAGAGTCAAGTAGAGCATAAAATCTACTATCTTTTATGATTTAAAAAGATTTTCATCAACTTTATTGCTGAGACTCAGCTTAATAAATAAACCACAACATCTCTGCACCACGACCAAGGATATTCATGTAATCATCAATGGTCATGATTATACCGAATAATCCCTGGTCATAATCATACCAACAACTGTCCATCAATGAACTACAAGCCAATGAGGACTTTTACCACATCATTCGTCACATTACAGTCATGATTATACCGAATAATCCCTAGTCATAATTATACCAAGTCCATCTATGCACGTAAGCCAAAGATGACTTTAATCACAATATAAGCATGAGGATGATGACAATGACATAATAATTCAATAAAACAAGTTCAAGGATAAATTTTAAAGATTTATAAATTAATTTATCCAGAAATCAATAACGTCCAAATTGTCAACATGATACTTCTTTGTGGAGTAAAATTCAAGAATGTTCGAAGAATATTTCCATGAAAAGATCTTGGATGAAGCCTTGAAATATCAAGGATATTCCACTAATTTCATGGAGTATAGAAGCCAAAACTTTAACCAACCGAGTATAATAGAATATATGAAATTGCAAATGAATTTTAAGCATGATCACAGTAATCCACGTGAGATGCATCACTTCTACAATTTAATAAAGAATGAATAATGAAGGATCATTCACCATACATGTGGTAAATCCACATGCACAGTTATTCCAATGTAATAATAAAGAATGGAATAACGTAAGAATTCACCGTGCATGCGGAGTCCACGTGATAGTTATTCCAATAGAATAATAAAGAATGGAATAATGGAAGAATTTCACCATGTATGCGGTACTTGGCGTAAACAAGTTATTCCAACATAATAATAAATAATGGAACCGGTCATACGTAATCCGCATGCATGTGATATTCCAACAAAATAATAAAGAATGGAACCGGGTCACGCGTAATCCGCACGTGGATAGGATATTCCAATGTAATAATAAATAATGGAATAACGTAAGAATTTCACCACGTATGCAGTGCCAGATGTATTGGCAGGTTATTCCAACATAATAATAAAGAATGGAATAATGTAAGCCCTCTTCATGAATACGAAAGAAATAATACCCCTTACCTCAAAAGAAGACTGGATACTGGAATAGTGAGGTAGCAGACTTCTCTTATTCTTTATCTCTATAATTTCTCTCTATAATAATTGCTCTATAGCTTTAGTGAATTGGTGAGAAATTAAGGAAGAATGAGCTTCTATTTATAAAAAAATATAGATTCGATAATTGCACGTTTTGGGGCTCGAAATATTACAGTACAATACCTTCAACTTTTTTTTCATTTTTAATTTAGTCATGTCGACGTCGGGATTTTTGAGTGTCCCTTTTTGTTACTTGTTCTTTGGTGTTCTCATGTTAATGTGAGATTTGTTTAAAAAAATAAGTGAAAAAGGTCCGACATGTGTAATGTCGACGATTGGACTTTAAAGAGTCGCCATTGGTGTATTTAATCGGTTGCATACAACGTTAATCAAAAAGGTTGCACATTGACCCGGTGATTTGACATCGCTAAACGAGTCTGCAATGGCCGAGATTCATTTTGGGTCCGGGGATTGATTATGCGGAGGGAAGGTGTTAGGCACCCCCGACATCCGTGTTACCACGGTGACCGTCACTTTTCAAAGAAATTGTTATATGAATGTGTGTGTTTGTATGTGTGTGTGTGGATCAATATATAATTATTTGAAAGTAGTGCGAGGCCTCATTCGCACCTATATACACAAGGTTTGAATTTTATAGAAAAATCCAGTTTTAACCAAGATATAGCAATGACGTTCTGTAAAAGAGGTTTTTCAAACCCTGTGCTCAATAGGAATTGAGACCTTTTCATACTTCTATTTTATTATTAAATGTTCGACTTGTTTGCTTTTATTTTCGAGATCTGGCATTCTAGAAAATAATATCTGAAATCTTAGAACTCTCGTGGCATGACATCCATCTAAGAAAATTCGAGACCTTTGTAAAATAATGTACAAAAGCTAACTACAATTTGAAAAATGTCCATCATGGGAACCGAATCTAGATTCAAGAATCGAACTCATGATCACATGATTCCTAAAGCTCACGTAATCATCGCAATTTGTATGGAAAGCAATAAGCATTTATATATATAAAAGTTGTAAATATATATATACAGACATGATCAACCACCACGAAGCAACTCCATGGGGAATCGAAAATGTAAATATATAAAAGCGGTAAATATATATATATATATGGACATGATTAACCGCCACGAAGTAAACTCCAAGCGGGACGAAATGTAAATAAAGTTGTAAAAGCGATCAACTGCCACGAAGTAAACTTCAGGCAAGACAAAATGTAAATAAAGCTGTAAAAGGCCACGAAATAAACTCTGGGCAGCGACGGAATGTAAATATATATATATATATATAAAGTGAATAAATGCACATGATGTAAAATCCGGGCTCATCGAGATATATACGATAACAATTATATATATAATATATATATATATATATATATTTATATATATAAGCGATTTAAACGCACTGATGTAAAATCGTGGCTCATCGATGAGTCTCGATCACGATTTATATATATATATATAAAAAAAGCAATTAAACGCTCCTGGGCCAAAATTCAGGCTCAATCGAGGCATAACTCGATAATGTTAGTCCATATATATGAAATATATACATATATTAGTATATATATACGCATGTAAAATTAAAACCACGAATCGAAGTCCTGGCAAACACACATAACACGACTCTCGATGTGTATAACAATGTGTGCTATATGAGAAGAAGGCTTTATAAAATGTAAGAAGGCTTACGGTGAAATTTGCCAGTAGACTTCTATGACTTTAAATGGATAAACACTCGACTCCATGGGGATAAAAATATAGCTATATGTGAGCTAACTAGTGTTTAAAGAAGAGGAAACACTCAAAGATGTGTATGCAGAGTAAAATAGATGTGGCTTCCTCCCTTTTTCCTTCTCTTTCTCTTGAATGGTGAGAAGTACATGCATCTGATCTTGTTTGTAAATGTCGCTTGAACTTGCAGAACTTCAATCCGAGCATCCGAACGGCAGGTATATTTGACCTTCTTCTGATCACCGTGTGTAGAGTTCTGTGATGACATGGATTAGAGGTTGTACGAAGTCGAAGAAGAGGGTCTATGCCAATGGTCTTCAAGCTTCAAATTCTATCTAAAGTACTGTCACACGTAATAGTCGCTCGGGATTGTCAATCCTTGGTTCTTGTGGGACATTGTTGGATGTATGTATGACTGAAGTGTTGAGACGATGTGCCATTTGTCGAAGGAACAAGATGACGTTTGACTCCTCGCCGGGGTTATCGTCGGTTTGAGTTGAAAGTAGACGTTGCTTTCGAGTTCTGGTGAGATTGGACTACTTGTTGGTATCTGCGATATCATCTTGTTGACGTGGTAAGATAGCGTTGTGACTCCTCACCGGGTTATCGGCCGGTTTAAGCGGAAGCGAGCGTTGCTCAGGTTACATCCGAGATTGAAATTTGCTTGTTTATATGCCTCCATGTCATCCGTGGATGTTCTGTCTGCCCGTTGTTATCTCGATTCGAGGTGTGTGTGCCTCGGCAGGATGTACGAGGTTGAAGCCGATTGCATATGTTTGAAATAAGCATTTTCGGGTTATCATTAAGCGCAATGACATCCTTGGGGCTATCACCAAGATTTGTGTTCTTACTCCCAAAGTTGTCTCTGGGGATCGGGCCCGAACGTCGCGGTGTTATCGTCGAGACGAACCTGTCTTCTCCGGTGTTGTTCTTGGTCTTTTGATCTGCATATCTCTCGGGGTTATCTCCGAGATTGGAAATGACATTCGGTGTGTGTTAGGGTTGACGACGCGTTCGGTTTGTGTTACAGGTTGGAATTGAACTTAGATAGTATCCGGATGGATGTAAAAACATCTTTTCGGGTTATCTCTAAAAGACAAATCTACCCTCCTGCAATGTTAGTAATAGGAGTGCAGAAAATTTTGAGTGTCTATAGATGCCCCTCTTTATCATATTCATGCAATGCAAGGCATGGATAAGATAAAGAATCCTAGAAACTTGAAATACAAGCAATATAAACATGATGTTATGTGCAGCAACATGATGCAAATGCATGTAGAATGCATGAATGATTGTCAGGTAATTATGCTGGGATGACAATCAGTGATGGCTTGGACATGCGATCCAAGTTTTCAAGGATGTTGACGTTGGGACTACCACCAAAGTCTTGGATCCTAGACACTGACTTATACTCCATAGAGGTACCTCTTGTGTGGAAGAGATTCGTGGGGATAAGGCTTTATCTGTTTGAGGATGTGTATAACATGTTCCCTCATCTTTGTCGAGATTCTTGCCAACAATGGTTGTCGGCTCCGTGGTTGCTCGACCTTCGTTGATGTGTGTATCACCGGATAGATCCCTGGTGGGTGTATTGTCAAGGCTGCTTGACCTTCATTGATGTATTTGTCAATGGTAGCATTGTGTTATAGCCCTCTACCGGGTAAGGTTACTTCGATGGGTTTACTTGCCATCTACCGACGATATAGCGTCAAGGCGAAAACTCGACCTTCATTGATGTGTGTATCAATGGTTACATTGCGTTGTGACCCCCGCCGGGGATACGTAGAAGTTTGAAATATGCACGTTGTGACCCCCGCTGGGGATATGTAAATGCTTGATAACTTTGGCGTTGTAATCCCCGCCGGGGAGGTTTGATATTTCGTGGTCTTTGCGTTGTAACCCCCACCGGGGATACGTCAGGGTTGCCTAACACTCATTGACGGCATTAGACCTTTGTGGGGTATTGTCGAGCATGATCTGTGGAAGTTGAGCTCATTGGTATAATATACCCTGCATTCAGGCGAATACCGTTGAGGCGACGGGAGTTTAACTCTGACCGAAAAGAAACCAGGATTTCAGGCTATTCCGCTCAATCGCGTAGCATTTTTATTCCTGATTTGGCCTTTTTCAACATGAGACCTCCTTTGCAATTCTAACCGAGCGAGCCGGAGGTGTAGGACCCATGTGTAGGGGCCGCGAGTGTACTACTGGAGCCGTGGGGTTAGCTCGCTACACGGTAGCCTAAGTATAGGTGGTTGGTTGCTTTCGTAAGTCATTTCAAGTTCAAGTGGAAATCAAAGAGCTCTTCTTGGATCTGTGAGTTTGGGCAACTTTCACGCATATTCTATCACCGTATAAGCGTTCTTCATTGTCACAGTAACACGTGCATGTATTTTTTCCAATTTCTATCCGATTGAAAATGACTTATCGCATGAAATGCATTTAGACACATAGTAGTGAATATGCGTGCGATATGACTTGATAAAAATATTCAACATATCAAATGTTAGTATTAAACCATCTTTGAACATAATGATGTGAAAAAAATTAACTTTTGAATCAGTCAAATTGGCACCTTTTACTGTCATTTTTTATCCTATATGAGGACAAATGAGTAAAGGTAGAATAGTAAAATAATCCACAGTAATTAGACTACACTTTACGGATTTTTCTTTGCAATGTATCAAATGCATCAAGGATGTATATGATTTGTGTATAGGTGTGCTCTTGAATGGCCACCTAGTCATGCCTATGTGTATGTGGATAGTCCCATTTACAAAGGGCTATGGCAAAATTTTTCTCAAAATGTAGGAATTGGGTAGTCATGCATTTTAACTTTCTTGTGTATGTATGTTAAAGCGAATGCATGCATGCATATAATCATAAAATGCATTTTGAAAAGACTCTAGGTAAGAAATTACCACACCTTTTACGAGGTGATTTGGAGACTTGTTGTCCGGATATCATGGATCCGGATCGGTAGAGAGTAGTTCCATGAGGACCACTTACGGTGTAATGCGGAGGAGGGCTTTTGAAGAGCCTCGGTATTGCTTACGTGAGACAACCTAAATGCGTCGTTTGGCGGAGGCGGTGATACGTCTATTCGGGTTGAGGTGCCGAATGTCGAGGACGAAGGAGGATGCACCGATCGAGGTTCCCGCTCTCAACATGCGTGTTCCCCATAGGAATTGCGCAGTATTCATGTGGCGAACCCGGATCTTCCGGGTGACTTTAGTAGGCATCCTTCAGTATACCTGCACGCAAACGAGGTATGAAGTTAGATCTTTAATCTTCCTTATTTCCTATTGATGAGGAGTCAAGGAGATGACTATATAGCGATCGTCCATGGCTGGGGATTCGGGAGGTTCTTCTCCATTCTACCCTCGTCGCTGTCCCTGGGGTTACCTCAGGGCATTATCTGAGCGGTGGTTTCACCAGACTCAGTCGCTCCATTTGCTGGACTGTGAGGTGATGATGATGCCGATGGATTGGCGATTTATCACAGGTATGGAGTTTGGAGGGGAGTCGGTGCCTTGCATGACGAGATATCACCCCTACTTGCCGCCATCAGATCCTTGTTGGGAGTTCCTGCCTCCTCCGTGGAAGCGCTTCAAGGCGGGATCTGTTCATGAGTCCTTTGAGCGTAGAATCTTGTGAGCGGGTGTTTGAGTGAGCCTATACCCGATGATGTGAGAGTCGGGGATCGCATTCTTCTGATTGTTCTCGATGATCATTAGGGGTTGCTTATGGCAGATAATTCCTCTACTTGTTTTCGTTTTGATTAAGCGCCCACTCGACACGTGGGGTAGTATAGGAGAGTATGATTGGGGTTCCTACACCTTTGCCTACTTCCTCGTGGGAATGCGCGATGCGATCATAGGGCTTGACCAAAGGCGTGGTTAGGATTCTACCCATTTCTGGCCGGTGAGTGTTTCTCTTGTCTTTTCCCATGTATGGGTTAAGAGTGTTGGCCGACCGCCGTTGAGATGTTTGCCTTTATATTTAAGCGCTTTGGGCCTATGAGAGGCTTCGCTTGTTTTGCGCCCTGTGGCGTGTTGGGTTTAGACACCTATCCACGAGGGACGGAGATGACATCATTCCATCTTGGAGGAGGTCCACATTGCTTGAGGGTTTCACTCATTGTATGTCGCTTTCTGTTTGGAGCTATTGACAGCTGATGTCATCACATGGATTCCCTATTCTGGAGAGCATTTGGGAGTTGGCTTTGAGGATAGGTACCCGACTGGAGTAGAGTACGTCATTTCCACCCACAGGATTCCTCTCTTTACAGATGGAGGATGGGAGCTTTATTTAGGAGAGCGTGCTATCAAGAGCACTATAGGAGAGATCTGTATGCCGATCTTGCCTCCTGCCAGGTGTTATTGGCTTGTTTCGCAGTCACCCATCATTAACATCCCATTGATGGGGATTAACGGTTTTACATTATCAAAGGGCCCCTGTTTTCAGGAGACGTTCCAGCATTGGTGGATCCCTCGTACGATTGGAGCTCAGACCCGCGCCACACAGTTTATGGGGGATATGGTTCCAAGATCCGTGATGATGACCGGATTAGCTAGCTTTATGTCAAAGATCAGACTCATGTGACATGTATTGTGAGGCCCGACTCGACTCAAAGAATGGACCGGCCACATCTTTTCATTCGGTATTTGGGCGGAGATCCTGCAGAGGTAGATACTTTTGATCCTTCCACTCATGCTTTGGTCCTCGGGTGACCCATATGGTTTCTTGAACCACAGATCCTCCTTTTGTATCGGCCGACATCCCCAGTAGATAGAGATGTAGTATGACTCGAGGAGTTACATCAATTGGATGTGGATCGATGATGTGTACATCGATACTATTAACTTTTTTTTGTATTTCTAGTTATCTCTTTTGATAGGCCTCTGTTAGCATCCCAGGTAGCTTCGCCCCATTCTCGCTTATATATCTTTTGATAGGCCTCTCATTGTATGTTGGGTAACTTACCCCATTTCCACAATATTTTAATTTGTCTGGAGATGTATTAGATGATGATATACTTAGGAATATATATATACGTTTTCCATTCCTATATCATATTTCCATCTATTGTATCATGCATGTTATTATGTTATGCATATGTATGTATGTCCAGAGATACTCAAGATGGACCTCGGATGGTCTTATGACACGACCCATGCATAGATGTCTTCTTCGACGATTAACCCATATCGATCATACCCCACCATTTGTGGTGGTAGGTATATCGATCATGGTATGATAGTATATCACCATCGCATATGGTGATCATAGATGATTTCTTTGCAAAGATACTATCTGACCTTAACCGATGTTTTCAGTTCCCACAGATTTGTAGAGGCGTCTTTGAAGACCTTTGGTACCGGGGCCATTACGTATTTCGATTTGGGACGCGTGAGTTGACTCTACTTTGGAAGAGTATGCACGATTGGCGATCTTTGCCTCTGGACCAGACCTTGCATGCATATGGTGATGGGAGACATGAGTAGATGCAGGTTTATGATTCTCACGTGATTGAGGCGCAGATGTGGGGCGGGATGAGATTACATCCGGCCGGGTTATATCCCACATTTCTGTTTGATGTGTTTGGCTCGAGGACTGACTATGCACGGCATTAAAGGATTTCACCACTGCCGGTGGATCATTGGCGGAGTAGATGTCTTGCGCCTATGCGTGTTATTCATACGTCTTCATGCCGCGCAGACATGGATGAGCTAGATATCGGTGTCGTCGTGGTAGTGAGAGCTCTCGTGGAGGGTCATACCATTATTATTCGATGATCATTGCGAGAGACCTTGAGTTCGACTACATCTTCTTTGCACTTATCCCGGTAGGAGTATTCACGTAGCTTCGTCATGTTGTATGTGTGGTTTATGTCACACTTGAGACCGATTGGCACATTCAGACATCATGGATTTTGTTTCACCCATGATATAGCCATGACGTATTCCTTCCAGCCTGCAGAGTGTACAGATGTTGCATCTTGGTCCGCTTTCCTGGCAAGGATTAGAGATCCATTTGATATATTGCCGTGTTCAGGGCTCAGCTCACCATACAGCTTCATTACTCATGCTCCGGGCATGGATTATCTCCATCTGGCTGGATTAAGGGGCATGATCACTTACCACCCAATCGGCCGTGATGTGTCGGTTGACCGATTTAGGATTTCCATCCGTATGAGGGGGGAAGAGTCGGCTCGCTTTCACATCGCTTTGTCGATGGAGGACAGATCCGTCAGTATGGGTCATTGGGATCGGCGAGAGTCGTAGTGAGTTTCATTAGTCATCCAGGTTGTTCTACGCAGTATTCCGCATGGATGGAGACAGAGGTTGCATCGGGTCGTGCAAGATCCACAAAGGCAGGGGGACCGATTCGACGATGAGGAGCCTATAGAGGAGGCCATTATTCCCACCGCCGATTTAATCATTGGTTGCCAAGATTTGTGATGGATTATCCACCCCGAAAAGTGCCACTTCATTACTCAAAGATTCTAAGACAAGATTTGGAGCACTGACTTACATCCGATGACCTATGATAGAGATCGTGCTAGGGTCAGCGATGTTGATGACTCTTTTATAAGAGAGATACCGCTTATTGAGAGGGATGAGGCTAGATCGGCCTGTGGATGTATTGATAGTGGAGCGGGATCTTGCGCGCTTTATCTGCTAGGGATGTGGCCATTGCAAACAACACTTGATGAAATCCCGGATGATTTACCGATCTTGCAGAGCGACTTGAGTGCTTACATTGATGAGCATTATGCCACCATGCGGTTAGCCTCGATCTTCTAGCTCGTGTAGATACCCTTGGGCGAGGTGAGTCTTGCAAGTGCTTCCTCCGTCTTCGAGAGGATCTTTATGTTAGATCGATAGTCCGCATACACACAGATCGTAGATAGCTTTGTATTTTCCTGCATGCACTAGCTTAGCCATTTTGTCATGTACAACACGGATGTATATATCAAATAGTATTATATATGGCAGGGAAATATATTTTGATTCACTTCCCTTTTAGTTATGCCTTGATACTTGCTTGATGTTTGCTGTCTTTCCGGGGCCTTGTGATCTTGATGCATTCTCGAACTTATCCTCGATAGATGGACATTGAGACGTCATAAGGTCTCTTAGAAACGGATCGTTGATTTACTGGAATCCTACCATCTTTGGTGTCTTGGGACCGGTATCTCAGATGGAAAAGTGGAGAGGAAGGTGGTTTCTTCCTCTCTCGAGATCGACCGCACCACGGATGGTCGCCAAAGATTTCTATTTGTGAAGCTTAGTTAATTCCATCTTGTATGGTTGGTATTGCTTCTATGAGGCACGATCGCGGCTTAGATGGTCAATGAATCTTCTATTTGTGAGAAGAGGTTGGGAAATTCCATCCCTTTGATCCGAAAACCGAGGTGAAATGGGGTAATTGAAGATTGATCCCGTCATTACGCGTGACAAGTATGTTTGTTACGGTAGGGTTAGGATTTGCACTATGAATGGTACCGCTACGACTTACTATTGAAGAGAGAGATCAAGTCTCGCGTAGTTCGAACCTAGTGTAGGAGGTTCAACAATGCTGGAAAAGCGCGGATGGGTGTAGAAGTATTTTGCTTGTTTTTGTTGTTTTGTAGAGAAATGGTAGAAATTTTTTATTGTTTTTTTTATTCATGACAAGACCATATAGTAATATGGTTGCCTCACGTACTCCAGTATCGTGGGAGATCAGGTCGACGTAGTTACGCCCCTCGTGACTTAATTGAAGGCAAAGAGAAGTGTAAATCCCATGTCGCAGAAAGCTATATCATGGGGAGAAGAAAGTTTGATCCCATCCTCGTGACAAACTACGAGCGAAAAAGTTTAATCCCGCCTTCGTGGATAACCGAAATTGAGAAAGGTTCAATCCTCGCCTTCGTGATAAATCAAATTGTATGGAAGGTTTGGAATGAAGTAAAACCAGGTTGCTAGCTTGAAGTGTATGTTTCCCTGAGGGGCAGAAGAGCATGTAAAAAGGGTGAAAGGGTTCAAAACTGGAATGACTGGTGATTTGGTGATCAAAACCAGGATGTTTGTTTGATGATAACTTCGACATAAGTACCGCTTCACTGTCCGAAGTTGATAAGCCGTGGAAATTCATCGCCATCCATTTCCTGCAATCTGAGAGCACCTCCTATCAATACTTCTTTGACAATAAATGGGCCTTCCCAGTTAGAAGCAAATTTTCCCTTAGATTGATCTTGGTTGTCAATGATCTTCTTCAAAACCAAGTCATGCTGTTTGAATTGCCGTAGTCGACTTTTTTCTCATTGTAGGATCGCAAGCGATCCTTTGCGATATAATGACCGTGGAAGATTGTCGCGGTTTCTCCTTTCGTCCTCATCGTAGACAATTGGTGATACCCGCCTTGTACCCATAGGTCCTCATCCAATTGAGCATCCATCAATACTCTCGAGGGATTCCATTTCCACTTCTATGGGAGCACCTACTTCCATCCCATAGACTAATGAGTAGGGGTTGCCCGATGGAAGTTCAGTATGGAAGTTCAGAAGGCTAATAAAGTCGAGGCAAGAGGTCGCCATCCTTTATGATTAGCGGACATTTTCTCGCATGATCTTCTTGATGTTTTTATTAGCCGCCTAACAGACCATTCATCTTTGGTCAGAGACGATGGCGAGTTGAGATGTTTGATGTGGAATTTTTCGCATAACTCTCCATCATTTTTTGTTGAGGTTCTTAGCATTGTCTCTAATAATGACCTCCGGTTGTCCATATCGATTGGATGACATTATTTCGATGAAAGCAATGATAACTTCTTTAGTAACCCTTGGGAAAGATGTTGTTTCTACCCATTTGGTGAAGTAGTGATCGTGATGAATATGAATCGATGTCCATTATCTTGGCTTTGGGCTCCGATGGGCCCGATCACGCCCATTCCCCACATTGAGAAAGGCCATGGCGAACTCATATTGTGGAGTTCCCTTGGAGGGGCGTGGATAACATTCCCATGAATCTGGCATTGATAACATCTCTTGACGTGATTATCATAGTCAGCTTTGAGTGTGAGCCAATAATGTCCCATTCTGAGAATTTTCTTGACAAGTAGGGGTCCGCCACGCTGAGGTCAGATACTCCACCATGGATCTCATCCATGAGTCGCTGAGTTTGGTCTTTGTCCAGACATCTGAGGAGACCTAATCTTGCATCTCTTTTGTAGAGTGCATCTCCGCTCAGGTATAATTTTATAGCAAGTCGATGAATCCGCCTCTTCTCAGTTAGGCTCACCTCAGTGGGTGTAGATCCATCTCGCAGATATTCCTTGATGTGTTGGTACCAAGAGTTGTGGATGGGAGGTAGTTCATCCGATACTTCTCCAATGTAATTCCCATAGACTGGGGCTTTTTGCAGAGCGAACGTGATGCATGGCATGTTTTCCTTGTTAGGTATGTAAACCAAGGAGGCCAACATTGCTAATGCGTCTGTTAAATCATTCCTATTACGAGGAATGTGTAGAAAAGAGATTTCCTCGAACTCCAAAGTCATCTGTAAAACTTGCCGATGGTAAAGCAGCAAATGCAATTCTTTGGTTTGATAGATTCCTGTGGATTGCTTGATTACCAATTCGGAATCCCCAAAGACAGTTAACCGCCTGATGCCCATTGAACGGGCAAGTTTTAGCCCCATGATACAACCTTCATACTACCGTGGTTGTTGGTCAGTGGCGATAAACCTGCAATTGGTTGGCGATGGAATCTGCTCCCCCGTATCGGATATTAGGACTGCTCCAGCTCCGGAGCCTTCTGAATTAACAGCTCCATCAAATTACATTTTCCACTCACGGCATGTATCGTACTTATGTTGTAATTGAACTGTCATAACCCCTTCATCGGGAAAGTGCGTTTCTAAGGGTTTGTAATCCTCTAACGGTACGCGACCGGGTTGATCCGCAATTCCTTGACCTTTAGACAGACTTTTGCGTCACGTTGTACGATGAGCAGGGGAACATCATCCACTGGAGGTACCAAACAGGAGCGTTAATCGCTTGCTCTTTTAATGGTAAGGAAGGCTTTCGTGACACTCATTCGTTCCATTTCATGGATGAGTTCTTCATAACAATTTGAAGATAGGCTTCATGAGTTCTTTGTGAGTTGAAATGAATCTGGCTAATGAAGTTTATCCTTCCCAAAATCCCCGTAGATTTCCTTCTCTATCGGAGGAATGGACATTTCCTGATGGCTGGATTTTAGTAGGATCCGTTCAATCCTTTGTGGGCCGACTAGGAAGCTAGCAACTTGCCTAACTTAACACCAAAGGCGCACTTCATGGATTCAACTTCAAGTTGTGCTTATACGCGACACGTTGAAAAGTTTTATGAGATGGTCTAAGTGGTCCTCCTCCTTGGGGATTTAACAATGATGTCATCCGTGATCTCTATCTCTTCAGGCATTAAATTGTGAAAAAAGAGCCATCATAGCTTCGGCGATAGGTTGCCCGGCATTGATGAGGCCGAATGACAACCGCCGTCATGAGTAAAAAGGTTCCCAGTGATGAAAGTCATTTTCTCACGATCTTCCTCAGCGACCATAATTTGTGGTACCCATGAAGCAATCAACAGAAAGGTACATCTTGGTATTGAAGCGTTATTATCGAATAAGGAAATGTGGATAAAGTAGGCGCGAGAAAGCTATCTTTAAAGCGAGCTTTTGTTCAAATCCAGATAATCCACCTTGAGACTGCAACTTTCCCCTGGTTTGAGCACGCAGGAACAATATTGGATATCCACTCACGGATATGAGACACCATGATGATGCCGACTTGAAATTGTTTCACAATTTCTTCTTTAACTTTAAACTCCACTCGAGGTTTGAATCACTTTGAGCTTTTCCTAGCGGCTTGAATCCTTCTTTAATGGGAAGACGATGAAGAACAATGTTGATGGACAAACCCACCATGTCTTCATGAGACCATGCAAACACATCACGGAATTGGGTTAACGGTCTGCAACCATGTCATTCCTACTGAGTTGTAGTAAGGTCTCGAACGATCTGGATTAGCTTAGGGTTATACAGGTTCCAAGATTAAAAGGAGTGGTTTGATCGAAGATTGGGTTTGGGTTTGTCTCTTACCCATTCCTTAATCTCTTGAGGCATCTCAATGTCTCTTGGATGTCCATCGAAGTCTCGAGTCTAACTTTGCATCGAAGTTACGACCCCTTGTCATGGAGAGAAATCGGCCTCATCGCTAAGATACGGTACATTCTAAATTGTGAGTCTGAAGCAAAAGATGTTTTTACTTAATATATGTTAAGCCGTTACGATCATACAAAAGTGTTAGCATGTCGTGATAAAATAACTGCTAGTGTTGTGTAAGGAAAGCGAAGCAATTAAAGTTATCTATGAGGCGGCAGGGATTTTCTTTGCCATTTTACCTCGGGCGAAACTCAATGCGTGAAGTCTTATTCCAATTGTCCGAGGGCAAAGTCCCGAAGAATCGCGGTGATGGAAGGATCATCCATGTCTTCCTTTCTCCCGATATAAACCCGCTGACATCGGCAATCATAAATCACGGGGTGTATCTTCGTTTGTATATTAATCAGCGTAGCAATGGCGCTGGCGGATGCCGCATCATCGCAGCCGAGTCATGTTTACGTTCGCTTCCTTTTCTTCCACTTGAGGATGAGGAATCGCACCTCTTTAGCTTTGATTAACCTCGGTTTCGAATAGCATAGCCACGACGATTGGTTTGGCACCTTTGCAGTCGAGATCGCATTAACTTCGTGAGGTAAAGGTATAGAAAATCGTCGTCATGGCTTAAGCTTCGAGGAACTCGCTTCGTCTTTATGAGGATTCCTCGTGTCGGAACTGAAGAATAACCTAGCAGTTGTTCGATTTGGTGGACATTTTGGATAGGGTGCTTAATACCTCGGTTGATCCTTACCAAGTCCTTGTCGGTGTTGATGACCCAATGACATCATTTCTTGAGCAGTCGAAGTATAACCCTAAGCAAAAATCTTGGGTACGGGAAATGGAGCTCCCATAGAATGGTATCACAGATACTCTACTTCCAAAGTATGGGAAAGCTGACTCGCCTAACTTCCAATTGAAGGCTGATAATTGGTAGAATTCCTTGTGTGAGTGACAATCCAAACTCGGCGTTGATGTGCCGGTAGGACTATTTTTGATGATGTATTTGAAGTTGTTGATGTAATGTGGATGAAACGTACTCCGAAGCCATGTATATCGTGGTCTCCCAATAAGAAAGTTGTATCCCAAATCTATCTTGAGGACGTGGAAGGATATATTTGAATAGTATTTGGACCAATCTCGATTGGCGAATTCAATCTTTCCGATGGCATTTCGCTTGGGATCCATCAAAAGCTTTCGGATAATGAGTACGGGTCATGCATGGATCCGCTTGAGATTGATATTCATTTTTACCAGGTGGCATAGGGACGGATATTTAGAGATGAGCCTCCATTTATCAATACTACTTTTATCGTGTACTCGGAAGACCAACCTTTGCGATGTCTTGATGGCTTGTAATTTAATTGGTCCGCCGGAGGTATATCATCATCGATGACGGATATCGCATTGTCGTTTGAAAATGTGATTAACTAAATGTTGAAATTTTTTCCACATCCACCGATTTTGTGCAAGTAGAGGGCTTCTTAAAACCCTTCAACAAGATCTTAGACGTGATCCCTCGGAAGAGAAAACCAACCAAGGTATTGAAATCGGAAAGGAGCTTCACGGATAGCTTAAACCACTTTGGCATCATGGCTACGACCCAAGAGATGCGGAATTTTTCTAATCTTCTCATTGCGACAATTTCCCTTTAGCCATGTAGGTTTGATAACCCGTTGAGGAAGGTCTGATGGATTTTCTTTCGACCTTTATCAGAAAGGTAGTATGAGGAGCGTGGATCCTCAGGCCTCCTTATGAATTCCATGGAACTTTATCTGTGGCCGACAAATGGATGTCAAAGGGTCTCGCAAAGGTAAAGGAATCGTTGCTCTAGTCTGACGCACTTTCAAAGGTTTGTTTGCTCCTTTGAGCTGAATTGTTGTATGAGAAATACTTGACGCTTTTATCATCCACTTTGAGATAATTGTAACTGGATCCACTTCCATTGGGTAGGGTATGCATTCCCACCCTGTGAGTTGCATGGTGTAATCATCTCGCTATTTGCGTAGACCACTGTCGATAAGATTCTCGAATAAGATGGTAAGTGCCCAACATTCTACATCTTTGTGTGACCGCTAGAATGTAGATGATATTGACACATTTCATCGAGGATTGAACATACATTTGAAGTGATTGATTGGAGGGAGAAGGAATGTGATTCTTCTTTCATTGATCAACATTTGGAAGTATCTCCTCCATGCATTTGCGCCCAGATAGGTGAATTCCTTTGATTGGCAAAATCCAGAAGGCTTTTTTGTACTTGTTATTTCAACTCTATCTCTCCAGCTTCACTTTTCGAAGGTGGGGTGAGGGCATTTATAACAAATGGAAGGAGATAGGCATCTTCTGCTTTATTAATTAATGCGTGACTTGATCTTTGATGGGTCACCGCCTACGCCCAATCGCTTCAATTTGTTTGGAAGAGCTTTCGATTTTTTGTTCCATGGTAAACTGGAACTTTGCATAATCCATTTGTCAACACCATCTTTGATGGGTTGGGATGATCTGCCGTTAAATTGGAACCTTGTATGCAGTCTCCAACTGATCATATTGACCTCTTAACTGCTTTGTGTTGAGGAAGAGGGTTGTCTTCATACGAGGTTGATCTCGGTTTTGGTGACTAAAATCTCAATCAAGCATATTCATCGGATCCCTGAATCTTATGTTTGAAGGCTCAACAATCTTGAGTATCATGTTCGGTGTGCTTTTGACATGGTAAGCAACACTCGAGAAGCATTAAAAACCCTACCATTAGGGTTGGTTGGTGGAAAGAAGATGTGTAATTTTCTTACGGCGATCGGAAGAGTAAAGAATATTCTCAGCCCGAATCCCCCAAGTGTGTGAGCGTGCGAGGTCGCTTTCTTCCACTTTTAGGCAATGGAGGGTTTTGAAGATTGTCTTTGCCGAAGGGGAGTTGTTTTCCTCTGTGATAGCATGCTTGGATTGACTTTTGTCTCTGTAGTATCAAGGAAACATCCCCTTCTTTCTTTTTATGGACCTCTGAAGGTCAAGTTTCCATAAGATCCAGATTGGATGTGCTCCGGCAATGCAGCTTTAAGAATGGTGAGGTCATGAATTTAATGGGACTTCAATCCCATTTCACCAGTCTCGCGATGAATTTGATCATTTCCGGAAAATGGTCATGCCCGATACGGCTAGAACTCTTTTCAGGAAAGGAGCTCGTACATCTAAGGAAAGTCGCTGACCATTTCGATTCTATCATGGAAGGAATAACTTGAGCGTGAAGAGTGCCTCCACTCTCGAGTCGTGGTTCTATAAATATCACATCGTTAAATTTGCTTCTTGACCTTGGTGATTTGGTCTTGGCTGCAGAGCCATCTAAGATTGAAAACCAGTGTTGAGTGAGGAAGGTGTAGAGCGACTCTTCCCAAATATGGATCTTAGAGTTGTCTAACTGGGTATACCATGTTGACGTAAGCTTCCTCCCGATCGACTTTTCTCGAACAAATGTATTCGTTGAGCTTTCATTTTCTGCGTATAGACCCAAGTTTTCCCATGTAATACCTTTAAATGTGTATAAGATCCCTTAATTCATTCATATTTCTGAAAATCGTGGGTCTTTAATTTCTCTGGATATTGAACACTGTGAAATATCACAAAGGTATGTGATACGAAACAACCTATTGTGTTCTAACTTTCGAGAGCGTGGATAGTTTCCTCCATTTGAAGGACCTTTTTTCCGATATCACCTGCCGTTCCTGATTCTTTTGAGATGGGTGCCTTCGAGGGTCTTTTTGTTGGTTGTATCCAATCCGATGGATCCGGAATTGTTTTTTTCTGTACTTTGAACTCCCCTCAGGTGGTAGGATTCCAGAGTGTGTTTCCGTATCTTCTTTGCCACTTTAGTAGACCGTGTAATTCTTTTAGTGTAATGCGACCAAGTTTGTGACGTTTGTTTACTCAATCCAATAAATTCTTCTGCTCGAGCGAGTTAAATTTGTTGAGAAGAGGACATATGATTGG